>CM053789.1:852092740-852560240 GCA_028749045.1 Cupressus sempervirens | reverse complement strand
TAGTTTTTTGGATTTGAAGTATAATTGATTTTTAATCAATTGATATTCATTGAGTTGATATTATAACTATGATATTAATAATTAAGTTGTGCGATAGAATCTTATTTGAAAAGATTAATGATAATATGAATTTGTTAAGCGAATGTTGGTATTCTTTGACAGATGACGAATGTGGTCATATAGAATTATTATTAAGATTTTCAATTATTATTATTATATGATCGTTTGAGTATTGAATTCTAGTTGACTTTTAACTTACAGAATTCTAGTTTGTTATTAGTCAACTGATGTTAATTAGAACGTTCCTATGGTTATACAATTATTAATTAAATTAATTAATGAGAGTTAATTAGGTTTAATTAATAATTAAGTTATGTAATGGAGATTTAATTGGTATAATTCTTTTAACGAGAATTGTAGATTATCTATATCAAAGTTAATAAGTCTTATTCTAATGACTTGAATAATGACTTAGATAATTTAACGGTTATTAGTGATGATTTAATTATTATAATTGAGATTTAACTATTAGATGTTAATATGTCATGGATGGTGTACCTATGTTAATTGATTGATTAAATTGGTTATTTTAATTAAGTTATAATCTTCTTATTCGAGGATTGATAATTGGTTCTTTTATAAAAGAATAATGATCATTTGGTAATGTTGAAAAGTAGAAGTAACCTTAAAAGAAGAGTTAATCAATTTGAATATGGATCTTAGTTAAATAAAGAGGACAATTTAATTAAAGGTCAATGATGATCAGTTTAGTGAATATTTATCCTTAAGTTATTCTTAGGATAATGCTATCGGGGAACAATTGGGTTGACTTGTAGGTCAAATGATGAAACTTAGACATATGAAGTATACTTGAAAATGGAAACTGAAGCTCCACACTCAATTTAACTATGAGATAATAGCAAAACCAAAACATGTGTTTGCATCATGTTTTCTATATGCTTCTTGTTTTGGGTTTTTGGGTTGACTAGTGTTGACCAGTCCTAGGTTGTTACCAGAGGCTCGAGGGTTATGAGGTGTGATGGCATGTTGATCTTTTTGGTCTCGATCTTTATAAGCCCAACATTGGTTATGTGATCGTATGCTCTATGAAATGTTTGTTATTTTTCATCAGTCTTCATGTGTGAAGCTGAGATGTATATGTATCTGAGAGACTTGAGCTAATCATTTTTGAGTCATCGATCAGTTATCCTTGGATTATTTTCTAGTCGCCATGATGGGACTAAAATGTAGATTTATTCTTGATGATGTCATGTTGTGACATGTTTGACTCAACCATTTTGGAGTCTTCGATCAGTATGATTTTGAGATATTTGATCAGTATGATTTTGAGATATTCTTGGTTGCTTGTTAAGAACCAATGGATGTGATGATATATTTTGGTTATTGAGAACCAATGGATACTTATGATTATTAGTGATGCCTTCAGTTGCCAATAGAGAACTGTTGTGGTCATGATTTTCTATGGATGTTGCTCATGGAGATTTGATGCTTTTATGCATATTTGATGATTTTATCATAGAAATTTTGATGATTCTTATTATGGATATTTGATGCTATATTGTGGATATTTGATGATTCTTTTTATGGATTATATTTTGAATTTTCTTTACAGTCACTTGTACAGGACTGTGGTGATTTTATGATTCCATGAGCATTAGGGTAGGTAATCTACTTGTAGTATCGGGAATTGGCTTGCAATGGGGGCCGAGGCCCTAAGTGGCTGCCAGGATAACTCATTGTAAGTTTGGTTAATAAGTGATAACATTTACACACTAATGGGGATTAAATGAACCGAAAAAGATAATTGTTTTGGATGTTCTCGCCCATGCGTTGAGCGCTTGTACAGGCTAGGATGGGAGTAGTGAGATGCATGGTTGCGACCTTGCATTCCATAGTATGCCTTGTCAGTATGAGAGGATACTATTGGCCGCATGAGATCTGTATGGACCCGTGGAGTTTAGCTAACTGCCAGGGTAACTTGTATGAGATAAATGCGATGACACTTTCCCGCTTGTATAGTAGGTTTCCTACATGTCATTGTTGTGCCTCTGGGAATTAGATGTCAGTTTTGTGTGTGTTGGAATCTTTGAGTAGTATACTTTTAGGATTCTTGGACAATAGAGATTTGTTCTTTGTGGTTTTGATATCCTATTTGGGACTTGAGATTATCTCCTCAGCACGGTGGGAGTGGACCACTTAGGTACCACGTGGTCGGGTGGTAGTGTTTTATCACTCTTATCATTTGAGATCCATTGAGACACCGTGGCTGGAGTATTCTTGGTTGGTATTTATCTTCATTATGTTCTTGGATCATTATGATAGATGATATACCCTATGATGGATGTATTTATTGGTATGTTTCTTATATTGATGATTTGCATATGTTAGATGATGCTTTACTTTGCATGTTAGTAGGATGTTTTTAGGAGTGACATTCCTACTATGTTTAAAGTTGATGATCTCTTCGGTGCTTTGGAATGTTATGCATAGAGGGATGGCTAGGATCCATGATGGTCTAATGATGCTATTTACGGTTGGGAGGAACCGTGCACTTAGATAGTTATGTTTTGTGATATATGGTTATCTTTTATGATGGATGTTTATATATTTTGCGATGATGTATCATGAATGATTTATGGTCTCATTTAATTTTAATTGCATCATTGATTAATATTGGATGATGATGTAACTTATTTACATGGATGTTTAATCTTTTAAGCTTTTCATACCTTGTGATATGTATAGTGGATGATTGAGCAATCTAAAATGTACACTTGTATATGGTTTAAGAACATTGGATGTATCCTTGTTATTTCATTGTTAAGGATGTAATGTTAGATGAATAAGTGATGATTAGAAGTAATTCCATGTTAAGAGATTTTTAAAGAATGTAATCTGTTATGTTATATTATTTTCAGTTGGATGTTACTATTGCTTTCGCAGATGTTATGAATGGTTTTACTTTCATGTTTAAAAAAAAAAAAAGTTTTTTGGCAAACTTAGTGAAATTCTTGGATCCCTTGGTGGGGCATTAAATTTGGTATCAGAGCCCAAGTTTCAACATTGGGAGATCTGGGTATATTGGAATGGCACTAGTTATTAACTAGTTGAACAAAACGAAAACCTTGAACTGTCATGTGTATCTCTTTCAAACTGAAAACTTGAAACTAGGTAAACTGAAATAGAACTTAAAACTGTTACTTGCATATTTTTCATGCTTAACACTTAGCTTTTAAAAACTGAAAACTGAAACTTATTCTAGTTGTAAAACATGTATCATTCTATCTATGTTGTAAGATAGTATACCTTTGTTTATCTTTGCAAGCATTAAGTTGCTCTTGTTTAGAATATATTAGGGGATCTATTTCAGTAGATGTTAAAGGAATGATGTTGGATCGATATGGTTTTCGGTTTACCATTAAACTAGAATCATATTGCTCTAAGGTGTTGTAATATCCTCAATGGTATCATGTTTCCCTACAGGAGGAAAAAGGGTTCAATGGGACCCACATAGTGAGTATCTTAGTTTTTCATTGTTGTAGGCTTCCAGGAGTAAGCCTAATCCCAGGGGGGGTGGATGTAGTGCCTGCCCCTAGTTCGCATTTTGTTATCATTGCTGAACTCTTTTAGAGTTAGTTTTATGTTGATGGTTAGCAGCATTGTTATGAGATTAACAGATATTGTGCTATGGATTCAGTTTATTATGTGATGAGATCACTTAGACTTTATATTTCATGTATGTATGATGATTATTTTTAGTGTTCGCAATTATTGATGGTGATTATTACATTGCTTTCAGTTATTAATGATGAGTAAGATGATGTATTACCATGTGTTTTATTATGGATACTTACCCCATACTTGCATGTGGATGGTGTATGTGTTTGCTTTGCGTGTTTGCTTTTGCATGGCATGTCTGATGTGGTTAAGGAAGGGAGTCATAGTCACCTGCTAGTCAGGATCTACACAATGCACCACTTCCTGCCATTGCTTGTTTAGTTTAGTATATATTGTGTTTGTACATGCATGGCTTTTATGCAGGTTGCAGGTACCGGGTATCGACTTCCCTGAATTTGTCAGGATGAGCATACCCTATCATATTATCTCAATGATAAGAGAAGGGAGATAAATTTTCAAGTCCAAATCCCAACCCTTTAAGCCATTTTTTCTAATTGGAAAATTAGGACAAGTATCTGAGTTGAGTACCCTCCGAATACGTTGGATAACGTAATTCGTGATTTAAACTTTTGGTTTGATTTTGTATGTATTTTGGCTATGATGAATTTTCATATTTTACCCTTGTGAGTCTTTGATGTATTTTCTATTGATTAAGCCTAATTAAAAGATTTAATTAATGGTTTAATTAAATGGAAAATTAATATGATATTTTAATATTTATTTTATTTAATTAATTGGAAAATTGATTAAATAAAATAATTAAATTTGAAGATAAAAGTTATAATATTAAATTTGAAATGTGACAATATTTATTTTAATAATAATATATTTGGAGTTCATTTTTAAATAAATGACTAAATAATATTATTATTAAAGCTAATAAATATTTTAGCAATTAAGTTTTGGAAAATGAAAAATTAAAAGTGAAAAATATATTTTAAATTATTAAAAGATTCTAAATCTCATGTGATTAAAATATAAATATATTAAGATTGAAAAGTGGAATTATTAAAGTAAGTGCATGAGATTTAATAAATAAATAAATTAAATTGAAAAGAGTAAATTAAATATTATATTAAATTAATGTGTATTATTTTAATATTGGCTCACATAGGAGTTTGCAAATTCTCGGGAGTTGTCATGTAGACAACATAGGAGTTTGCACTCTACAAATGCACTAATTCTCTACACTTAGAAGTTATCATTTTTATTTGAGCATATGGTGTCTACAACCTTAAGACTTATCTAGAAGGTTGGAGAAGGCTCATGCTTGGTTATCATGCTTATCTTCTAGTTGTTTCTAGAGACACTCTAGATGCATCTTAGAGGCTTTTAAATAGAGGCTCCCCTAGTGTGTTTGGACAAGCAAAAAAATGAAAGCCTTATGGAAGCTTAATGGAAGCTGAAGTAGAAGCTGAATGGAAGCTACAAGCTACAAGCTTATATTCTTCTTCATGCTCATATGCTTCTATATGCTTCCATGCTTCTTCTAGCTCTTCTAGTCACTTGGAGGATTCGATTGGCTGGATCTTGGAGGAATTGCGAATGATAGGGAAGGAAGGGATTTTCTATGGACTTCTGAGGCGTGGCAAAATTAGCATCAGTGTCCAGGTGCACTCGTGACAATCACATACTCTCTTTGCACTATTTCTCTTCCAGTCTTCATCATGTCTGTTAGATGTGTCTGAATACTCTTGTGTTAGAATTCTACAATTAAATTGGAATCTAGATATTTTATTTGGTTAAGAGGAAAACATTAGAAAACCCTAGATCCAAATTAAGAGACATTAGATCTAAGCGGGTTTGGGTTCGAATTAGAATTAAATTGAGAATGATGATTTAAAATTTATAATTAGACTTATTGGATGGACTAATAGTCATGTTTAGGAAACAATTATTTAAAAGGGAAAAATTCATGTTTTGATCTAAATATATCCGTAGAGTACCTACGGGTACTGGTATGTCGCAGAGGCGACGTGGGTGTAACCCTACCCACACATCGCACATCATAGGGTATTGATTTGAGCGACAACCGTTGTGGGTGAGCGTACTGCCCGTAGGAAAGTACATGCTCCGATGCCTGCGACAGTAAGTCACATATGTGACAGTCGCACGACATTACAATTCGACCGCCGTTGGATGTGTAATTGAAACATTCGGCTTTCGATATTAATTATCTCAAATGTGATTTCTTTTGTTATTAGATTATATATATAATATTATATATGTATATATATGTATATATATAATATTATATATGTATATATATGTATATATATATATATATGTATATATATATATACATATATATATATATATGTATATATACACATACATATATATATGTATATACATACATACATATATATATATATATATATATACATACATACATATATATATATATATATATATATACATACATACATACATATATATATATATATATATATATATATATATATATATATATAATATTAATGGATTTGTTTAATATTCAAGATTTATAAATTATATATATATATATATATATATATATAGTTTTAAATTGATTCATTTACTTAATTGGAATTTAACCCAATTAAGGTTAAAGGGGAATGCTATAAAAGAAGAATTTAAGTTATTAATTAGGGTATTGAAATCTCAATAAAGCATTATAGTTAGAATTTATAACTACTTAATTAGTCTAAAAGACTAATAAGAATGTTCTAAATAAATTAATGGAAGATTTCAATAGAAACGATTTTAGATAGGACTGATGGAAAGAGATATGGAACTATTTGAATATTTAGGGATTAGAAATGATTGACTTTTAAATAATTAAGAAAGGATAATATATATTATGTTGATTTAAAATTAAGAGGCTTAAATGATATTGGATTAGGGTGTACTTGACAAGGAGTCATTAATACATTATAACACCATTATAATATTGCTATGTTTGAATTGTTATGTTATTGTTAATACGTTTGTCTTAAGAGATAACTTATTGTTATACCTTAATCGTGCTAAGAATCAGTTAAATATCAACCAATGAAATTTGTAAGGTTTTGCTAAGATCAATTAATAATGGTTTGGATGAGTTTATTATTTATTAATGTTTGTTGTGTCTAACAAACTATTAATAAATAATGGTGTAAATAGTTCGATTAGATTTAATCCAGTGAAGATTATTTAATGATTAAAATTTGTAAAGATATTAGTTTTTTGGATTTGAAGTATAATTGATTTTTAATCAATTGATATTCATTGAGTTGATATTATAACTATGATATTAATAATTAAGTTGTGCGATAGAGTCTTATTTGAAAAGATTAATGATAATACGAATTTGTTAATGGAATGTTGGTATTCTTTGACAGATGACGAATGTGGTCATATAGAATTATTATTAAGATTTTCAATTATTATTATTATATGATCATTTGAGTATTGAATTCTAGTTGACTTTTAACTTACAGAATTCTAGTTAGTTATTAGTCAACTAATGTTAATTAGAACGTTCCTATGGTTATACAATTATTAATTAAATCAATTAATGCGAGTTAATTAGATTTAATTATTAATTAAGTTATGTAATGGAGATTTAATTGGTATAATTCTTTTAACGCGAATTGTAGATTATCTATATCGAAGTTAATAAGTCTTATTCTAATGACTTGAATAATGACTTAGATAATTTAACGGTTATTAGTGACGATTTAATTATTATAATTGAGATTTAACTATTAGATGTTAATATGTCATGGATGGTGTACCTATGTTAATTGATTGATTAAATTGGTTATTTTAATTAAGTTATAATCTTCTTATTCGAGGATTGATAATTGGTTCTCTTATAAAAGAATAATGATCCTTTAGTAATGTTGAAAAGTAGAAGTAACCTTAAAAGAAGAGTTAATCAATTTGAATATGGATCTTAGTTAAATAAAGAGGACAATTTAATTAAAGGTCAATGATGATCAATTTAGTGAATATTTATCCTTAAGTTATTCTTAGGATAATGCTATCGAGGAACAATTGGGTTGACTTGTAGGTCAAATGATGAAACTTAGACATATGAAGTATACTTGAAAATGGAAACTGAAGCTCCACACTCAATTTAACTATGAGATAATAGCAAAACCAAAACATGTGTTTGCATCATGTTTTCTATATGCTTCTTGTTTTGGGTTTTTGGGTTGACTAGTGTTGACCAGTCCTAGGTTGTTACCAGAGGCTCGGGGGTTATGAGGTGTGATGGCATGTTGATCTTTTTGGTCTCGATCTCTACAAGCCCAACCATGGTTATGTGATCGTATGCTCTATGAAATGTTTGTTATTGTTCATCAGTCTTCATGTGTGAAGCTGAGATGTATATGTATCTGAGACACTTGAGCTAATCATTTTTGAGTCATTTATCAGTTATCCTTGGATTATTTTCTAGTCGCCATGATGGGACTAAAATGTGGATTTATTTTTGATGATGTCATGTTGTGACATGTTTGACTCAACCATTTTGGAGTCTTCGATCAGTATGATTTTGAGATATTTGATCAATATGATTTTGAGATATTCTTGGTTGCTTGTTAAGAACCAATGGATGTGATGATATATTTTGGTTATTGAGAACCAATGGATACTTATGATTATTAGTGATGCCTTCAGTTGCCAATAGAGAACTGTTGTGGTCATGATTTTCTATGGATGTTGCTCATGGAGATTTGATGCTTTTATGCATATTTGATGATTTTATCATGGAAATTTTGATAATTCTTATTATGGATATTTGATGCTATATTGTGGATATTTGATGATTCTTTTTATGGATTATATTTTGAATTTTCTTTACAGTCACTTGTACAGGACTGTGGTGATTTTATGATTCCATGAGCATTAGGGTAGGTAATCTACTTGTAGTGTCGGGAATTGGCTTGCAATGGGGGCCAAGGCCCTAAGTGGTTGCCAGGATAACTCATTGTAAGTTTGGTTAATAAGTGATAACATTTACACACTAATGGGGATTAAATGAACCTAAAAATATAATTGCTTTGGATGTTCTCGCCCATGCCTTGAGCGCTTGTACAGGCTAGGATGGGAGTAGTGAGATGCATGGTTGTGACCTTGTATTCCATAGTATGCCTCGTCAGTATGAGAGGATACTAGTGGCCGCATGAGATCTGTATGAACCCGTGGAGTTTAGCTAACTGCCAGGGTAACTTGAACGAGATAAATGCGATGACACTTTCCCGCTTGCATAGTAGGTTTCCTACATGTCATTGTTGTGCCTCTGGGAATTAGATGTCAGTTTTGTGTGTGTTGGAATCTTTGAGTAGTATACTTTTAGGATTCTTGGACTATAGAGATTTGTGCTTTGTGGTTTTGATATCCTATTTGGGACTTGAGATTATCTCCTCAGCATGGTGGGAGTGGACCACTTAGGTACCACGCGGTCGGGTGGTAGTGTTTTATCACTCTTATCATTTGAGATCCATTGAGACACCGTGGCTGGAGTATTCTTGGTTGGTATTTATCTTCATTATGTTATTGGATCATTATGATAGATGATATACCCTATGATGGATGTATTGATTGGTATGTTTCGTATATTGATGATTTGCATATGTTAGATGATGCTTTACTTTGCATGTTACTAGGATGTTTTTAGGAGTGACATTCCTACTATGTTTAAAGTCGATGATCTCTTTGGTGCTTTAGAATATTACACACGGAGGGATGGCTAGGATCCATGATGGGCTAATGATGCTATTTACAGTTGGGAGGAACCGTGCACTTAGATAGTTATGTTTTGTGATATATGGTTATCTTTTATGATGGATGTTTATATCTTTTGCGATGATGTATCATGAATGATTTATGGTCTCATTTACTTTTAATTGCATCATGGATTAATATTGGATGATGATGTACTTTATTTACATGGATGTTTAATCTTTTAAGCTTTTCATACCTTGTGATATGTATAGTGGATGTTTGAGCAATCTAAAATGTACACTTGTATATGGTTTAAGAACATTGGATGTATCCTTGTTATTTCATTGTTAAGGATGTAATGTTAGATGAATAAGTTATGATTAGAAGTAATTCAACGTTAAGGGATTTTTAAAGAATGTAATCTGTTATGTTATGTTATTTTCAGTTGGATGTTACTATTTCTTTCGCAGATGTTATGAATGGTTTTACTTTCATGTTAAAAATAAATAAAATTGTTTGGCAAACTTAGTGAAATTCTTGGATCCCTTGGCGGGGCATTACAAAGAGAGTGTGAGAGAGAGTTGGGGATTTGAGAGAGAGAGAGTAAGAGTAGGGGATGGGAGAGAGAGAGTAGAGAGGGAGAGAGAGAGATAGTAGGTGGTGGGAGAGTGGAGAGAGAGAGAGAGAGAGAGAGAGAGAGAGAGAGAGAGAGAGAGAGAGAGCAGCCCAAGAGAGAGAGAGAGTAGCGGATGGGAGAGACGGGTGGATGGGAGTGTGTGTAAGAGAGAGTAGGGGATCAGAGAGAGTGTGAGAGAGAGTAGGAGGTGGCAAAGAGAGAGAATGGGATGGGAGAGAGAGAGAGAGAGTGAGAGTATGGGATGGGAGAGAGTGTGTGAGAGAGAGTAGGGGATGGGAGAGAGAGAGTAGAGAGTAGGGGATGGGAGAGGAGAGAGAGAGGGGGATGGGAGTGTGGATCTATAAAAGAGAGAGTTTAGGGGATGGGAGAGAGAGAGTAGCAGATGTGAGAGTGTGAGAGAGAGTAGGGAGATGGGGGAGAGAGAGAGAGAGTAAGAAGTGGGAGAGGGAGGATGAGAGTGTGTGTGAGAGATCTAAATAGTAGGGGATGGGAGAGGAGAGAGGGTGAGAGAGATAGAGAGAGTAGGCGGTGGGAGAGGGAGAGCGAGAGAGAGTAAAGGATGGGAGAAGGGAGAGAGAGAGTGTGTAGGGGATGGGAGAGGGGAGAGAGAGTAGGAAGAGACAGAGAGAGAGTAGGGAGAGAGAGAGAGTAGGGAGGGTGGAGAGTGATGTGTTCTCACATAGTGCGTACGCGCTATAGCACGTACGCACTATGTGAAATCACCTAAAAATGGTCAAAAAGCAACTTTGGGGCCCATTTCATTCATTCTCTGCTTTTCTTCTGTTCTGCACTCTGTTATCCCGACAGAAATTGCGGGTTTCAACATAGCAAACACTCTTTCAAGGTGGCAAACACTATTTCAAACTAACAAACACTATTTCAAGGTGGCAAACACTTTTGGAAGCTAGCAAACACCAAATTCAATTATTGGATACATGATTTGAAGACTTTTTAAATATTCCTTGTATAGAAAAGGTTAGTGCAATCTATTTTAAATATTGTTTGTTGATATATAGATACAAATTTGATTATAACTTGACATGTTGTTTAATATATAGTGAATTCATTGAAATTTGTATGTTTCAATGAAATGTTATTTCGAAATGGTTAGAAATTTGACAAGTCGTTTTATATATATATTGTGTATTCATTCAAATAATTATAATTTTTATATGTATTTGAATAATTTGTAATTTACACATTTTAAGTAATTCAAATGTTTGAATAATTTGACATGTAGAAATCATCATCATGCCAAGGAAGAAACCAACAAATCAAACAAATGAAGATAGGGAGAGAGATTTGGCAATTAAAAGAGATAAAATGAAATTACTATGTGAGAAAAGAAAATTGCAAAGCAATAATGAAGAATTTACTTTCAAAGAGGATCAAGAACCATCGGTACTAAGAAACAAAGAGGAAGAATTGGAAAGACAAAGAGAACGAATGAGACTGTTACGCTCAAGAAGACAATTGAATTGTGAAGCTACACCATCTTCTAATGTTGGAGTCATATCGTCCGCTACACCATCTTCCAATGTTGAAGTCATATCGTCCTCTCATGTTGAAGAGACACCTATTTGTAGATCTGACGATATACACACTCCATCATGTCATGTTGAAGGAACAATATCAACACATCAAGTAGGTGATATTCTATCTTTTGCATCTTATTGCCAAGGCACATCATCTTCGATTAAAGGTACGCAATATACTCAACCTAATGTTGATGTTCAAAATGTTGAGAGAATTGAATAGATTATAACACCTTCTAGAATTCGTTTTAGAAGACCAAAATATTTGATTGATATTGATAGTAACAGTTTGAAATCAATGCCTGACAAGATTAGCAAGCATACTTGTCAAAGAAAAGTTAATCATATGTGGAGATTATTTTTTGATGAATTAAATATTACAGGTCAATGCCAATTATTTGTTGAAATGATGAGGAATTTAAAATTTAGGCCTATCATGAAGATTCTTGGGCTAAGAACGATGGATGATTCAAATGAAAAAAATATTGTAAAGAATCTAATGAATGCTTATGACAAAGTGGGTTCTAAATCACGCACCAAAGATAGTAATATCGCAAGATGAGTACTTACATCGACAATAGTAAGTAGCCAAATGAAGAAAGCTCGACAATAGTAACTTTTACGCAAGTATTTTCTAAATTAATGACCGCATTTTGTACATTTGTCACTGCAGGCCATGTTTTTGTTGTTATTACACCTGAAGACAATGAAGAAGGGACAAATTATTATTTGTGTCATTGTGTTCAAGCCAAGAAAAAATTGGATCACTTGGTTATAGATGGTGAAGGTTTAGAGTACCATGTCGGTGCAGTGGTTGTAACCGGCACATGGCTTAGACGATATTCTATGAAGAACCCTAACTTGTGGTTATTCGAGGATTGGCAAATAGAGAGGAAGATTCTTCATTATTCAAATCTTGTTGTCGCATCAAATGTCCACTTGATAAAATATGGTGGAAAACCACATAATAAGAATCTTTGGAAAGTTCATGAGTCAGACCACGAGGCAATACTTGAGACATTAAAATGTCGAGGAGATCCAGTTGGCTCATTAGATTGAATACAGAGAGAGGGAGAGAGAGAAAGAGTGATCAACTGGATCCAAATACATTGTTGCAAGCTCTTCCCCAAGACTGTCCACATGACTAAGGTGGACCGTATTGTTATGATCACATTTTTAAGTGATGAGATTTAGTTTAAATCATAGATTTTGTTTTTTGATTTGTTTAGAATCTAGATTTTATGTTTTGATGTCTCCAATTTTTTTAAAGCTAGAACAATATTTTTCATATTTTCTTATTGTGACGATATTTTTCTTTCATTGCATGTTCTCTTGGATGACAGGAGGGAGAGAAGAAAAATAAGTAGATTTCCAAACAGCTAGCCACCCTTCCTCATGTAATTTATTCATTTAAGGTAAAAATCCCATTTCCTTTGTTTGGCTTTGGTATTTGGTTATTTAAAGTCATTATTCTAGTTGGACCTTCGTATGTTGGAATTTGGGATTGTTTAGTGTCTATTTGTTATGATTATACTGAATTATTAATTCTATGATGTTTCTATTATTTAATTATTTAAAATAAATTAAAACTTTTTGTACAAAATTATTATTTTTTATTTCTATCTATTTGTTATGATTACTTCTATTATTTAAAATAAATTAATTCTATAATATCTCTATGATGAACTATTTATATTTCTAAACTTTACATATTTTAAATTAGATATCTCTCGACTTAATTTACCAAAAAAATTAATTAAAATTTTAGGTATGCTAGTAGTACACCATGACCAACAATCAAACTATTATAACAATACAAATACATTTAAATAGTAATGTAAGAATGGTTTAGTTCACATAAAAAATAATTCTATCTTAGATATTCTAAATACATCACAAAACTTTATCGCTTCAAAAAAATTGGAATTTCTCCCATCTACTTGAGTTCCCATCAATTTTCCATAAAATTGGGAAAGAGAATAGGTGCTATGCTCCCAATCCCAACATCCTTCTGTCCACTACTAGGAGATGTGTGTAATGTAGGATTCAGCTCCATCAACTTAGTCATTTTTTTCACTAGTTGATTGGGACTCTCACCATTTTTTGCCAACTATGGTGACAATGCTTGGGGTTACACTTATTAAGTAAGAATATTTCCTAATCTAGGGATTAGAGCATTGAACATATCAGCATGTGATTTATGCTATGGGAGAAGAGGTATGTTGGGCATTAGCCTCAAATATTTCTTCATGTAAAGGTATATCAGAATATTTCCTTCATGCAAAGTGCATTAGCCTCAAATAACTTCTTAGTCTCTCTTGTTCCTTAGAATTTTGTATCCTTTTCTTTGGTAGCTATAGGAATCCACTGGGTAAACCACTATGTTGTTTTTTGTCTAGTGGCATGTAATGTATAAAATCAACATCTCCATCATAGTCATTTTGGGCCTAGGTATCAAAAAATTGTTAACTATTTATTTCATCATGGTTGCCACCATTTGCAAAGCATTATATGATGTCCTTGGGGTCAACATGTGGTGGGGATGGAATTAAAAGGGAAACATTTTCATCCCCACAAGTATTTGGTTACCCAAGGTTTGTGACAACCTCCTACAACCAATCTGGTTGTGAATCTTGCATTACCAAGCTTAATCTAATATCAATGTTTGTTGTATGCTCAAGGTTTTATCTCCTATAATAGTCCATTGGCTGGTTCAGGTTTTTTGGTTGGGTATTTTTAGGTGCAATTGTACCTAGTCCCTTCATATTTTGTCCATAACTCATCAAAAAAGTGTTAATTGGTTCATCTAATAAGCCATTGATTTTTAGGAAGGATTCAATAGTGATTTCCTCCCCCTCGCTTTACAACTCATCAATATTTGCATCATCTACAGTAGTTGTTTCTTCTGATCCACTACTTCTGGGTTGTGGTTTAGATCCCTATTTTCCATCCTCATCAACAATGAAGCACTTTCTTGGGCCTATATCATTCACTAAAACCTCCCTATTCAAAGACCATATCCCTATCCTATGGAAACCACTCATTATATTATCGGGTGTAAGTGCCAAATTGGAGGCTTTGCTGGATAACATTCCTAACTCCTCATGACCAATATTGATTTGAGGGTTCCTAGCCAACCACACATTCCAAATATGTTTTAAGTAAGATTTTAATGGTGAGAAAAAACTAACATCCAATGATTGACACCTATACATGGTATACGCTACAAGTGACACACAATCTATGCCCAACTTCTTTGCTTTACCAATTATTTTCCATGTCATATGGATTCCATGATCATCAAATACTAGAAGACACCTTTTTGAGAGAAACACCCCACATGGAATTGTTCTTACAAAGTGGTCTAGCCAATTCAAGAATAATTATTTCATCATCCATCCATGTACTTGGACTTCCATGCAGGCCTTGAGATCATAATTGAAAATGTAGTTTTTTATATGTCTCTTAGCCTTGAACAAATAAAAATTGGAATTCTCTAACCAACAGTAATGTAAGGAGACCCACCCTGCTAGTTTAGGCCACTATGCCCAAACTAACCAATGACTTCTTCTGATCCTATAGGGTTTCTTCCTGACCCTATTCCCAAGAGGATATCTCCCAACTATCGCCTTCCCTAGGATCTATGTACACCAATTGACTATGTCAACTTCAATCACCCCAATATTCAAATGAAGGCATTTTCTCTCTACTAGGAAAAATTGGGCACAAACCCCAATGCAATATCTAGGGTTATTATATGGTCCTCAACTTGATATTTCCAAACTCTCCTAGTCATCACAAGACTCCACTCACCAACCCAAATCATAGATGTCCTTTTCTTTCTTACTTGACCTACTAGGTCTAGAGCCCCAATTAGGCCAAAACTTTCAAACTCACTAGGTGCTCTTGCACCATTCTCCCCATGTGACAAAGAACTCATGGTGGATAAATCTGAAGGAATTTCGTAGGAATACCTTTCTTTCCAAAATCACTCTCATCTATCCATGTTACTTCAAATTCTGGTTGATCCTTCCATTTGATAAGATGCTCCATATAGATGCCATGACAAGTCTTCTTCTTGATTCTTGAATCCATAACCTTTTCAGCTTTTGGCTGAGATTATAATGGGATAGTGACTTCTTCAACCTTTGATTTTATTTGTCTTTCTATGAATGTAGGCCCTTTATATTGAACTTAGTCCTTGACATTAAAGATAAGGTAAATTTCCAAGTTTGGTGGGAGTTCTATTTTGTCGGCATTAGAACCATAATTTGCAAGTACCTTACAAGGTCCTATCCTATGCATTTGTAGCTTGGTTGGAACACCCTATGCAAGTACCAAAACTCGTCCTTGGCATCATATCATGGCCTCAACACCTTGGATCATCTCAAAACATCTCATCTAACATGTTCCAACTCCTTGCACACTCTCAGCAACTCATCTCTTACACTTTCTCAATTTTGCCTCTTGTAGGCTTGTTCCAACTAGCCCTTGCCAGTCACTAATTTGTTGTTTTCTCCAAAATTTTCCATAGAACTTCCTAAACTATTGGTTGATTAAAATACCCTTTTCCTCACTCTAAAATATACTCCAAAACTAACTACACTTGTTTTGTAAATATCACTCAAAACTGGCTATTTTAGTCTGCCAACTAGGCCTAGTTTGAGGCCATTTACAAAGAAACTCACAATCCCTTGACTTTTGGAACTCCCATGACCCAAAAAAGTCTTAATACACGACTCAAATGCAAGGATTTTTCTATTTTTTTGGTCTCATGATCAACTTTACAATGGTTTTCACAAAACCCTCCTTTCTAGCCCCTTTACCCTGGGGCTTTCTAGAACTCTTACTTTGCAACGTCTCTAGAACCCCAAAATAGTTCAAACACCTTCACTTTGGTTATATTAGATGACTTCAAACATAAAATGAAACTCTTGTTTGGAGAAAACACTAAATCCACCTTGGGAGCAATCACATACCCCTTTTTATGCACCCAAATTTTAGGGAATACTATGCAAATACTTCTTAAATGGTTTCAACACTTGACTTTTCAGATGGGAATAGTTATTATAGAATCAAACCAACAAGAAAAATCCCAAACTTGAGGTTTCTCAACACTCAACAATCAAATTTCAAAACTGTTACCAACACTTACTACTAGAACAATTTCTAGTTTTAACGGTCAAACTCCCAAACCATACAAAGGACCCCCCACTGTTTTTGCATTTTTAAACACTCTTTTTGGAGACCTACAATAACCTCTCTCACTTTTTGGAGATCACACTCCATTTTCATTTTACGACGCCATCTCGGGTGATGCTGAAACTTGCAATGTCAGCTAGTACAAAGTTGCCAACTGCCAAATCTCTCTCACCTTTCCTCGTGGGATCGAACTATCTACTTTGTTAGCTCTACGGGGCTGGGTAAAATCTATCCCCAACCTCGTCCTATCCCGTTCAGTGCTCGAACGTTCTCAGGCACGCCAATCTAGAATGTCCCCAAGGGTCACTAAATGCCATAGGGCTGTGATCTTTGATGGGACATATCTTGGAGCTCGTGCAAGGTATGGATGCAATTCTAGTTCCTATAGGACCATGTTGTGGAGACCTACAATAACCTCTCTCACTTTTTTGAGATCACACTCCATTTTTTTTTTACAATGCCATCTCGGGTGATGCTGAAACTTGCAGTCTAGGCCAGTACAAAGTTGCCAACTACCAAATCTCTCTCACCTTTCATCGTGGGATCGAGCTGTCTACTCTGTTAGCTCTGGGTGGCTGGGTAAACCCTATCCCCAACCTCATCCTATCCCCTTCAGTTCTCGAACGTTCTCAGGCACGCCAATCCGGAATGTCCCCAAGGGTCACTAAATGCCATAGGGCTGCAATCTTTGACGGGGCATATCTCGAAGCTTGTGTGAGGTATGGATGCAATTCTAGTTCCTACAAAACCATGTTGTGGAGACCTACAATAACCTCTCTCACTTTTTGGAGATCACGTTCTGTTTTCATTTTACAACGCCATCTCGGGTGATGCTGAAACTTGTAGTGTTGGCCAGTACAAAGTTGCCAACTGCCAAATCTCTCTCATCTTTCATTGTGGGATGAAATTTTCTACTCCATTAGCTTCGAGTGGCTAGGTAAACCCTATCCCCAACCTTGTCTTTTCCCCTTCAATGCTTGAACGTTCTCAGGCACGCCGAACCCGAATGTCCCTAAGGGTCACTAAATGCCACAGGGCTGCGATCTTTGACGAGGCATATCTTAGACCTTGTGTGAGATATGGATGAGATTCCAATTCCTACAAGACCGTGTTGTAGAGACCTACAATAACCTCTCTCACTTTTTGGAGATCACATTTCGTTTTCATTTTACAATGCCATCTCGGGTGATGCTGAAACTTGTAGTGTTGGCTAGTACAAAGTTGCCAACTGCCAAATCTCTCTCATCTTTCATCGTGGGATCAAACTATCTGCTCCATTAGCTTTGGGTGGCCAGGTAAACCTTATCCCCAACCTCTTCCTATCCCATTCAGTGCTTGAACGTTCTCAGGCACGCTGAACCAGAATGTTCCTAAGGGTCACTAAATGCCATAGGGCTGCAATCTTTGATGGGGAATATCTCAGAGCTCGTGTGAGGTATGGATGTGATTCCAATTCCTACAAGACCATGTTGTAGAGAGCTACAATAACCTCTCTCACTTTTTGGAGATCACATTTCATTTTCATTTTACAATGCCATCTCGGGTGATGCTGAAACTTGTAGTGTTGGCTAGTACAAAGTTGCCAACTGCCAAATCTCTCTCATCTTTCATCATGGGATCAAACTATCTGCTCCATTAGCTCTGGGTGGCTGGGTAAACCCTATCCCTAGCCTTTTCTTGTCCCCTTCAGTGCTTGAACATTCTCAGGCACGCCGAACCAGAATGTCCCTAAGGGTCACTAAATGCCACAGGGCTGCGATCTTTGACGGGGCATATCTCGGAGCTCGTACGAGATATGGATGAGATTCCAATTCCTACAGGACTGTGTTGCAGAGACCTACAATAACCTCTCTCGCTTTTTGGATATCACATATCATTTTCATTCTACAATTCCATCTCGGGTGATGCTGAAACTTGTAGTGTTGGCCAGTACAAAGTTGCCAACTGCCAAATCTCTCTCATCTTTCGTTGTGGGATCAAATTGTCTGCTCCATTAGCTCTGGGTGGCTGGGTAAACGCTATCACCAACCTCTTCATGTCCCCTTCAGTGCTCGAATGTTCTCAGGCATGCTGAACTAGAATGTCCCTAAGGGTCACTAAATGCCACAGGGCTGCGATCTTTGACGGGGCATATCTATGGGCTGTCAATACTTTGACTATACTTTAAGTCAACGATTATCAATATGTGAAAAAATGGAACTCGTTGTATTTTGAAGTACTGAGAAGATGGCCTTGCCCTTCCCCAGGAGTTTCAGAAATGGGAGACATTAGGTAAGAGAGTGAAAATGTTACTATCACTTCAACGCACATGACTCAATTGGAAATGCAAATTTTGATGGTAATCATTTTGTGATAAGGGAGAGACTAGGGATGATCATTGTTACTATCTCTTTAGTAGTGGAATTTTGTTTTCTCTTGAATTTGGTGGTGGGGGATCAGTGGTAAGTCTCCTTGGATATTCCTTCTTATGATGTTAGTGACAAGTGTTGCTCTTTGAAAACACTTGTACAATCTTTTTTAAATTATTAGATAAAAATAGAGAATTGTAAGTATTAAACATGATTAGCCTTTAGTTCCTAGAAGATCTTTATTTCCCCATCAATGCATTTAGAAAATTAAGTTTTAAGAAGATAATAAATAGAAAAAATTAGAGAAGCGATTTAAACATTTATATTGATTGGAAACACGTGAGTCTTGAGTTTCCTCTACCTTTTAAAGAACGTTCCTTAGCTAGAAGACCTAATTCCACATTCCATAAGACTATCATTGCACTAAAGATTTAGGAAACCAACTGCTCTAAGATAAAGCTTCCCGGTCAATAATAATCTAGCCTATTGAGGAACATAATACTTCTCAATTAAACTTGTGTTAATTTAGTATTAATTTTGTAACTAACTACAATTTCAGTATCTGTGTATAGGGGGTGACTGAGAAAACTATTTGAGGTCCAATTTGAAAATATATTTGTAAGGATCTCGACCAAGGTTCACAACTTCGATGATTAATACATTCATTCAGGCTAGAACCTCACTACAAAAAAATATATATAAAAAAGGTAGTGAATAACGTCATGTCTAGACCCAAATCAACCAATGAAAGTCAAATTAGCATAACGTGGAACAACAATATATGCATTGAGTGGGTTGTCATAAAAAAGCTTCATAATAAAATTCATGTCTAGAATTAAAAGACCTTAAAGAACATTTATGCTTGTAACACAAATGGCCATTCAAAACTGAATATGATTACAATATGTGAAATAGCATTACAAGAACTTGTAATGCTCTTGTGAACATCGTGTTAATTCTTTTAAGAATCCCTAAGATGCTTGTTATACTCAAAATTTTGTTTAAATTGAATTAATTTTTATCCTGTTGGTTAATTGGCTTAGGTTGATATATGCTTCTTGGATGGAATAATGAGTTCATGATTAACTCTGTATTAAGATTCATAGCATCTTCTAGTTATTTGCAAAGGAAATTTATAAATTACTTCCTAATGTCATATGGCTTGCTTGAGAAAGATGTCCGTGTTCTTATTGATGGTTACTAATGACTATCCACATTTAGTTCTTCAATATCCTATTGGACAAGCTTTCCATAGACATTTCTTTGCCATACTAAGTATTTTTGAAAACATATTTGAGTACGAGGACTACAATAGATACTACATGATGTTTTAACAAATAAAGTAATGGGTTAAAGACTATTATTTCCAAGGTATTATGTCATAGTATTTTAATTGTAATGATCTTAGACTAATGATATTCTTGAAGGTAACTTCGACATGCAGCAAGAAAGACAACCTACAGCCAAGGCTATATTGTGCCTACAGCCAAAGCCATAAATGCTCACAGCCAAAGCCACTAGTGCACATAGCCAAAGCCATGGATGTTTATAGCCAAAGCTACAAGTGTTCGCAACCAAAGCCATGAGTACATGAAGTTGATGATCACAATTGTTTACAACTATTCACCAGAAACAACTTCTTTGCAATTTTTGAGAAATACTAATAAAGCAAAAAAGAACATCTACTAGTTGGTAGACATAATGGCAAATCTCTAGCAATTGAATTTAATTTCATACATGAAAATATCTAATTTAATGTCATACACGAACATATCTAATTTAACGTCATACATGAACAAACATATAATATAAAATGATAACCAATAATGTCATATACATTAACAAACACATAATATATTATGATAACCAATAATGTCTTATATGAACAAACATATCATATATTAACCAATAATGTCATACATCAAATATGTCATACATCAAATATAGAATGTCATATGTACATCAAATGTGTATCGAATATGTCTCTCAGATGCCTATATATATACATCTTTTCCTTCCCACGAGGGGAAGGAAACAAGTCTCTTGACATCCTTTGTCGTCATGTGGAGGGAGACAGTGGAGATGATGGGGCCCTCCTGACATGCTCACTTGACCTCTTGTTGAGGCTCTTCTCTAGGTCCAACTGATACAAAGAAAGTAGATATGAATCAATATTTATTATACGTTGAAATCAAATATATGTACTCACAAAATCAATTATTTTCTTACCGCCAACAAATAGTCACTCTGTAAGTCCACCTCAAATGCTCGTGGATGATCAGGCGTGACAAGACCCTACAACAATTCAATAATTATAATCACTTATAAATAACATTAAAAATTTTGAGATTAACTATTATAAACAAAAAATAAAATGAAGAAAATTCTTTCATACCTCCGTCAATGGCTATGAGCTAAGCACAGCTGCGGCCACTCCACTATCAACAGACTGTCGCAAATGAGGAGGTGTGTTCGACATCATGAGCTGCATGTCATACAATACACGTTATATCTAACATGAAACATGGAATAAATATAATCAAATGAATTAAATTAACATGAAACAACTGTACCTATGTGAAGCTCGTATGATGTCTCTACTCTGCGTCTGTGGTAAAGGTTGAGGGTCCTGTGGAGAACTGATGCACATGCATATTTTTTTTGGTCAATCCTTAATATGATTACATAATAAATATATGTATTAATTAAAATGATTAAATTGATACATACCTTAGGACTCGTCGAAGGGACAAAAAATGGGCCTGGAGGATCGCTGCTAGGCCCAGGAACACTTTGACCCTAAATTTTGAACAATGTCAATAAATCCTAATTAATTAATCATTCACTATACGTATGAAATGTGATCAAATTAGTAATTTACCTGTGTTTCAATGCCAAATGTCTCGTTTAGGAATTGATCGGTGACAAGCCCATCATCTGCACCATCTCCGACATGAGTGCCAAATGTGCATAGGGATCCGCATGAAGTGCACATGTGACCACAACGTATAAAAGGCTCCCCCTCAACTAATGGGCTCATGGAATGGATGAGGGTCTGCGTCAAAGCATTAATGGTCCCTAGAGTGCTGGCCTCTACATGTTCCTTCATAACTGAAGGAATAATTACATGCTTGCGTTGTGGATGGACCACGACTACCCTAACTACATTAGGGTCACGACGTGCTCCTAGCCTCTCAAATGATGACCCCCCACCTCTACCCTGGGAGTCTAACATATCAAAATAATTGGGGATCTCCCCAAGGACAAACTCACAATATAATTTCTTCAAAAAATACATGGGGACCTCGTGATTGTTACAAGGAGGGGCATCAAAAACCATCCACCATCTATCCCAAAAATTATTTCTAATAGCATCATGTATGCACCAATGGATGGGGAATCGTTTAGTACCCTCTCTAACAGTATTTTGCTCACTAGGTTTTCCAAATAATGCACATATACTACCTTTTGGTATTTCCTTTTTTCTAACATCTTCATATGACAATTTATTTGCATAAAATCTTTTTTGTTCATCCCTCTTAGCCCGCCAAATATCTAACTGACCACTAACTGAGGCTATCTGAGTGTTAATGGATTTGAGGGATGATGCCAATTGAGCCCTCATTGGATTGGTTTGTCCAGATTCTTTCAACCTAGCAATGATTCCTTCTAATTCAGTTTTGCCTCTCTTTATTTCATTTCTTATATTTTCTTGTGTGCCTGATGGAGGTCTTGCAATTGGTTCGGGTTGTGGAATTTGTTCTTCTTCTTGAGGAGGGTTTTGGTTTTGGGGTTCTTGAGGGTTTTGATGTTCTTGTGAATTTTCTGGTTGATTATGAACATTTCCTGATAAAAAATCAATTGAAATTCAAATACATAAACAAATCTAAATGAAATTTGTAAAAAGCCTACAAAAGAATATAAAAAACTTACAAAACAATATGAAAAATATATCAAACAATGCAAAGTTAGGTTTATATCACTTACGGTGTCGTCGTGGGTGCGCTTGTGGTCTTGGATTTTGTCGACGAGGAGGCATTTTGGCAAATGGTGGTGCAAATGTTGAGTCTTCAACTCGCGTATGCACTGCTCGCTGTAGGAGTAGAAGAAAATGCTGATGAAAATGATGGGTTGCGGGTTTGTAGCCCATCATATATACTTTTTATTTTTTAAAAGCGCGTACGTGCATTTTTAAATAGGAAAAAAAATTTCCTTGTCACCTTTTTGGCACCACAACTCGGTGCATATGCCCATATATATATATATATAATATTAAAATACATCTTTACATAGTAATATAAGTGAAATAATTTAGAAATAATAAGTTGTGATGTTTAGACCCAATTTTCTCTCAAAAATGGGTTGAGATTTTAAATTTGCCCACCTCAACATATCGGATATCTGATTTCAAATCGGATATCTGATTTATAATCGAATATCCGATTTAAAATCAGATATCTGATTTGCAATCATATATTTGATTAGGCTTGGTAAATACCAAGCCTACCCAGTCAACCCAAAAGACATGTTTGAAGAGGGTTTTAGTGATACTTAGACTTTGGGTAGCCGTCTAACAATGTTATTTTGATCGAAATTGAATAAAATGAAAAGAGTTTTTTAATATCGATCTCTAGATTCCATATATATAATTTCTATCAAATTCTGAGTTCAATAAGTATTTATTAGTTAATTATCAATGAAGATAATTGTAAAGTGTTGATTGACATACTGATTGAAAAATAGCTATAACTTTCAAACGGTATAACATTTTTTAAATCTAAAAGTTGCATCACATTCTATACTTTGGCTAGTATAAGAAAAAAAATTAAAAATTTAAATTTGGTAAAATTTTCTATTAGTTAGGGTGATCAGACACATGACTTTTTTTTTTGAAAAAGTTTCGGTAGAAAATTCATAGTTAATTATTTATTTGGAATAAAAATACCGAAAAATATGCGTCACATCCGGGCATGCGTCTACTTTTCATATCTATAATTATATTAAAAAAATATTATGATTTGATTTTGATTAAGGTGGTCAGACATACAGCTACTTTTTATTTTTGTCCTGAAATTTTCTTAGTACTACATTAAAATTCAAACTTTTGACCAATTAATTATTTTTTTCTCCTGATAAGGCCTAGTAGTTTAGAAACTACATTCAATTTCTTACATATTATTTTCTTACCACTTTTTGATATAAAGTCCATAACCACTTCAAAATTATGTGTCAAGTTGACATAAACCTGATTTGTTGATTTTTCACTGCCACTTAAGGCCATAGTTTGGTACACCATGATTCTGCACATACCCCTATAGGCAATTAGATCTATATCACATGGAGAAGAAAGAAGGACATGAGAGCTACAAATGAAAGAGGGGGTTTTTAACATTGTGTTGCTTTCTTTGTTTATTTGGTTTTCATGGTAGACTAGAGGGTATTAATGTATGCTTATTGAGTTTGTAATTTTCTCATTGTATGTTAGACATTAGCCCATTTTCTGCTCCTACAGAACCAAGTTGGAAGATAGGTCAAAGAAATATGTATTTTTTGGATATGACATTAATGAATTTGGTTATAGGCTTTTGAATTTTGAAAATCATAAAATTGTAAGAAGTAGAGATGTCATATTCAATGAGAAAGTGTTGTACAAAGATCTATTGTAGCAACATGAGAAGAAAGAAAATAATTAAGTAGTGTTGGATGATACTCCAAATGATGATGTTTTGGTACTTCCTCATGATCTACATCAATCGCAACAATAAATACCACACACCCTAGTGAATGTTAGATGGTCAACAAAGCTAAGTAGACCTCCAAAAATATTTTCTCCTTCTTTGTATTGTATTTTACTTACTGATGCTGGTGAACTTAAATGTTATGATAAAGCTATGCAGGTGGATACTAAGATTCAGTGGGAGTTTGCAATGAAAGATGAAATTGACTCTTTGCTAAAAAATAAGACTTGGGATTTATGCAAGTTGCTTGTAGGTAAAATGGATTTATAGAATAAATGGGTTTACAAGTTAAAAGAAGAGGATAGAGCTAAGAAATGATTTAAAGCCAGGTTAGTAGTTAAAGAATTTGCACAAAAAAGAGACATTGATTTTGATGAGATATTCTCTCCTATTGTTAAAATGACTTCTATTTGCATTATTTTAAGTATTGTGGCTACTAAAGATTTGCATTTGGAGTATCTTGCTATTAAATCAAGCTTTCTTCATGGTGATTTAGATGAAGAGATCTATAAGGCATAGCCACAGGGACTTGAGGTCAAAGGTAAGGAGAACTTAGTGTGCAAAATGAAGAAAAGTTTATATGGCTTGAAGCAAGCACCTCGATAATGGTATCTAAAATTTGATAGTTTTATGCATGAGCATGGATATAGTACATTTAATTTAGATCATTGTGTTTATTTTAAGAGGTTTGATGATGATAGCTACATTATTTTATGTTTATGTGTTGATAATATACTTATAGTTGGGTCTCACATGGATCACATTAAGGGGTTAAAAGAAAAGTTAGCACATTCATTTGCTATGAAGAATTTTAGGGCATCAAAACAAATTGTTGGTATGAATATTTGTAGAGATAGGAAGAAAAATAAATTGACATTATCTTAGGATAATTATATTGGGAAGGTATTGCAATTTTTCTCTATGGAGAATGCTAAAGCTGTTAACACACCTTTACCTGGTCATTTGAAGTTGACTAAGGATATGTGTCCAAAGACACCAGAAGATGAGGATAAAATGTCCTAGGTACCTTATTATTAAGCCATAAGAATCTTGATGTATGTTATGGTATGTACAAGGCCAAATATTGCACATGTAGTGGAAGTCATTAGTAAGCATATGAGTAATCTAGGAATTAAGCATTGGAATGCAGTTAAATGGATTCATAGATATCTGAGAGGAACATCTAATAAGTGTCTAAGAGGGCTCTACTAATAATAATTTACAAGGATATGTTGACTCAAATTTGGCAGGGGATATTGATACTAGGCAAGGTACTATAGGTTATGTATTTGCTATTGGTGGGGCAGTAGTGAGCTAGGTTTCTAGGTTACAGAAGGTTAATGCTTTATTCACTATAGAGGTAGAGTATGTTGCTACTATAGAGGTAGCCAAGGAGATGATATGGCTTCAATTCTTCTTGGAAGAATTTGGACATCCACAGTGGGATAATTATTTTTTTATAGAGAGTTAGAGTGTCATTCATCTTGCAAAAAATTCTACTCTACATTAAAAAAAAAAAACATATATAGTTGTGGTACCATTTCATTCAGTCAATTTTGGATGATGGATAGTTAAAGCTAAACAATATACACATAGATGACAATCTAGCAGATATGTTTACAAAGGTAGTGACAAGGGAGAAGGTGAGCTCCTCTTTAGCTTTGGTTGGTCTTCTAGATTGAACAAAATAAAATGATAGCAGAGTCTAGGATGGTTTGATATTCCAATGGGAGCTATAGGTTTAGCAGTGCTTTGATCAGTCTTATTGTGGAGTCTAATTAGTGTCCAAGTGGGAGATTTTTGTGATATGGAGCCTAATCAAACACAAAGTTTTATTCAACATGGTTTTCTCCCCATATTATTTCTACAAGGGTTTGGGGGAAACTCCCTAGGTGCACTCCCTATCATAGTATAGGGTGGGTTTGAATTCATAATCTTTCTCATAATGTTGTCACTTGGTATTAACTTGTTTTTGATGCTCAACATATACTGTGTTGCTCAACATCCACTATAAAACCACTTGGCACAAATTAAAATTAACTAGTGCTTGACATCAACTAAACTCTTTACTTGGCTAGCACTGTATCACTTAGCATACACTAAAATTTGTCTTTTCTCAACACCAACTAATTTTTTCTAGGCTTACACTAAATTTTTTTGGCATCTACTATGCAGATTGTTAAGCTTAATAGACACAATTTATTTTTTTTGTTCTTTTGAACTTAGTTATTGTATCAATCCTTTGCAACCTTAAGTAGATAATCAATGCACTATAATATCATTGTCTTAAGTGATCTTTGTACTCCTTATCTAGATCATAACTCAACCTTTCTTCTAGGTGCTATTGTTACCTCATTTGATCAAATCCTCTTCATCAGTCAAACAAATGATAGTACTCAAATCATCTAAGCAATTGTCTTACCAACAAGTAGTAAGTTTGACATCAGTGACGAAAAAATGATGGAAAACCATACTTAATTAGTACAACCAACAACAATACCAAAAAGAAAATAATTCCTTGTATTGAAGTCTCTCCCTCTATCAACAACTTTCATCTTCTGTATAGGGTACAAAATTATGTTTTGATCAATAGATAATCAATTCATCCTTATGACTCCCTCCTGATCACTTCTTATTTCTCCCTTAGCACTATCTCCCTCTAAGTAGATATTCCATGTTTCTCTCCCTTTATTTCTCTCTTTACTTTTTCTTTCTCTCTCTTTGACAAAAATGCCAAAGACTTGTCATCTTAATATGTAGATATGAACATTTTTAGTTTCTTCCTCTATCACCTAGCTTGTGACTAATTTGTAGGTAGCTCTTAAAGTAAGATCCACTGCATCAATGTTTTAACATATGTCAATCATCTTGTTTGACACAGGTTACTTCTCATGCTTCTTAAGTAGCCTTGGATAGGGGTATCACCCCTAGTTTACCTCTTTAATACTCATGAGCATCCTTAGGTAATTCTTTTGTGAAGATATCAACTATTTTCTCTTTCATGTTAACATATTTCATCTTCACCTCTTTATCTTGAACTAACTCTCTCAAGTAATGATACTTGATTGTAATGTGCTTAGTCTTTGTATGCATCACATGATCCTTTGGTATATTTAAATAGCACTTGTATTATCACAATAAAGTATCACAGGTTTAATGATTTCCTCCTTCATATCTTTGAGTAGTTGTTTGATCCATACAATATTTGTACAATTTATTGCAGTAACAACATATTTAGCTTCAGCAGTAGATTGAGATATGCAATTTTGTTTCGTGCTAATCCATGTAACTAGCCTTCTTCCTAAAAAAAATGCTTCACCATTAGTGCTCTTTTTGTCATCAATATTTCCAACCCAATTAACACTAGTGTGGGCTCTCAATTCAAATTTCTCATTATTCTTATAGTATAGACCATAGTCTTCTATGCCTTATAGATATCTCATTATTCTCTTAATAGCCATCAAATAATTCTCCCTAGGATTAGCAGAGAATCTTGCAACTATCTCAACAAATAATGCAATATCAAGTCTATTGTGTACTACATAGTGTAATTTTTCAATCATAGACCTATATAATGTTTGATTCACCTTAGTTGAATCATCATTCTTTGACAATTTATGTCCTGTCACCATAGGTGTGCTTATTGGCTTGGAATCTTCCAATCCAAAAGTTTCCAATATCTCCTTTACATATTTTGACCGAGTGATGTATATACCATAGTTCATCTGATGTACTTGCAAACCCATAAAGAACTTGATCTCTCCAAACATAGACATTTCAAATTCTTTCTTCATTTCATTTGCAAAAGATTTACATAAAGTATCTTGAACTCCAAATATGAGATCATCAACAAAATTTTAGATGGTAAAATACCTTTGCCTCTTTTATCTTCAAGTACAAATTGTTGTTATCATCAGTCCTCTCAAATCAAATCTTTACAAGATAATTTTGAAGCTTTTCATACTATGCTCTTGGTGCTTGCTTCAAACCATATAAAGCTTTGTGTAGTCTACATACCATGTTTTTGTTATTAGCATCAATAAATCCTTCTAGCTATTTTATATAAACCTCCTCTTCCAATATACCATTCAAAAATGCATATTTAACACTCATTTGATAAGCTTTGAAAAATTTGTATGAAGAGTAAGTAAGAAGAACTCTTACTCCTTCCAATCTTACAACATGAGTGAATGTTTCTTCATAGTCTATCCCTTCTTCTTGTGCATATCCTTTACAAACTAATCTTGCCTTATTCCTTGTGACTTCACCATTTTCACCTAACTTATTTGTGTACACCCACTTGATGCCAATTACATTTTTATCTTCTAGTCTAGGAACTAGAGTCCATGCCTTAATTTTCTCAATTTGTTCGATCTGTTCTTTCATGGTTGTACTCCAGTACACATCTTCTAAGGAATCTTTCACTATTTTAGGTTCATGCATGCTAAGAAAACATGCATAATTTTTGATCTTGTCTCTTGTTATTGGCCTTGCATCTTTATCTCCAATGATTTGTGCTATAGGGTGATGTCTCTTGACATACTTTGACAATCTTGGTTCTCTATTTTCCTCATTTGGTCTCTCAACTTTTGAATCACTATGTACATCTCTATCAAGTAGTTCAACATCTCTTTCATGTACACTAATCTTAGAACTAGAATATGCCTCAAATTCATTCTATAATTTGGCACCTAAATGTAGCTCGGTTCCTGAATGCAACTCGACATTCATAGTATGTGACTTGGTAGTCATTGAAACTTACTGTTGATTTGAAATTTTATTTATAAAGTCTTCATCAGTAGTCACATTTTTCTAAAAATATACAAATGAATTTTATTCCTCTGGTTCATCCATAGGTTCATGTACTTCTATATATTCATCAAATTACACATTTGCTCTTTCCACAACTTTGTTAGTGTTAGTATTTAAACACTTATAATCTTTGCTTCTTGTGGAATAGCCAAGGCATATACCTTCTTCACTTTTTTCATCTAGTTTAATATTCTTGAAATCCTTGAGGATATAACACTTTCTTCCAAATACCTTATAATATTTTACATTGGGTGAGTATCCATACCATAGTTCAAAAGATGTTGAATAAGTACCTTTTTTGACTTACACATGTCTAAGATATAGATAGTGGTACTTATAGATTCTCTCCATTATTTCAAAGCAACACTTTTCCCCATCATGAGTGTCTTACCACAATCCATTATTGATCTATACCTCCTTTTAGCAATTTCATTTTGTAAAGGGGTCCTTGGGGCATATGTCTATCTTTTGATTCCTCTATCATTACAAAACATCTGAAACTAATTTTGATGTAAATTCTCCTCCTCTATAAGATTTCAAATGTTTTAGACTTTTACTTGTTTCCTTATCAACTCATGCTAATTACCACTTAAACATTTGGAAAGCATCAAATTTCTATTTTAGAAACATAACTGTCATCAATCAAGAATAATCATTTCTAAAGAAAAAACATAATATACTTATCGCCTTTTTATTTTTTCACATCAATTGGTCCACACAAGTCAATATGAACAATCTCTAATATTCCTTTAGAGGTATGAATCTTACTCTTAAAACTAGACTTTTTCATTTTGCCTAACTGACACTGTTTCCAAATTATATTGTCAGGTTTCTTTACCTTAGGAAAACCTTTGACTCTTCTCATATTTCTGATACTAACCAAGTTATCAAAATAAACATGACATAACCTCTTGTGCCATAGCCACATATCATGAAATTATGCAACTAAACAGGTATCATCCTCCATATCAAGGTAGAATAGATTACCTCTAGTTTGATCACCTTTTGAAATTAATTTTCCACCAGTATCGTATATCTTACTCATGTCCTTTTCTCAAACTCAACCTTACAACCTAAACTATTCAGTTGCGACACACTCAAAAAATTATAGTTAAGTCCTTCAACATAATAAGCATTGTCATATTTTTTTGTGAGTTTGATAGAACCTTTTCCTTTTATCGAACAAGGTGCATCATTACCAAACCTTACACTATTTCCATCATAATACTTCAAGGTAATGAATTTACTTTTATCTCTAGTCATGTGATGTAAACACCCACTATCAATGATCCATCTATCATTCTTGTTCACACAAGATACTTGTGCAGTTGTCTCATCCTCATCAGAATCATTCTTCATTGCAACATACACCACTTCATCATCATGATCATTAAATCCATCTTTAGTTTCCTCTTCAACAATGTAGCAAGACTTTTTCCCTTTGTCTTTGTAATCTTTGTTATCTTCATCTCTTCTACTTTTCTATTTATCTCCACCTCTGTAATTTTTCTTCTGTAGACATTTAGTAGCAATATGACCAACTTTATTGCAATTTAAACAAATGATAGGTAACTTACCTTTGAATTTTCCTTACCTCTATGAAATCTCCTTACTAGTAGTGCTTCAAGTTGTTCTACATCTTCCTCATCTATATCACTGTCACTGGAAACATATCTTACCTTTTTCTTCTTCTTCTTCTCATTAGGTTCCTTCAATGACAACTTGTCTTTGAAAGTAGATTCAACATTGTCAAATTTGAAATTATTAAAATTAGATAGCTCAAAAGTAGTGATACTACCTACCAAACCTTCAAGAGTCAGATTAGAACTTTGTATGCATCTCAATTCTTGTATTGTACAAACTCTAATAGCATAAACGGGCAGCATTATTCTCAAAACTTTGCTTAGTACTCTCTCATCATCTATCTTACTAGTAGCTCCTCTTATTGCATTAACAATATCTTTTATCCTAGAGCAATATTGAGCATCATTCTCACCTTCTTACATTCTCATATCATTGAACTTACCTCTAAGGCTTTCAGATTTGGCTCTTAGAACATTTATGTCTTCTTCATAAATAGTGTGAAGAGCTTCCCACATTTTCTTTACATTGTCACAACCCTTGATATCATCAAACTTGGCATAACTTAGGGCAGAGGCAATCTCCAACATTGTCTAGTTGTGTTCTTTCTTCTTTTTCAAATCTTCAACAGTTAAGGCTCCAATAGGATTGACATGCTATGTGATGATGGTTGATTGTGCATGATCTCCAAGAGCTCCTAGGTGCAACTTAATTAGACATTTCCATGCAGGGAAGTTATCTCTATTAAGCTTGGGCACCTCTCTTTTTGACATCTTAATCTTTTACTTCTAGTACCTTCAATCTAGTCCTCTTATGTAGATAGCTTTGATAACAATTATTGGAATTCTTTAGAATAGCTAAGAGGGGAGTTAACCAGTTATCCAAGGTCCAAATTTACAAATAAAACTTTCCATAGCTTAGTGAACCCATATCCATAAAATTTATTCATCATGCATGCAACCATTAGATCATACAATCACTTAAACTTTGTAGGTTACTATCAAATCAACTTTGTATAAATATAAGCATGAAACATAATAGATTCAATAACACATTTGACACAATGATTTTACGTGAAAACCCAATTTAGGAAAAACCATTAGTAACATGCTACTCATTCTCACTCTTCTAAAGTGATGCCCTATGAAAGGCCAACCCTATTAAAGGTTACAATGCACATTGTTAAATATGACATGGTTAGAGGATTTTAGTCACTCTTTTAGGAGTGAGCCTTGTTAGATGACTTTAGATCATTCACTTGAAATGTCACCTAGTTAAAGAATTTACAAATGACTATTAAGTCAATCTTAATCCAAAGGATTCACCCTAGAATGATACAATGATTAGACTGTAACAGTAAGGCTTTCATATGATAACAACTTACAACTCACTTTGCATATTAGAGGTCTCTATTTTAGTCCTCCATTCTGCTTGGCTTTCACACACTTTAGCTTTGATAGCTTGTCCACCCTTCAAGCATCCATACCCTTAAGCCTTCTTGCTTTTCTTTCCAATAGCAATCTCTTCTCTTTGGTCATTGAATGAAGCAATACCTTGGACTCCTTGTCTTCCTTAGTTTCTCCCACATGACAACCTTTACTTTTGACCAACCATCTCTATAAATAGAAAATTGAGATCTTTTTTCCTTCATCCTCTATCATCCATTTTAGGGTTAGGTAAGATTAGGTAGGATTCAATGAATCTACCCATCTTTTCATTTTATTCCCTTCTAGAATTTTCTCCTTCAAGCCTCTTTGAGATCATCTCAGGGTCAGTGCAAGAAGTTGGGTCTCACTTTTAGCCAAAAAGTGGAAGTGTTTTTCCTATTTTTGAAATATTTTGTCAATTGATGCCAAAATTTGAGCCATTTAGAGATTAAATATAAAATAACTTTAGAAATAAAAATTATAGTGCCTAGAATCTTCTTTTTGAATATGTAATTTATTTGTATACCCATATGATGGATTATTTTTTTGATATGGATCTTCAAAAACCACTTTTTCAAAATGCCTATTTTAGGACCATACCACGCTCGTGTACGAACACCATAATTTGACACAAATGAATAAATTTTTGTGAATCCTTTTAAATGGAGTTACCTGACACACCAAAGATTGATGAGAATATTTTTCTTGAATTTTTTAATGAATATTTTTATTATTATTAATTTTTAATTGGTTATAAAGAAAATTTTTAAAACCTCTCGTGTACGGACACCATAATTTGATCAAAATTTTACTTTTTTCTAACTTCAAAAGAATTGAATAAAGATTGATGACATATAAATTAATTTTAAAAAAATTATAAAATAAAAAAGTTATTAAAGTTTTAGTGAACGTTGCTATTATATGTTTAGGTACCACCTTTGATTAAAAAATAATACAAAAATAGTAAATAAAATCATAACACTATAAAATTTATATTTTTGAAATTAGGACAGTGAGAGCTCTTATGGGTTTTTGTTTCGTGAAAAATTTGATCGGGAAGACCCTCTAAAAATTATGTCAAGGCATGAATTTGTCAGTTCAATGCCTTAGCCAAATCTTGAGAGGCCAAGGCATAGGCTTGGTCTCACAAAGCTTGTCCCAAACCAAAATGTGAGGCAAGAAAAAAAAATCCTGCCTCATGTTGTAAGAAACAGGCATCCGTTATTTGAATTTCAAAAAATGGGTACCCATTTTGAAAAGTTAAAAGTGGCATGTAAAATCTACCGAAAACTTAAAAAATTGAATTTTTAAGAAACGGGTACCCATTTTTTATTTTTAAAAAATGGGTGCCCATTTCTTAAAAATTCAAATTTTTAATTTTTTGAGAAACGGGTACCCATTTTTTGAAAATAAAAAATAGGTACTCGATTTTTAAAAATAACGGGTGCCCATTTTTTAAATTTAGGGTCGGGCGCTCAGGTTGAAAACGAGTGCCCATTTTTTAAAATTGGGTACCCATTTCTAAGAGGTCTCATTCTGTGAATTTGACTTACACGAAATTGCGACCCAACTTTGTGCATTCACCCCTCAAAATAGTTCATCTTGAATTGTATGCCACCAGCTCATCAAGCTTATCTTCCAAATGATTCAAACAATCCAAGAAATCAAACTTGTCAACTCAGATTTGTTGAAATCACAATCTTTCTCATAATATTGTCACTCGACATTAACTTTCTTCTGATGCTTGGCACATATTGTATTGCTCGACATCCACTATCAAATCACTCGACACGAACTAAAATTTACTTAGCTAACACTATATTGCTTAGCATACACTAAAATTTTACTTTACTTAGCTCCAACTAATTTTCTACTTAGGTTACACTAACTTTTCTCAGAACCTACTATGTGGATTGTTAAGTTTGGTAGAGACAATTCATTTTTTTTATTCTTTTGAAATCAATCAATGTATACATCTATTGCAATCTAGGGGCGAAAGCACAAACCTATGTCACCCTTTGTGATATCCATAAGGGTTCAGACTGAACAGTTTTGGCCAAAACAGTTCCGGCTAGAACCTTTTTGGTCGTATAGACGTGGTGCTTTCCCACGTCGACATGGCAGTGAGGTTTCCTGTTGAAACCCTTCTGGCCGAAAGGGTTTTGGCCATGACCAGTGCAATTTTATAAATAGCTAACAATTTCTCCCAATAGTCATTTTCATTGTTGATTTCACTATAGTAGTCACCAACGCAGTTAGAGTGTTTCAGTCGTAATAGGTAGGTGAATTTTTGATTTTTAATTTTTTAACTTTTTTAAATATTTTTTAGTTATTGCATGATCATATTAATTAAATGAATTGTTTTAAAATGTTTTACTAATTAAATTAATTATATTTTAAATGTTTATTGAAAGAATTAAGTCTAGAGTGGTAGCTTGGAAAGCCAGGTGGCTTTCTTTAGCAGGAAGAATTCCACTTATAGATTTGGTACTTTCAGCAATCCCAAATTACTCTATTGTAGTCCTTAAAGCATTGGCATCAATTTTATTAAAAATCCAAAACATGATTAGAGGTTTCCTTTGGGTAGGAAGCATGAATGAGGATAAAAAGATTCCACTTGTATCATTTCATGACATGGCTCATATTCCAACCATTAGTGGAGTAGGTATTCATGATTTAACTAAGAGAAATGCAGCTTTTGGTGGGAAACTCATTTGGCATATGTACACTAAACCTCAATCAACATGGTGTCAGATAATGCAACAAAAGTATTTAGATAATAATGACCCCAGAAGAATTTTTTCCATTCTTAATCCCCCTAAAGGCTTTGTGATTTGGGATTTTATGATCTCTTCCAGAGATATTGTTCTTAAATATATTTCTTGGGAGTTGAATAAGGGAGATAGAGTCAACTTTTGGAGGTACTCATGGAATGGATTTCCACCTCTTCATACTTTGCAATTTTCTCAAAACATAATGAACATTTCAGAATCAGTTTGGGGTACCAGAGTCATTGATTTTATAGATTAAATTTGTCCCTATTCTAGGAAAGTCACTTGTAAAAATTTGGATCACCTGCCTTTGTCTATTCAAGAGAAACAAATGTTTAGGGACTATTTAGATAAGAGACTTGTTTACATTTAAGATGGGGAAGATAGATTATTTTGGGCTCCAGCTAAAGATGCTTGCTACTTAGTCAAAGAGGCATATAAGTTGTTATAGAGAATGGTTGCACAAAAGAATCCATCTAGAGCTTATAAATTTTGTTGGAACCATGTTGTTCTTCCAAAAGTTGGATGTTCTGCATGGCTTCCACTTAGACACAAAATTCTTACAAGTAATAAATTGACTAAGTTGAATATTGCTCCTCCATTTAAATGTGTCTTGTGTAATGAAGAATATGAATGAGTGGATCACTTGTTTGTCACCTGCTCATTCGCATATGATTGTTGAGTTTTTGTTCTCAGAAAACTTCATTATTATACTTCTCTTCAAAATAACCTTTGGGAGATTTTTCAATCTTGGCCACTTCTTTTTTTGAAAGCTTTATTTGCAGGAATTTGGATATGTACTCCAGCTTTGGTTATTTGGGCTATTTGGTGGGAGAGGAACAAGAGGATATTTAAAAATGAGTTTGTAGAGACAGAAATAGTGTTACAAGGCATTGAAAAGTCTATATCGAAAGTCCCTAATACAGGCCTTTTTACATGCAAAATCAATCCTATAATCTCAATTTGGGATAGTTTCATCATTCGAGAGTGCAAATCTCTTCTTATTCCATGGGGGAGTGGAATCAGCAACAATCAACATTCCAAGATAGATAGAGCAGTTGTGCAATGGCTACCTCCTAAGTTGGGTATAGTGAAACTTAATTTTGATGGCGTTTCAAGGGGAAATCTAGTTAAATTAGGTCTCGGGGTATGTGTCAGAGATAGTAAAGGTATAGTTCTAGCAATTTCATCCTCCCTGCTGCCAAATGGGACTAATAATTCAACAGGAACATAAACTCTCTTGGCGGGCCTAGTACTACTTAAAACAGGTAATTTTCATAGAGTCCATATTGAAGGTGATTCTCAAATGGTTATTAATAGTTTCATTAAATGACAATCCTATTCATGGCATTTGCAATATATCTTCAAGCAAATAAAGTGGCCGATTTCATATCTAATCTCGAGTGTGATGGTGTCGTTGTTAACACACAACAATCCAACTCATTTATTGAACAATTCAAACAATTGCATTTATTGATTGCATCTGAAAGTTGTTTATCATGCTCATAAAATTTAGATGTAAAGCTTGACTCAGGATAAAGTTCTCAATGGTATAGTTTTATGAGCCTTGATTTTGTCGATATAATATTTAATGTAAATATCAAAAAATATCTTTATGTAGATTTGTATATAAGCAAAAATTTCAAGTTTTCTTTCTGGTTCTTTCCTGGTTGAGCTTGTTGAACCAGTTTTATTAATAAATATATTCAGTGGCTAGCCCACTTTTGCCTTTTTTTTTTTAAAAAAATTATATTTTAAATGTTTTTTTTAGTAGTTGATAATAAAGCATTAGTTACATTTTACAAAACATTAACATAGTAAACATTAATGTTCAACAAACCTATTAGTTACATTTTAGAAAACATTAACATAGTAAACATTAGTGTGTAACAAAAAGGTATTAGGTACATCTAAATACAAAACATTAACATAACAAACATTATTGTTTAACAAACCTGTTAGTTACATTTTAGAAAACATTAACATAGTAAACATTAATGTTTAACAAATAGGTATTAGTTACATTTAAATACAAAACATTAACATAGTAAAAATTAATGTTCAACAAACCTATTAGTTACATTTTAGAAAACATTAACATAGTACAGATTAACAACAAACCTATTGGTTACATTTTACAAAATATTAACATTATAGTAAATATTAGTTCAACAAACCTATTAGTTACAATTTACAAAATATTAACATAGTAAACCTATATGTCCTAAATAACATTACATTTTACAAACCTATTAGTTACATTTTAGAAAATATTAACATAGTAAACCTACATGTACTAAATAACATACATGCATAATTTTTTAGTTACATACATGAGCTAGATGTGCATGTTTGAGCTAGATGTTCACATACATAAGCTAGATGTACTAAATAAAATGTGCATATTTTTAGTTACATTCAACTTTGTACATATTTATATACATACACATTTTAAATTAAATTTAACTTTCAGTTTTATATGTACTTATGTATGTATATCATAACTTTGCATTTATAGATATTTAGATCTTTGTATATATCATTATGGCATCCGGTACTGGTGGAGCACCTACGTCCTTAGAGGAGGCTAGTGTTCATGGAGGGGGTCCTAGTGCTAAATCAGGCACATCACGTAGATAGACATCATCTACTGAGGAGAGATAGCATTTATTTATAGATACTATTGCTAGATTATCTTGTGCTCTCAAGTATCTTGATTCTACATTGTTAGCTTCTACCACTCTCCCTAATAGGAAGAAGGTTGTTTCTAATAGAGATGAGTTGTGCTAGATGATCAAGACAATCTCTAGGTACAACCCATTTGATGATATTAGTATCAAGACATTTTACTCTTCCCTTTCTCACAGTGTCATTGGCACTATGAAGTATTCACAGATTGATGGTTAGGTCTCCACTACTATGGGGAAGACCATGTTTCCCTTTTATATAGATAGGGCTAGAGTTAGAGGTTATTTAGCGATGAAGTGTATAGATCAACTCGTCGGTCCATTTATATATCCTTGGTGGTTAGCCGTGCATCACAGGTGGCCACATAAGGATGAGTTTCTCCTTTATTTCTACAAACAATTGTTTGTAACTTTTCATTTACATTAGGATGTTGACTATAAAGATTTTTTAGGTCATGTTGGACAAGGCCGAGGCTGACTGTTAAAGAGATTTAGACCTGTAGGCAACCCTACGCCCATTCATAAATAGGCAATGGTGGGTCCAAACCTTTTGGTCGTGTTGAGAAGTCCACAGATGACTGATATGGGTTTGAGTGTTCCTGATGATATAGTCAGGACTCGGATATATTCTAGCATTGCCATAGTTGTCACATAGTTACAAGAGAAATTTAGATAGATGTGGTAGATACATGTTACGATCTAATGGTCATGTTTTGATAGGTGCATCCTCTAGCACAGGAGCTGATGATCTATATGAGATGGCATATTTACCATCGCCACTAGAGGTTTTGGCCATATTAGATATAGATGCATTGCATTTTATGAAATCTTATTTAGTATCTGATCTTCTTGGAGCATATTAGGCATTGTCGATGGTCATGGGGATTCCTCTTCATGACATTGGTGGACACATTAGCCATATTTTTTCATGCACAATAGGACCACAACCCTTACAAGGACAATAGGATATTCCTCCATATTCTATAACACCTACTCCTACAGAGGGCCATACAGCTCCTATCCCCACAGCTCTTGTCCCCACACCACCTATCCCCACAGCTAATTAGGATTCTATAGCACCTACTCTTGCTCCTGCTCCTACACAGCCTAGCCTTAGAGCACCTAGATTTTGTTATTCAGAGATCACTCTATCACTACATGACTTAGATATCAGTCAAATTGGCAGAGCATTACATGATGCTATGGTAAATATTATAAATTTATATATGTTTATATTTATTTGTTACTATAAAATTTACACATACATATTCTTGAGTGATTCAATTTAACTTGTGTACATGTACATGTGTGTTCTATAGGGTCTTAATGATAATCTGTTGTGTTTTGGAGATCTTCAGACCCCAATAGATCCTCCACGACATGAGTCATAGGTATGTTATATATTTTTTATTATATATTTGATGGATATATATATATATATATATATATATATATGTATGTATGTATGTATGTATAGTACACATGATATTTAATACATGCACATATACACATGAATATGTATAATTTTATAATTTTACAAATTTCTTTCATTTGACAGAGGGTGCAGATCCAAATCATAGAGCCTTTTGGGGTCAAGGATCAAGAGGGGGATGTGATTGATGTTAGTTTACACATACATGTCTATTTCATTGATGTTGCCATGATATTTTATATATATGTGCATATCATTTCAAATACTTTTCAATCCAGAGATGTATGTTATCTCAGATGTACATTCAATATTTTATAGATACTTTTATATGGATATATATGTATGTTATTTTAGATACATGTCTTATTTCATATACTTTTATATGCATGTACATGTTATTTCAGATATATTTGATGCATGTGGTATTTTAGAGATATTTGATGTCATATTTTGGAGACATTTTATATGGTATTTTGGATACATTTTACCCATGAATGTATACATTATTTCATAGATGTGTTATTTTACATAAATGTACATATTATGTTCATGTTGAATGTATACATATGTTTTCAATATTTAATCAATAAATTTAATGTACAAATTTTAAGAATATAACTCAAGAGTATTAGAACTTAATGTCTTATGTACACACATGTTAAATTGATCTTTTAATGCCTTAATGTTTTATGTTTATGTATGTGTTATTCATGTTTATGTGTATGTGTTATTCTTGATATATATATTTCAATAAATTTAATACATAAATTCAACATATATCATTTCAATAAATTTAATACATAAATTCAATATATATTTCAATACATTTAATACATAAGTTCAATCTATTCATGTATATTGTATTCCATAGATTTATGTAACTATGTTCATGTGTTAAATGTAGACATATATGTTTTCAATATTTATCTAAATATGTATATGTTATTGTTTTTAATGCCTTAATCTAAGTATAATTAACTATATTTAATGACATGTCTTAAGGGCAACATATACATGTACATGTAACATATAAAGAGTATAACATAGAATATAACATAAATACATAACAACATTAACAATCATATGTAAGAAAATAGAAACAATGTATATAAATACATACAAATACTAAAGGGGTTGTCTTAAGGAGATGTGATAAAAGGTGGTACTAAGTGGATGTCCTAATAGGTGGTCTTAAGGGGAGGTCCTAACAAGTTGTCTTAAGAGGAGGCCTTAATCTAGTTTGTGTTAAATAAGATATCTATGTCTAATTTAAATAAAAATAAAATAAAATGTCTAATTTCACATATCCAAGATAAATGATCCAATGTATACAAATTTATAAAACAAATATCCTGTCAATGTTAAATGTGAAAGTATAAGAGCTATATAGACATAGTTGAACTAAATCTCCACAATAAGTACATAGGTAAACTAGAGCTCCACAAAAAATGTATTGTTATGATCCTCTCTAGTTTTTATTATCTCTAGAAGTTTTTCATGTTCTTCAATAGATAGTTTCCACTTTTGATTTCCACAATGTCCTCTTCTTTGTATTGCTTCAAATTGTAACTTGGTTGCTATAACATGGTTACTGTAATGTAAAACCTTTCCTCCCTACTTGTATTCAATAAATTCAATACCACTATTAGTTAACCTTGTTTGTTGATAATATGTTCCTTCAATAACAACTAATCCAATTGGATATGATTGTTGATCAACATGTATAGTTCCTTCTAGCAACTTGTGTTTTTCTTTTGTGCATCTTAAAAGATAATAGTCCACATTTTCCACGTTATCTGGTAAGGCTTGAACTGCAAAAATATCTCCCGCATGTATATAAAAATTTAGATAAATATAAATTAATTTAAAAATGAATACATATGTATATTAATTTATATATATATATATATATATATATATATATATATATATATATATATATATATATATATATATATATATATATATATATATATATATATATATATATGTATATATGCACACAAACCTGCCATAAGTAAATAAAAAATGCGCTCATAATCAGCTAAATATATAGGATGCTGAATGTCAATGTCAATGTTAGCATCTTCAAAAGGAGGCTTTCTAACTATCTCCTTCAAATCCCAATGTGAAACATATCCATTCACAATATTTTCACATGCACTCACTAGATTTTCCTTAATGCAGTCATCACAAAAACATGTTTTCTCTCTTACTTTAATTGCTAGAAGTTTATGATTTCCTATAGTCATCACTTGATGCAAACTTCTAATACCAAGGATCGTTTGACAATTGTAAGGATTAGATTGATCTATATCTATTACAAATACATTAAAAATAATTGTCATATTTCAAAAAAAATACATTTAAAAATAAATATAACTTAGTTCACCTTTCACTTCCCAAAAGTAACGCTTATTGTATTTAGTATCTTGAGTAGCGAAATGAACTTTGAACCATTCAAAAATTTGATTTGCACTCTCTATCCTATTCCTTGTATGTACATATAATGTGCATATATATAAAATTTAAAAGTATATATGCTACTAGTATTAAACATGCACATTAAACACATATATTTATCTACAAGTTCATGTTGTTGAAGCGCACACTTATACATGCTCTTCCTCCATCATGCTCCCCTTTTCTGTGTCCACTTTCAAAGAAATTTCATAAAAACCTAACATTGGTTCTAGCATGTTGCATTGCTAACCAATTAAATGCTTTTGCAGATTTGAATTGTCCTATGAACATGAAACATGATAAGTGTCTACAATTATCTGTGTACATGTATCAAATCAAAATAGGCATGTACAAATAAATATAAGTTAAAATAAAGTTAAATAAATGTGTAAGCTCATGTATACTAACCTACACATCCATCAGACCAAATCCAGTGCTCTAAAACATTTATTCCACAATTTCTGAGATCTTCAGAGAACATTGCAAAACAATGAGCTAGATAACTCCTATCATGAACTCTATATCACTAATATAGAAATGAACCTCTTTGATGATGATGCATTCATTTTCATCCAACCTTTCTATCTAATCCACCTTAAATTGTGCATGTCTATAGGTCACTTGCACAAATATTGCAACTTGTTCATAATGATAATATTGCCCTTGAAGCTCTATTTGAGGTGCAAATGTATAATTCTTAGAAAAATCTCAACTGAAAGTGTACAACTAGGTGGAAATTTTTTTTTGGAATCATGAGACTATTTAGCTTGCCATTATGCACCATGACAATGTTGTATATGTGGATATATCAATGGACAAAACTTGGTCATAAACTCATCATACTGCAATTCACTTTCCTTTAATACAATTTTTTAGGATTCATCTCCTGTCTTATTTTGATATGTCTCATATTCATAGCTCATCCATGAAACTGGTGTGGATTCATTAATATTCTCAATTTGCATTTCACAAAATTTGTGTAAATCTCCACAATCTTGACACTAATTTTTGATGCACTGCACTATGAACTCATATGAATCTTCTAATTTATCACATAATGTGGACTTCACAAATTGTGTTGTACTACTAGGGATGACCAAATTAGGATCAAGCACTGCCACAACATTTTTATATGATTGCAAGTGTACACCAAATTCAAGACGATTTTGACAACAACAAGTTTTACTCATCTTATTTATCTGTACAAAGGAAGGATGCAAACTCTCAAACATTCTTTGACATATTTTGACATTTGAAAATTCTTGCTTGAATGTTTGAAATAATTCACTTTGAGTTATATCTATGAAAAGTTTTGGATATTCAATTTTGGCCCCTGTCTCTTGATCTTTATGCCGAGAGCCATTCTATACAATCAAAGCACAAATACCCAACACAAGAATATGCCAAAATAGATTCTTCATCAATAAAAAATAAATGGGAGTGGTTACACATTAATTTAATTTAAAATGATTTTATAAATGCATTTTATTTTTCCATGGCCATGTGGCACCTTATAAAATAATAAAACAAAAATTTATTCTTGAAATAATAGGCCTACAAAAATAGGGCTCTAAAAAGTAGGAACCAAAAAATAGGGCCCAAAAAAATGCCCCTAAAAAATAGGGACGAAACAATTTCAATATGATTTATTTTTTGTTAAATATAGTTTTGCATGTAGATTCATGCTTATTTTTTGTGGGGAGTGGGGGAATTTCAAATAAATTCATGGAATGTGAAGAGACGTCTATTGGGGGAGATAAGGAGTCTCTCACAAGCTATAAAACAAAGGCTCCTCATTTCATTTTCATTTTATGTTTTTGTAGGAAGGACGAGGTGGAGATTATTGGAGGATTAGATTTGAGTTTTTTAACAGTAGTAGATTGAAGTTTTGGAGTAATTTTTTTGCTGGTGAGATTTCTATTTTTTATTTAGATTTAGATGTAGACGTAGATTTAGATTCAAAATTAGTTTTAATATTCTATTTTGATTTAGATTTCAATTTCAATTAGTTCCATTTAGACTTAGAATTATATTCAAAATTGTTTATGCTTGCATTTAATCGTTTAGTCTTGCATGTTTGATTTAGATTTAGAGTTGCGTTCAAAATCTTTTGAGTTATATATATTTTATAATACTTTTCATTTGCATATTTTAAAAGTGCATGTTTTAAATTAGTTTTAGATTTGCACGTTTCATATTAGTTTTAGATTTGCATATTTCAAAATAGTTTTAGTTTGCATTTTTTAGATTTGAATATTTCATAATAGTTTTACATTTGCATGTTTCAAAGTATTTATATTTTCATGTTTCAAAGTATGATTTTATCATTTATGTGGATTACAATGTCACCATATCAATACAATTTATATTTTATTAAAGTTAATGATTTATTTAAAGTACATGAAATATATATTTAGTATATATTTTATCAGTATTAGATTATAAAATATATAACTTTTTTTGAAATAATAGCTGGCCAAAATATTATGAAGCTAAATGGATGCTAAAATAATAAGGCCTAAAAAAAGGGGCCAAAAATAGGACCCGATGTCAAAAAATAGGACCCGAAAAAATAAGGCCAAAAAATAAAAGCCAAAAAAATAGGGCTGAAATAATTTCATTAAAGTTTTAAATATAAAATATTTTCTTTTTGTTAAATTTATTTTTGCATTCACATCCATCCTTGACTCTTTGACATCCTGATGATGGATCATGTAGTATGATCACAAACGTTGATGGAAAATATATTACACAATCTTTTCTAGAAATCATATACAATATTTATGGATTGTGGAAATTTGATAGCTTAGATGCACATTCATGTTTATTTTTTGTGGGGAGTGGGGGAATTTGAAAAAAAATTGTGGAATGTCAAAAGACATCTATTGGGGGATATGAGGAGTCTCTCATAGGTTATAAAACAAATGCTCCACATTTCATTTTCATTTTGTGTTTTTACGAGGAGGAAGAGATGGAGATTATTGGGGCAGATTAGAGCTTTTGAAGAGGAGTAGATTAAAGTTTTGGAGTAATTTTTTTCATGTGAGATTTCAATTTTTAAATTTAGTTTTGCATTTAGATTTAGATTTAGTTATGTATTTAGATTTAAATGTAGATTTAATTTCAAAATTAGTTATAATATTCTTCTTTGATTTAGATTTCAATTTCAATAAGTTTCATATATTTTAGTCTTGCATGTTTGATTTAGATTTAGAATTCAAATTGAATCAAAATCTATTTGATTTAGATATTTGATAATACATTCATTTGCACATTTTCAATGTGCATGTTTCAATTTAGTATAATATTTGCATGTTTCATATTAGTTTTTGATTTGCATATTTCAAAATGATTTTGGTTTGTATTTTTCATAATAGTTTTATATTTGCATGTTTCAAAATATTTATATTTTTCATGTTTCATAATTAAATTTTATCATTAATGTGGATAGTAAGGTCACCTTATCAATAAAATTTGTATTTTATTAAATTTAATGATTAATTTAAAATAAACAAATATTATACTTAGTTTATATTTTATCATTAATTAAATTAATTATGTGTTTTATTAAAATATTTTTCATAGTATATATAATTTTATATTAATATTTATGTTTGTAATGTTTGAAAAGTGGAAGACAATGCCACCATATTTCAAGCATTACAATCTAACTATTTCATTTGAAAGAACTTGTGTAAATTATGAATACTTTTTTATTCTCATAATTTCTATATGTTGATGTTGGTTTATAAGTTTGTAGGTTACTATTTGAATTATGGATGCCTCAAACAGACAATCAAATATTATTTGATACTAGCCTGACTACTTCAATGACCTCAAATGATTTCTTTGAGACCGAGTTTGGAAAATGCCTACAAATAATTAAAGAGGTGTGTACAACTATAATTAAAGTTATGTAGAACAAAATATTTCCAATTGACTATGTTGAGGAAATGGAAGTAATGCATATGAAACATGCATAAAAATTCATGTGTGACACATCTACAAAAGTGGATGGGTTTCCCTCAATGATGAAATAAGTCTTTAATGATCATTGTGCAAACAAAGGTCACAAAAGAATCCTAATCATTGAAGAATGTGACATGTATTTACACCATTACAAAGATTTTTATTATTTGTATATGGTTCATTCTTGTCTCCTGTTTTAGAATTTTACTTCTGCTTAGTTGTAATGGTAGTTTTGTTTCCCTATTGTTCTATGTAACTTTCATGAAGAAGAGAACAAGAAAAAATAAATTTATTATTCTACAAAATATTTCTTTGATGGATGTGGCTACTAAATATGTTAATTAAGAAAGAAAATCATAAGTCTAAATAGATGTTCTTAATGACAAGTATATTTATTGATTACAATTCTTAATCATTGCATTAGCATTATTAAAAATTCAACAATATATAATGTTCTCACATTATCATGGAGAAATAATTTACATAAAATTGATTCTTATATATTCTTTCACACTTTTTACATCATCTAAATAGTTGTGTTGGCACTTATAATTTTCCTTTCATGAATTAAAAGTTTTCCACTATTTGAGTCATTTGTATAACATTTATCCCAAATTTGACCACAGTTCTACTCCAAATACTCCAACACTACACCTAAATCTCATACTTTCCTTAACCATGTCCCTTATTTTAGCGTAACATTTAACCACTTATTAACCCTAACCATAACATCGAGTGTCATATAAATGAAATTGTAAACCTTGGATCCTAACTCTAAGTCTTACTCTATATATGATTGTACTAAGCATTTAGTAAATTATATAACTTAACCTAATTCTATATGTACTAGAAACTAGAAATAATATTATATTTTTTATAAGTGGAAATATATATATATATATAGAGAGAGAGAGAGAGAGAGAGAGAGAGAGGTGTATCTAGAAAGCAGGGAGAGAGAGGGAGAGAGAGAGATTAGGGGTGTATCTAGATAGCATAGAGGATTAGAGAGATTAGGAGGTGTATCTAGAGATTAGAGAGAGGGATTAGGGGGCATATCTAAAGACTGGAGATAGAGAGAGATTAGAGGGTGTATTTAGATAGGGAGAGAGAGAGAGAGAGAGAGAGAGAGAGAGAGAGAGAGAGGATGGGAGAGGGAGGGATTACATTATTAAAAAGGTTAATAACTTCTATCACAATAGCACTAATCATGGACACTATAATAGAACTAACCCACATAAAAATTTAACCTGACAATTACCCTAACACTAAGGTAATCTATAATAATAGCTCTAACATCATCGATAATATGATTAATAACTTAGAAATAACCTTAACCAAAATAATAACATAAATCGTAACTCTAACTCTAATTCTAACTCTAACTCTAACTTTGACTCTAACCCTAACCATAACCCTAACCCTAACTCTAATTCTACCCCCTAACCCTAACTTTAACCCTTTATAACCCTAACTCTATACCTAATTCTAACCCTAACCCTAAGCCCTACTATAACCCTAATCCTAACTATTATTCTAACTATAGCGCTAATTCTAACCCTAAACCTAACCCTAATTTTAACTCATATTCTAACTCTAACCTTAACTCTAACTCCAACTCTATCTCTGACCCTAACTCTATCCATAATTCAAACCCTAACACTAACTCTAACTCTAACCCTAACTATAACTCTAACTCTAATTGTAACCCTAACCCTAACCCCAACCCTAACCCTAACCCTAAACTGATGGGGACACAACCCAACAACAGAATGGACACAATAGAAAAGGGGAATTATATTAACTGAGAAAATAAGTTAGTACAAACAGTGCAGAGAAAATAAACTTCAAAACATGCCCTACGGGCTTACAATAGCATAAGTCTAGAGAATATTTCTCCTTTTAGCACCTCCTCTCAAGCTCCAATCCGAACTGCCTTCTACAATGCCAGAAATCTCCTTAAATAGACCTCAGAGGGTTAAGGACTAGGAGTACATTCTAGAAAGTGCTAGTAGGCATCCACCGACAAAATAGAAGGTTCCAGAAGCTGCGTTAGAATTCAGTGCAAATCTAGAAGAATCCAGAAACGGTAGTCGAACTTCCGGGAAGCATAACTTTTGAACCGTAGCTCTGATTGATGAACCGTTTACATTTTTGAAAAGCTCTCGAAGCGCTCAATAGCCCTATGGAAAAGCTTCACTTGTCCCCCATTTTTTGACCCTTTTTAAGGTCATTTAATGCCCCAAACCTGACTTTGAAGCATTCTTAGGAGGTCTCCAAAACCTAAAAAATTGCAATAACTTTCAAACCATGGGACCTATTGACCTAATTCTTTTTCTAGAATGCTCTAAATCATGATTACATTCATCTAGCCAATTCACACCTTCTAGTTTACTGAAATGATGGCCCAAATACATGCTCCTATTTTTTTGGGATTTTCAAACGCACTGATAGTTGAACTATGAGAGTTGGAACCTTTATTTGAGCCAAATGGGTATCCAAAAATGTAAAGAAATGAAACATAAACTAAGTCTAAGTACATTTTTTGGGTGACACAGGATTGCCCTTATACCTCTGGATGCTCCTGCATCAGACACCCAGGGTAGATTGAAAAGTAACCCTGTCACTTTATGGATGGTAGAGGAAATCCCAAATGGGAAACCTCAGCTACTGAAATCCAAGTTGAGTCCTCGATCGGCCATCCTTTCCATTTGACCAAATACTCTTCATACTGCCTGTTTCTGGTACTCCTACCCACACGATGATCTAGAATGTCTTCTATCTCCTCCTTCTTAGAAGCAGGAATTGGACATGGCTCTAAAACCTGCTCCTCATCTGCACCATCATCATGATACTCTGTTAAATCTGCAATGTTGAAAATGGGAGAAATGTGAATACCATCTGGCAGCTCCACCTCATATGCATTTCCTGAGTTATGTTTCTTCAAAACTTTGCAGGAGCCAAATTTCTTCATTTTCAGCTTGTTGTAAGTACCAACTGGAAATCTTTCTTTTCGTAAGTGCACCATGACTAGATCCCCTACTTGGAATTCCTTATGTCTTCTCCTTTGATTAGCCCTAGCTTTATACTCTTGATTCATCTTGATAATGTGTGCTTGAACCTCCTCATGTAGACACTTGATGTGTTCAACAAATTCCTCAGCTTCAGCACTTGTCCTCTCCCCTTGTTCTATCTTCCTCAATTCTGGTGCAGTCCTTGGGCTATTCCCATATACAATTTGAAATGGTGATTTTCCAGTACTCCTATTTACAGAGTTATTATTAGCAAACTCTGCCTATGGTAGAATCAAATCCCATCCCTTGGGCTTATCTCCAACTAAACATCTCAGCAAATTGCCCAGACTTCTATTTACCACTTCCGTTTGGCCATCAGTCTGTGGGTGATGCGTGGAACTGAATTTCAAGTCTATTCTCAACTTCTTCCACAATGTCCTCCAGAAATACCCCACAAATTTAGTATCTCGGTCAGAAACTATACTCCTTGGAAGACCATGTAGTCTTACCACCTCTTTGAAAAACAAGTCTGCAATATGGACAGCATCATGAGTTTTGTGGCATGGAATGAAATGTGCCATTTTGGAGAACCTATCAACCACCATGAATACTGAGTCGTTACCCCTTTGTGTCCTTGGCAATCCAAGAACAAAATCCATACTTATGTCCTCCCATGGCCTTGATGGAACAGGCAATGGCTGATATAGGCCAATATTTTGACTAAACCCCTTGGCAACTTGACAAACCTGGCAACTCTGTACAAACTTCTTCACATCCTGTGTAATTTGAGGCCAAAAATAATGTTCTCTAAGAATGGCAATGGTCTTATCTCGACCAAAATGTCCTGCCATCCCTCCACTGTGTTTTTCCTTAATCAGATTTTCCCTCATGGAACTCCTTGGAATGCACAATTGACTACCTTTGAACAACATGCCATCCTGAATCAAATAGTCCAACCACTTGGTTCTATCTACAGCAACAGGTTCTTTACAAGCTTTCCATGCTTCAGCAAAATCAGGATCCTCGGGGTACAAATTCTTGAGTTCATCAAACCCAACTACTTCAACCTGCATTGTTGTAAGCAATAGCTATCTCCTACTTAATGCATCTGCAACCCTATTAGATTTTCCACTTCTATGCTTCAACACAAATGTATAACTCTGCAAGAATTCTACCCACTTCATATGCCTCTGATTCAATTTACCTTGGCTATTTAGGTACTGTAATGCCTGATGATCAGTATACAAAACAAATTCCTTTGGCAATAAATAATGCCTCCATTTCTTTAAGGCCTGAACTATTGCATAGAACTCTTGATCATAAACATAATACTTCTTCTTTGCATCATTCAATTTTTCACTAAAATATGCAATAGGCTTACCTTCTTGGCTTAATACAGCCCCAATAGCGCTACCACTAGCATCACAATCCACCTAGAATACTTTTCTAAAATATGGAAGTGCCAACACAGGCTGTTCAGTCACCTTCTTCTTCAGCAATTCAAAACTTCTCGCAGCTGCTACAGTCCATTTGAACTCTTTTCTATCCCCTCTTATTGTATCAGTTAGAGGTGCACATATGCCACTGAAATTCTTAATAAACTTCCTGTAAAAACTAACTAGACCATGAAATGATCTTACCTTAGTAGCAGACATTGGAGTAGGCCATTCCAAGATGGCTTTTACTTTCTCTAGATCCATTTTGAGACCTTCATGTGATATAACAAATCCCAAATAGACTAACTCCCTTTTTGCAAAGACACACTTCTTTAGATTAATTAACAGTTTCTCTTCCCTTAGCCTTTCAAGGACACTACAAATATGCAGTAAATGTTCTTCCAAAGTCTTGCTGAAAATTAAAATATCGTCCAAATAGACAATAACAAATTTTCCCAAGAACTTCTTAAGTACCTCATTCATGAGCCGCATGAAGGTGCTTGGGGCATTCGTCAATCCAAAGGGCATGACTAACCACTCATAAAGACCCTCCTTGGTCTTGAAGGCTATTTTCCACTCATCTCCTTCTCGAATCCATATCTGATGATAGCCATTCTTTAGATCTATCTTTGTGAAGTACTGAGCTCCACTCAAGCAGTCCATAAGATCATCCATCCTTGGTAAAGGAAACTGGTACTTGATGGTTATCCTATTTATAGCTCGAGAATCTGTACACATCCTCCACTCTCCATCCTTCTTTGGTGCAAGTACTGTAGGTACTACACATGGAATCAGGCTCTCTCAAATCAAGCCCTTCCTCAACAGCTCCTGAGCCTGTCTATTTAACTCCTCTGTTTCAGTAGGAGTCATCCTATGAGCAGCCTTGTTAGGCAAACTAGCTCCTGGAATCAGATCTATCTGATGACTGATTTGCCTTACTGGTGGCAATCCATCTGGAACATTATCAGAGATAATATCTCCAAATTCCCCTAGTAAATCTGAAACTTCAAATGGTATTTCACTACTACCTTCTTTATCTTTCCTAGGAATCAAAGCATAGCACATACGCTGATGTTTCATGCCATCTAAAAAATTCCTTCCATCAACAAGACAAATTCTAGCACTGCTACATACCTTTTCACCTTCCTTTTTCATGGGCTTCAATTTGTGGCAAACTCCATCCTTTGTCAGAGAGTATGTGTTTGCATGTCCATCATGTATTGCATGTCTATCAAACTGCCATGGTCTACCCAACAATAGATGGCAAACATCCATCAAAATAACATCACAGAGAACTTCATCATGGTAACTCCCAATTTTGAATTTTACTAAACATTGTTCACTTACTAGGACCTTATGATCATCTTTTACCCAAGAAATCTGATAGGGCTGGGGATGTTTCTCCCTCTTGAGCTTCAGATTAGAGACCATCTCTTCTGATACCAATTTATCAGTGCTACCACCATTAATGATCACATCATGACATTTATCCTCACACTTGCATCTGGTACGAAACAAACTCCTCTGTTGTCCTAGTTCATTCTCACCACTTAGTAGGACTCTTTCATTTACCAAGGTCTCTCCTCTTTCTGCATCCTCTAAATGTGATGATTGTGCATCCTCATCCACATGAGCAACCCTAGCTTTGCCCTCAACTCTCCTATCTGTCCTTCCTTGTTGTTGAGGGCATTCAAAGGCACGATGACCTTCTTCATTGCAATGGAAATAGGTACCACGAAAGCCTCCTCTTCCTTGTCCACGTCCTCTACCTCTTCCTTGTCCATGTCCTCCATGTCCTCTACCTCTTCCTCTTTGATTTCCAAAGTCTTGATCACGGGAGCGGTTGAAACCCTCATTCCTCTGGTTCCTGCTAGTACCCTCATCTTCATTTTTCTTTTGAGTTTCATTGCAGCCTCCAGATGATCTACCGCTTCCCCTTCCTCCTTGACCATGCCCTCTTTGTCTTCCTTCAAACCTTTTACTCAGCTTCTCTTCAACTTGTAGGGAAAATTGGTATGCTTCTTAAATGCTAGTCATTCTTACCAGACTTAATTCCTCCTGGATGCTAGGTCGCAACCCACTAATATAACAAGCAATCTCCTTATTTGCTTCTGCATGCCCCGCTCTAATCAAGAGTCGGTAAAACTCCTCTGTATATTCTTGGACTGATCTTCCTGCTTTCTTTAACCCATGCATCTTCTTAAACAGATCAAGCTCGTAGTCCACAGGAATGAACTGCTTCTTCAATTTGTCCACCATGCGATCCCATCTTGTGATCTTCTCCCTTCCTCTTCTAAGTCTTTCCAGTTGAACCTCTTGACACTAGATTTTGGCATGGCCTTTCAATTTGGCCTTTGCAAACTTAACCCTATCTAGGTCCCTTATATCCTCATACTCAAAGTATTCTTCTAGCTCATTGATCCAATCGATCAACTCATCTGGTTTTAGATTTCCTGAAAATATACCCACTTTAATTATAGGTCTTTTCCCAAACTTAGTAATGGCCCTAAAAAGCCTTTCCTCTACAGGATTCAGAACTTCCCTGTCAACTTCCATTACTTCCTCTTCATTGTCATCCTCACTATTGTCATCTGCGGCAACATTTGCTCCTCTACGAAGCTCCTCTTGCAATGCTTGTACCTATCTCTGGAGGGCTCTAACCTCCTCAGGATCAATAGCTCTGGCCCTTCTGCCACGCTCTCTTCATGGAGGCATCTTCTAACTTGAACCCACAACCACACAGTCCTAGTGCAAACTGCCTCACAGTCGGCGCTCTGTCTACACACTCAGGAAAACCCACTCTGATACCACTTGATGGGGGACACAACCCAACAACAGAATGGACACAATAGAAAAGGGGAATTATATTAATTGAGAAAATAAGTTAGTACAAATAGTGTAGAGAAAATAAACTTCAAAACACGCCCTACGGGCTTACAATAGCATAAGTCTGGAGAATATTTCTCCTTTTAGCACCTCCTCTCAAGCTCCAATCCGAACTGCCTTCTACAATGCCAGAAATCTCCTTAAATAGACCCCAGAGGGTTAAGGACTAGGAGTACATTCTAGAAAGTGCTAGTAGGCATCCACCGACAAAATAGAAGGTTCCAGAAGCTGTGTTAGAAGTCGACGCAAATCTAGAAGAATCCAAAAACAGTAGCCGAACTTTCGAGAGGCATAACTTTTGAACCGTAGCTCCGATTGACGAACCGTTTACATTTTCGGAAAGCTCTCAAAGCGCTCAATAGCCGTATGGAAAAGCTTCACTCATACCCCATTTTTTGACCCTTTTTGAGGTCATTTAATGCCCCAAACCTAACTTTGAAGCATTCTTAGGAGGTCTCCAAAACTCAAAAAATTGCAATAACTTTCAAACCGTGGGGTCTATTGACCTAATTCTTTTTCTAGAATGCTCTAAATCATGATTACATTCATCTAGCCAATTCACACCTTCTAGTTTACTGAAATGATGGCCCAAATACATGCTCCTATTTTTTTTGGATTTTCAAACGCACTGATAGTTGAACTATGAGAGTTGGAACCTTTATTTGAGCCAAATGGGTATCCAAAAATGTAAAGACATGAAATAGAAACTAAGTCTAAGTACATTTTTTGGGTGACACAGGATTGCCCTTATACCTCTAGATGCTCCTACATCATAAACCAACCCCTCATCCTAACCCTAACACTATATATAATGCTAATCTTAACCCTAACACTATATGTAACTCTAACTCTAACCCTAGCACTAATTCTAATCCTAACCCCAACCCTAATTCTAACCCTAAATCTAATCCTAACTCTAACCATAAATCTAACCATAACGCCAACTCTATCTCCAACTTTAATTATAACTCTAACTTGATCCCTAACTCTAACTCTAATTCTAACCCTAACAGGCTAACCCTAACCCTAACCCTAGCCTAAATTCTATCCCCAATTCTAACACTAACACTAACCCTAATACTAACACTAACACTAACACTAATTATAACCCTAACCCTAATGCCAACCCTAACTCTGACTATAACCCTTATGCTAACCCTAACCCTAATTCTGACCCTAACTCTATCTCTAACCCTTTTTCTAACTCTAACTCTAGCTCAAACCCTAACTCTAAATCTAACCCTAACCTTAACCCTAATTCTAATCCTAACTTTATTTGTAATTTTAATTCTAGCCCTAACACTAATTCTTACCCTTACCCTAACCCTAACTCTAATTCAATCTCTAACCCTAATTATATTTGTAACCCTAATTCTAACCCTAACCCTAATCCTAACTCTAATTCTAATTGTAGCTCTAATTCTACCCCTAACCCTAACCTATATATCCCTAACTCTAATCCTAACTCTAACCCTAACAATAACTCTAATCCTAACCCTAACCCTAAGTATAACTCTAATCCTAACTCTAACCCTAACAATAACTCTAACTCTTACCCTAACCCTAACCCTAACCCTAACACTAATTCTAACCCTAACTCTAACTCTAACTCTAATGCTAATTCTAATCCTAACCCTAATTCTAACCATAAATCTATCTCTATCTCTTAACCTAACTCTAACTCTAACTCTAACTCTAACTCTAACTCTAACTCTAACTCTAACTCTAATTCTAACCCTATCCCTAATTTTAACCCTAACTATACCTCTAACTCTAACTCTAATTGTACCCCTAACATCAACCCTAACCCTAACTCTAACTCTATACCTACCCCTAATCCTAACCTTAACACTATATAATTGTAACTCTAACCCTAACCCTAATTTAATCCTAATCCCAACCCTAACTCTAACACTAACCCTAAATCTAACCCTAACCCCAACTCTATCTCTAACTTTAGCTCTAACTCTAATTGTAACCCTAACCCTAATGCTAACCCTAACACTAACCATAACCCTAACACTAACCCTAATTCTAACCCTAACCTTATTTCTAACTCTAACCCTGACCCTAATTTAATCCTAATCCCAACCCTAACTCTAACCCTAACCCTAAGTCTAACACTAACCCCAACTCTATCTCTAACTTTAACTCTAACTTGAACCCTAACTCTAACTCTAATTCTAACCCTAACCCTAACCCTAATCTTGTCCCCAATTCTAACCCTAACTCTAACTCTTATACTAACACTAATACTATCACTACCTCTAATTTTAACTCTAACTCTAATTGTAACCCTAACCCTAATGCTAATCCTAATGCTAACCATAACCCTAACACTAACCCTAACCCTAACCCTAACTCTAATCCTAATGCTAACCCTAACCTTATTTCTAACCCTAAATATAACCCTAACCCTAACTCTAACTCTAACTCTAACTCTAACTCTAACTCTAACCCTAAATTTTTTTCTAACCCTGACCCTAGCTGTATTTGTAACCCTAATTCTAACTCTCGCCCTAATTCTTACCCTTACGCTAACCCTAACTCTAACTCTAATCCTAACTATATTTGTAACCCTAATTCTAACCCTAACCCTAATCTTAACTCTAACCCTAACCCTAAGTCTAGCCCTTAGCATGACTCTAACTCTAATTTGAACCCTAACCCTAACAATAGCCCTAAATCTAATCCTAACTCTAATTCAAACCCTATTCCTCACCCTAAATTTAATTCTAACTCTAACTCTAACCCTAACTATCCCTAACCCTAATTCTAACCTTAACCCTAACCTTAACTCTAACTCTAACCTTAACCCTAATCCTAACACTAACCTTAACCATAAACATAACTCTAGCCCTAACTCTAACCCTAAATCTAACTCTACCATAATTGGACTCTAACCATAACCCTAACCCTAACTTTAATCCTATCTAAAACCTTAACCCTGACTGTAACTCTAACTTTAACCCTGACTCAAACCCTAACCCTAACCCTATCCCAACTATAACCCTAACTATAACCATAATGATAACTCTAACCCTAACCTTAACCATGAGCATTACTCTAACCCTAACCTTGACCATAAACATAACTCTACCCCTAACTCTAACCCTAATTCTAACTCTACCATAATTGGACTCTAACCCTAACCCTAACTATAAGCATAACTCTAAGCCTAACCTTAACCATGAGCATAACTCTAACCCTAGATCTGACTCTACCATAATTGGACTCTAACCCTAACCCTAACCTTAATTTTAATCCTGACTCAAACCCTAACCCTAACTCTAACCTTAACCTTGACTCAAACCCTAACCGTAATCCTAGCCTTACTATAACCTTGACCCTAACCCTAATCATAACCATAACCATGACTCTAACCCTAACCTTAACCATGACCATAACTCTAACCCTAACCTTAACCATGACCATAACTCTAACCCTAACCTTAACCATAAACATAACTCTAATCTAAACCTTAACCATAACTCTAACAATAACCATAACCATAACTCTATCCCTAACCCTAACCATAGCTCAAATCCTAACCCTAACTCCAACCCTAACCCTAATGCTAACCCTAACCCTAATTCTATCCCTAAGGTTAACATTAACTGTAGTGGTAACTTTGTCCCTAACCATATATCTATATATGAGTATAACATTTTACATTACAATATCCCAAAAATAAAATATATTTTTAAATCTAAATTAAACTCCTTATATTAAATTTTTAAAAATATTTGACTCAAACCTTAACCCTATCCCCACTATAACCCTACCCATAACCATAACAATAACTCTAACCCTAATCTTAACCATGAGCATTACTCTAAACCTAAACTTAACCATAAACATAACTCTACCCCTAACTCTATCCCTAATTCTAACTCTGCCATAATTGGACTCTAACCCTAACCCTAACCCAAACTATAAGCATAACTCTAACCCTAACCTTAACCATGAGCATAACTCTAACCCTAGATCTGACTCTATCATAATTGGACTCTAACCCTAACCCTAACCCTAACCTTAATTTTAATCCTAACTCAAACCCTAACCCTAACTCTAACCTTAACCTTGACTCAAACATTAACCCTAACCCTAACCCTAGCCTTACGATAACCCTAAACCTAACCCTAGCCTTACTATAACCCTAACCCTAACCCTAACCTTAACCATGACCATAACTCTAACCCTAACCTTAACCATAAACATAACTCTAATTCAAACCTTAACCATAACTCTAACAATAACCATAACCATAACTCTATCCCTAACCTTAACCATAGCTCAAAGCATAACCTTAACTCCAACCCTAACCCTAATTCTATCCCTAAGGTTAACATCAACTATAGTGGTAACTTTGTCCCTAACCATATATCTACGTATGACTATAACATTTTACTTTACAATATCCCAAAAATAAAATATAGTTTTAAATCTAAATTAAACTCCTTATATTAAATTTTTAAAAATATTTTGAAGCATAATTTTATAGTAACTTCATACAACTCTAATTAAAAATTAATTAATAATTTTATAGTAACCTCATCAAAATAAAAAATAAAAAGTAAATATTTTTCCTATTGCGTCGCGACTGCCACTAGCTTATATATACCTCTATATATATTACGTCAAGTGTAATTGTTCTCGAGGCTCCTATTTTTATTTAATCCCAAAGTTATTTTAATTGGAGTTGGGATTTATAAAAATAAAAATAGGTGCCTCGAGAACAATTACTCTCGGTGTAATATATATAGAGGTATATATAAGCTAGTTAATTTGTATAGTATCATGCCTGTTGGAAGAAACATTAGAATGAGTCATCAAAAATTCAATAACTTATCTTTTCACATCTTCAAAAATTCTATCTTTTTGATAGCCCAGTTATTCTCAATTTTATCATCTAGCATATTTCTCCTCTTGATGTATCTCTGAACAGTTCTTCTAGATATATGTAGTACATCAAAAATTGCACTTACCTATTTTCTATGTGTCAATTTTCTACTAGATATAGTAGTCATCAGTGCTCTATGTGCATTACTCAAATCACCTCCTCAAGTTGTGTTGTCAATTTTGTTATAAGCATTTTGCAAGTTTTCAACTATTATTTTATTAATATTATGCACATGTTTTTTTTCTGTTATCAACACCCGACAACTCTAAAACAGGTTTTTCTCCTAAATAAATTGACAAATAATTGTGCCTATCCAAATATACTTTTATCTTTGAAATATTCATCCCACATGTTCTGACAATGCTTTCTAATAGTGTTATCATTTATCAGATCTTTAGATAGAATTTGGTTTAAAAGTAGTTCCTCATCCAAATCCATCAAATTTTTTATGCCTTCTAATTTGTTTCTATTAGTAGAACTGCCAATTTCTTCCTCTTCATTACTTTCATTCTCTTCATGAATCTCATCCTGTTCAGGAATTTCAGTAGGTTGGTTTTGGTTATGTTTAGTATGAGCTTTCATTTTGTCATCTCTTTTCTTATCATATTTCCTTGATCTTTTCCTTTTACTACCCATTGAATACTTTTATCTATAGAAAAAAAAAGATTTTGAACACTAAATACCAACTAATGCTTCAATTTAGAATACATAAAAATAAAAATAAGTAGATGGGAAAAAACACCTTGCAAATATTCGATCCTTTGCAATTCTAAGGATTTTTGTGAAATAATTGCTGAAAATAACTTCAAAAAATATTGTCTTCTAAAAATGCTCTTCTACTTTTCGTTGTTTTCTATATTTATTAAAATAAAGAAAACACAAATCTTATTTGTTACATGAAATAGCTTGGAAACTAATTTATTTTATACATGAAACTACCAAACTAACCACTTGTGATTAGTTGGGCCGACAGGAGTTTTGGCCGAAACCCTTTCAGCCAGAACAGTTCTGATCATAATGGTTTTGGCTAGAACTACCTATGTGGCATCCTAGATGGTAGCCACACAAGCAAAAAAAAAAAGAACTACAAATTTCTCACTTTGAAGGCCAATTTGACCTACTAAATTGAAGTTTTTTTTTAAAAATAAAAATATAGTTTTGTAGGTCTCGAAGTCAACATTACGATCATATAATTTTATTATTATTTTGATTATGGATAAAATGTTATAATTTGAAAATATTACAAGTAGGTATTTTAAGATTCAGGAAGTTTTCTATTCAAAAATAAGAAAAAAATAGTAAATCATGTTCAAAAATTATTATTTTTTAATGTTGCACTAGAGGAGAGAGTCTTCTTCAAGAATATGTAATTTGTTTTAAAAAATATGTAGATTTGATAGAAAAATTTTGACAGGAGAGAAAAATTGCCAATTTCTAATAACTTTCACTTTGACCAGTTATAACTTGAAAAATATTAGGCAAATTTCAATTTTTCTTTTTTAGTGCACTAGGTATATACATGTCAACTCTAACATATTAAAAAATAAGACCAAAATATGAATATTTGCATATATTTGTTTGACGGGAAAAAATTCTATATTTTCAGCATTTCTAAAAAATTAAAAAATAGATAAAATTTTCAATGAATTTTTTTTTAAAAAATTACAAACATAAACTTCATCTCATTTTACACATTTCATTAGTTTATATCATCTTCAAATTCTAAGCACAAATGCCACTTCTATGTCGTTTAAGTTGAAGACTTTAAATTTTGATATCACTTCTCCTTTATAAAAGGTGACATAGGTTTGTGCTTTTACCCCTAGATTAGATAATCAATGCACTATAATATCATTGTCTTAACTAATCTTTGCACTCCTTATCCATATCATAACTCAGCCTTTCCTCTAGGTGCTATGTTTATCTCATTTGATCAAATCCTCTTCATCAATCAAACAAATGATAGTACTCAAATCATCTAAGAAATTGTCTTACCAACAAGTAGCAAGTTTGACATTGGTGACAAAACAATGATTCAAACACATACTTGTATCAATCTGTTTTCAACAACTCTAACATGCACTACTATATACACTAGAGCATGTTCCACTAGCCATGGATTCATGAAGTCTCAGAATCTCTTGGTTAGTGTGATCATAGAGAATGTTGGGTGGGATAGGTTGCTGGTCTAGGGGAATAGGCCCCTACTAGGAGGGACGAGTTGTCTCTTGGTGTGGGGGGGGAGGAATAGGCTACTGCAGCTCGGGGGGGATAGGAGGTTGTTACTACTTGGGGGGATATGAGTTTTTTTATCTTCCACATGGAGGTCAATGTATATAGGATGCACATGTATCTATATATATATATGTTCACCCTAATATTTAAGCCTAATATTTACCCAATAAAACCCTAATATGAACCCTTATAAAAGCCTAATTTGAACTCCACAAAAATTCTAATCAAAACCCTAACCTTAAAAGCTTAATTATAGTCCAAATGTAATTACAATCAGGCAACCTAAACACTCACTCTAGAACCCTAACCATTATTTTTATTCTTTGTCAATTTTTATATCATGTGTGTGTGTGCGACAACTTCATAAAATTATTTTAATTAAGTGTATAGTGTCTAAATCACATTGGTGGACTACCTAACATATACCTAGGTTAAATATAGAACTAAATTTACTATGTAATAATAGTTATATTGTCACGATTACAGTTAAGATAGGGAAATAAATAGGACTATGGTTAGAGTTAGAGTTAGTGTTAGGTTTAGAGTTAATTTTAGGGTTAGGTTAAGACTTATTATTAAGGTTGTAGTTAGGTTTAGAGTTGTAATAAGTAGTACATATTGTTCTTTTTTCACATGCCTCATAATATAAATTAATTTGATTAGGGTTGGCATTCAAGGTTAATGTTATATCATTATTATAGTTTATATTATGGTTAGGGTTAATTATAGGGTTAGGGTTTAGTATTAAGATTTAGTTTAGGATCATTATTAGGGTTTCATCATTGGTATTTTCATTAAGTTAGGGTTAGGGTTAGGAGTGTGTGTTCAGATATAGTGTTCTATGTTGAGTAAGATATTATAGTTAGAGTTAGGGTTAATGTTATAATTGTGTTTATAGCCATCATTAGTTTTTATGTTATGATTATAGTTATGGTTAGGCTTAGAGTTAAGATTGTGGTTAGGATTTAGAGCTATATCGTTAGAAACATGATCAATATTAGGGTTAATATAATATTTAGGAATATTTAGGATTATATTTAGGGTTAGTTTAAATGGATTAAATATTTTAGTTAGGATTCATATTAGGGTTTTTAAGGGTTAAGAGGTGAGGATCACAGTAACAATTTATAGTTAGTCTTCACATCATGGTTCGGTTTAGGGATAACTTTTAGGTTAATGATATAGCTAGGTTTAGGGTCATACTCAAGTTAGAGAAATAGTTATAATTATGGCTATGGTATAGCCCACATGACTAAGATTTAACAAGTAGGATTATGGTTACGATTTAGATTTTATGGTAATGGTTAGAATCAAGGTCAATTCTAGGGTTTATATAATGTTTAGAGTTAAGATTAGGATTAAATGTACATGAGCGTTAGCATTGTGTTACATGAAATTTAGGGTTAGGATTGTGGTTATATTTATTTTTTATATTAGGTTTAAATCAAGGTTTAATTAGACTTAAGATTAGGGTGAGGACCAAGGTGAAGTTTATATTAGGGTTCATATCATGACCTAGGGTTGGAAATAATGTTAGGGCTAGTTCATTGAAATTATTATTAGGGGTAAGGTGAAGATTTAAACACACAAACACACACACATATATATGAACTTAAATTTTAATATATTACAAGTTCTCATGCGTACATTACAAATTTAAATGTATGTGTATATCCACAATATGTATGTATACATAAATATATATATGCATATATAAACATATACATATAAATATGTACATGAATGCATATATATATATATCTATATATACATATATACATATATACATACATATATACATATATATATACATATATATATATATATACATATATACATATATATATACATATATATATACATATATATATATATATATACACACACACACACACACACATATGTACATAATATGTATATAACATATATATATGAATACATATGTACATATATGTATATATGTATATATATGTATGTATATATACATATATACATATGTACGTGAATGTATATATATATATATATATATATATATATATATATATATATATATATATATATATATATATACATGTACATAATATGTATATAACATATATATATGAATACATATGTACATATATGTATGTATGTATACATATTTGCATGTACACACATATATTTATGTGTATATATATACATATATGCATATACACTTAGTATATATGCATATATACATGATATATACAAATGATAGATATACATACATACATGATATATATACATACACAATTGATATATATACATACATACAAAAAAACATATAAAATGAAACTAAAATCATATAAAATTTAACTTAAATAATTTAAAATGGGTAAAAATACCAAAAGATCATACATTTTTTGAAGTCTGATAGTTTCAGATGCCTCTCTCCATGCTTTCGATCAAAACTATAGCTCCATTGTTGAAAATGACATGTGGGGTCGTAGTGACAATATTTGAAGTTTCCTCTTTTTTTAATAGTTTTTATCAAAACTTAAATAACTAGTTTCGATCAAAACTAGCAAGCCCAAACCCCATCTGGGCTTGGTAGTTTTGATGGAAACTACATAGATAGTTTTGATCAAAACTACATAGATAGTTTCAATTGAAACTATCTACATAGTCTCTATCAAAACTGTGTGGCATAAAACATTTCTATCCAAACTTGAAGAAATTTTTTCGATAGAAACTAAATAATTTCTATCGAAACTTTAATAAAAATTTCTATCAAAACTAAGAAAATAAAAATTGTTTGTTGTGAGATTTTGGAGGAATTTCTTCCTTCAAAAAAGTGTAACCCACTATTGTGGGTTCACCCTATATTCGCACATAAAAGTGAATTGGGTTTGATTTGTTTCAATGTTATGGTCAAGATTAAGCTTTGGGTTTTTTTTTCTGTTAAGGTTAGGGTTCTATTTGGATTGAATACATGGTTTGAATAAGCCAACCATAGCAGTTGTCAAACCCTCTCGCCATCTCTTTCCCTCTTAAGAGTGACATTTGGTTGATTTTATTTTTTCAGATTTAGGGTAAGTTTAGTTTAGTGTAGAATTCATTTTAGCTTAAGAGCTAAATTTAAGTTTATGTTATTTTATTATTTAATTCATGTTAGGATTAGTTTAATTTTTTAATTATGTTTAAATTCATAGTTCAATTTGTTTAAGGGTTGGGGTTTAATTAAATGTTAATATATATGTTGACTTATGTAGGTTTAAACTTAATATGCACTATACATATATGTATATAGTTAGATATATAATGCATGAATATGTATATATGTCTTCCCCATCAGTATATGTGTCTATTATGAGCCTTAATTTAATTAAATATTAGGATTTTTTAGTTAAAATTAATTTAGTATTTAATCAGGCTTAAGGTTATAAGAAAATTTGGGCAAGGGTTATTATTCAATTTAACTAAATATATGTCATCATATGTATGTAAACTTATATGCACTATATATATAATCTCTCTCTCTCTCTCTCTCTCACACACACACACACACACACACACACACACACACACACACACACACACACAAACACACACACACACACACACACACACACACAAACACACACACACACACACACACACACACACAAACACACACATTGTGTATCTATCCCAAGCCCTAATTACCCTCATTTTCAAGCTCTATCCCATCTCTTTCCCCCTTTCGATTATCTCTCTCATCCTCATCTCTCTCCCTCTCCCTTATACATTTCTCCCTTTCATCCCCCTCTCACCATCTCTTCCCCTAACTAAATATCTATTAACATCTCTCTCCCCCTAATTACTATGTTTTAATCTCTCTTCTATATTCTATTACCATCTATTTCTCCTATTCTCTCTCTCTCTCTCTCTCTCTCTCTCTCTCTCTCTCTCTCTCTCTCTCTCTCTCTCTCTCTCTCTCTCTCTCTAACACACACACAAACACACACACACACACACACTCCATCTATCTCACCATCACTCTTACTTCTCGCATTAACATTTTTCCCATTTAATTATCTTCTATCTCTACATCAATTTTCCCCTCTTTTCTTTCTCCAATCACAATGTGTATTTATTCCAATCCCTAACTACCCTAATTTTAAATCTCTATATGATCTCTTTCCCTATTCCTATTATCCCTCTATTCCTCATCTCTCTTTCTCTCCCTTCTACATTTATCCCTTTTATCCCCCTCTCACCATGTCTTCCCCCTAATAAACATTTATCAAAATACCCCTCCCCCCCCCCCCCCCCAATTTCTCTCTTTAACTCTCTCTCCTCTCTCCTATTACCATCTATTACCCACTATTTATTCTCCCTCTCTCCCTCATTATTTCCACATAAGAATATCCATCTATTCTATGCTCTAATTATCTTATTTCTCTGTCTATCTCATATATTTACCCCTCATTCATCTCTTTCTACCTCATTTGTTCCATCACCTTCTCTCTTTCTTCTATCTCCCTCCCCTTGTAGTCATCTCTTCCCACTAACTACTCTGTATTACCACCTCTTATATTTACCCCCACTCTCTCTACATATAATCCATGCCTTAATTATCCTATTTCTATCTCTACATCATATATATCCCATTGATACCTCTATCAATTTACCTTACCTCCCCACCCGTCTAATAAGTTTTTACCCCTAGTTACAATATATCTTATTACCTCTTATCTTTAGTTATTTACATGTCTTTCCCATCACTACATATGTCTATATTCATCCCTAGAATTTTCCTCTTTCTTTATCTATATGGCATCTCTCCAACACTACCATTTTCTACTTGCCTCATTTCTTCCTACTATGAATTCTCCCTTTATCATGAGTTTATTGGAGAAGGGAGGAGTTTATTACTATGAATTCTCCTATATCTACCTTATTCCTCCCCTCTCTTCCTTCTCCAATCACCACGTCTATCTATTCCAAGGCCTAATTACCCTCATTTTCAATTGTATCTCATCTCTTTCTCCTTTTCCCTAGCCTCTCTATTTCTCATCTCTCTTGCTCTCCATTCTATATTTCTCCCTTTCCTACCCCTCTCACCATCCTGTCCTCTTAGTAAATATTTATTTAGATATATTTTTAAGAAAAAGTAAACATGATTATTTGAATAATATGAGCTTTTTATTGTTTTAATTTAATAGATTAGATTGATGACAAAACTTAAATTAACATTCTATTTAACTTTTTTTAATCAAGATTATTTTAGTTTTCAAAGATTATGTTAACAATTTTGTACATTTTAAAATATTTTACATAAGAATTTTATTTTAAATATGCATCTTTAAAAAAATTTGGCATATTTAATTGTATTACATATAGTTTTTAAAAATCAACAATAATTTAGTAAAAAATCACACTACATCTAATTTGAAAAAAGAAAATTTTATAATTATTATGATGTCATTTTTCACTTAGAATTTTTTTATTAAATTGAAAAATTGACTTGAAATGAATTGGGTAGACACAATTCAATATAATTTTAATATTTTTTATTAAATGGATAAACACAATACAATATAATTTCTCACCTCATAAATTTGAACCCTTCAATTGAAAAAATGTCAATCTAAAGACCGATCGAAAAGAAATAGACATTGATGAGAAACTCTCAAATTTATGCAAGTTACAATACACTTCAATATGACATGATTTTATATAAGATATATTGTTGTATAAAATATACAAAATTTGACACCAAAATTTAAATGCCTAAATAAACATCAAATTTATCCAATTAAATTTCAACGATTTATATGAAATTTTGCAATGGACTTAGAAATGACCATTTACATTTTCAATCAAAATGAGAATTTGAATGAATTATGCAATAAATTGATATAAAGAAGAGGCCATGAACACTTGATCCCTTTTATTACCTCCTATGTTTACCTCATTACTCCCACCTCTTCCTTTGCTCACTCTCCCTTCCACATTTCTCCCTTTCCTACCCCTCTCACCATCTCCTCCTCTAGTAAATATTTATTTAGATATCTATTTTGAAAAAAATTAAATATGATTATTTGAATAATATGATCTTTCATTTTTTTAATTTAATAGCTTAAATTGATTACAAAATTAAAATTAAAATTCTATTTCAATTTTTTTTTAATCAAGATTATTTTAGTTTTTAAAAATTATATTAACATTTTGTACATTTTTAAATATTTTACATAAGAATTTTATTTAAATACTTTTTTTCTAAATTTCAATAAGAAATACATCTTTCTTTTTGAATTTTTATGTCAAGTTAAATTGTATTCCACATTGCTTTAAAAAAAATTAACAATCATTTAATACAATAACACTACATATAATTTTAAAAAGGAATTTTAAAATTAAAATTATCTCTATTTTCACTTAGTAATTTTTTATTAGATTGAAAAATTGAGTTCACACAATAGAATATAATTTTAATATTTTTAACTAGAATAGGTTAAGAGAAATGAAGCATCATCATGTATATATAGCTGTAGTAAACTTCCATTAAATCATAATGTTTCCTGACGGTCCTTTGAACTTAACTTTTGTTCACCCGAGTTCAACACTCATGCTCTCAAAATGGGGATTTGGGTATTGTTTTTTGTATTCCATATCTTTAATATTTTTATCAAGACTATGAAAATTAACAAAAATTGGTAAAACATGAAATGATTCTCAACATGAAAGCATCCGCTAAAAACATCCCAATTTCCAAACAACAACTTTTAAAACCAAGGAAAGCAAATGCCAGAGTTAAGTTTTTACAAATAAAAAAAACCACAATACAAAAATCAACTTGAAGGGCCCAATCAAATAATCACAGTGGCCACAGATTGGATCTTGTCATGAGACAAGTGTGGAGGCTTTGTGCAACAAAAAATCATCTCTCTCAAATCGCCCTTGTTTCTAATGGAGGTTCGGAGATGTAAAAAACTTATGTTGAAGCCTTGATTATTTATCATTTATTTATTATTATATGTGAATATTAATTATTATTATGTGTTTCTCTTGAGTAATTTCGAACCCAAGACCTCCCCAGTGAGAGGCTCACAAGTTATTGTTGTGTTGCCTAATTCTAAAAATAAGTATACTATCCATGAATCAAATCTAAAAAGTAAATAGTATGGTAAGAGAATATATTGTGTACATAGGACAATAAAGATTTTTTATAAACATAATCTACATAAATTAAACATTCACCCATGAATATTGATGTCACTTATATTAACTACTAATATAGATGGAAATCTAACTAATATTTGCACAAGTGTGACTCAAAATGCAATTGATTGTACTTGCCATAGGCAATAGTACTATTGTATTCACTTTGTCCAAGTATTCAATTAATTTGCACCAACCACCAATGGTTATTTATTAGGCAATTCAAATATTTCTAATATTTTAAATTTAGTTAAGAATTCTATATATTCTAACAATTATTTTTCACAAATTTGATTGGTTGATTCAATTTTGTGTTATAAGACCATTGGAGGTTATGTTAATCATTCATTTTTTCAACATGATTTTAGGAGATGGATTAATTAGCTTATATTATGTTGATAGAAAATATATTCATAAACTAAATATATTACATATTTAATAATAATATTAATAAAAATTTATAATATTTATATAAAATAAATAATTTTACATACATGTATAACTTTAATTACATCACATGTTAATAAATCATCTTCAAATAATTCAAGATGGTCGCAGTTTTATATCGAGGCTCTAGAATGTGTGTATTTGGTGCAGGGGCACCTTGAGACATAGGGCCCTCACTAATAGATATTTTTTTGTGCTATGCTTTAAGAGAAGTTCTGTAATTAGAATAAAGGTCTAAGGACCTAGGTGTGTGTTTTGGCAACATTAGCTAGGGGATAGAAAGTCATTAAGTGGTCTTGGAATCAAGGTATTCCTTTTCCTAAAGTCAAAAGTGACCATATATTTTAAGGGAGTCCTTTTCCTTAAATTTCTAGAATAGATCTCTAGCCTAGGGAAGGGTCTCTAGCATTGAAAAGCTAAGGGATAATCAATTTGACAAGAAAAAGATGTTAAGAGATGCAAACAAAAAAGTTGCAAAAAAAGTTGAAATTTTGCAAAATTACTAGTTAACTTTGCAAAAAATCTTCCAAGCATGGTGGAGGTTTATGGAAGCCCTAATTGTGAGGGGAAAAGACATAAGAGGAAATATATAAGCTTCTAAAATCCTAATATTACCAGAAGTGTGTGCTAGTGTATGGACTACATACTGGAGTATTGATTTTTGAATGTAAAAAGACAAATCTGTGAGCAATGAAAGCTTTTAAGTGCCAATTTGATTGTTGTATCCCCTTGAAATTATAAATAGGGTTGTTTAGGATAGTTCTATTTTAGTAGATTAGATGACTTTGTGTTTTCTTTCATTGTTTAGTAAATCTTTTTGTTCTAGCCTATTTATTGTCCTCAACCAGGCAGTTGGCATTGGAGGAGATGTATCTCACTATCCCACTGTAGAAATAGTATGACCTCTTGGGGATAGTGAGTGTACTATATGTACTTCCTACCAATAGAATAAAGGACCCTCAAAACCCATGGAGGAATTTTTAAGCTCTAGCCCTAGGCAAGCCAAAGCATGTCTAGCTAGGGAAAATTGACTATGTAGAGCTTGTAACTTGTAGGGTTGTGAAGATCATTAGTAAAGTGAATATGGAGGATGAAGTGGAGTGAATTAAGGCTCCTTGGGAAGAAGGAAGGAGTGCTAGAAATCTGTCAAAGAACCTAACCAATTCAAACAACAGACTAGCCTTGTAAAGGTCTAAAAACCTTTAAAAACCTCAGTTTTTGCAGACATACTATAGAACATTTTTGAGGTACAAAACCTTCAAAATTAGTTAGTGGAAGGAAATCAAAGAAAACCCTAATTTCTAGGAACAAGAGGGCTAATTGGGGCTCTTTCTTGTGGCCCTATTTTCAAGGGAAAGTGTGGGATTGTTAAGAAAGGTAAGTGCATAGAGTTGCTTTGTGCCCTGGGAAAATTATGTTGAGAGGTCTTTCACCATCTGTATAACCTTGCAAGTGGTGTGTAAGGATGGACCAAAGAATCTACCTAGTTTAGTTATAAACCTAGAGTGTTCTCCACCTAGTATGAGAACCTAGCAAGTGGCAAGAAGAGGAGTTTTTCTCAAGATAGAAGAGTGGGGCTTAGGATTGGGGGATCTCAACATAAGAGGATCTTATAGATCCATTTGGTTAACTTGAAAGTCACCTTAGGTCTCAATGGTAGACTAGATGCATGAGCTAGTGATTAGTTCATCCCCTCTCTTATTAAGTGGTATCAGAGCTAGGTTAAAGGTGTGGGGAAAGCAATTGTAAAATAAGGTGAATGATGTCACCTACTAAATCTAGTGGTTCTAGCAAGATGGTGACCAATGTTGAATTCACCAAGAAGGTAGAAGAACAAGAGGAAGATAACAAGTCTTTGAGAGAAAGATTAGCATAAATTGAACAATTGTTAAGTGAAGTTAAAGACATGACAGATAAATTCAAGGATAAGAAGGAGCAGAAAGAAGAGCAAGGAGCCAAAGAGAATGGGATTGAGTTGGAGGAAGAAGCCTCAACACCAAATCCTATTATACTAGAGGAGCCTTTCTTGAAGGTACTAAAAGCAATAAATAGCAAAGCCTTGGAACGCATCCCTTTATTAATGGCAAGATGGTCCAGACCTCATCATGGAATGGATTGAAGCAATGAAGAACCATTTTTAGTGTTATGGTGTCTTTGATGCTCAAAAGTTCAAGGTGGAAAAGTCAAGGTTAAGAGGTACTACTCTAACCTAGTGGAAATTTGTTCAAACAAAGAGGGAAAAAGAAGGGAAAAGCCCCATTGTCACTTGGAAAGGAATGATGGATAAAATTAGGCAGGCTTATATTCCTAAAGACTATGAAATACAACTGCATAGGAGAAGGCAAAATCTTAGGCAAAAATAGATGGATGTACACTCTTACACTGAAGAGTTCCAAAAATTATGCTTAAGGTCCAAGGTGGTGGAATATGAAAGCATCAGATTGGCAAGGTATTTGAATGGGCTCAAGTGGTCCATCCAAGAAGACATGTGTCTTGTCATCCCTAAAACAATCCATCAATGCTAACAATTTTTCCTAAAGGTGGAAGAGAAGGGAAAGAGGAAGCAAGACCATACCTCAAAGAATAGATGAAGAGATAGAGATAGTAGAGGACATAGGGGAAGAAATGGAGGTAGAAGCAATGATAGTAGGTCCCAAGGTGAGACCAAGTTGACTGAACAAAATGGAGAAACTAGTCAAAGAGTGGTTCAAGTAGCGATAGAGGTAGAGGTAGTTCACCAGGAGGAAGGGGACCATCTTACTTTGCTACAATGAAGTGTTACCATTGTCAAAAATTGGGGCATCTTTCTTATAGGCGTGTTGAAAAGGGATCAAAATCACAAGGTGAAAAGAAAGTAGCATACATACATGAAGATGCTTCAAGTGTGAAGTCACCTGATATCCAGTTGAATTCAAAGAGTGGTGAGAATTTTATGACAAAGAGGATTATGATTAAAGAACTAGTTAAAGGAGAGCCCAAGAAAAGAAAGTCACTCTTTAGGGTGAGGTGTAATATTATGAGGAAGGTCTACAAAGTTATCATAGACTAAGGATCTACTAATAACATAATTTTAGAGGAGGCCATATCTAAACTCAAGATTCCTAAAATACCTCATAACACTCCTTACAAAGTCACTTGGTTAAACAAGGAGCAACATGTTTTGGTGAATGAGCAAGCATGGATTGAGTTCACCATAGGAGGATATAAGGACAAGATTTAATGTGATGTTTTAACCATGGGTGCCTATCACTGATTGTTAGGTAGGCCATGATAGTTTGATAGAAAACCCATACATAATGGTGAGATCAAATCATACACATTTAAAAAGGATGGAGTGAGTTATAAAATTTAGTCACTACTTGAATCAGATAGCCAAGGGAGTGCACCTAATGTGCTAAAGTTGAAGGGGAAAGAGTTTATGAAAACTCTTGACAAAGAAGAAGGTGTGGGTTATGCTATTGTGGTGAAACCTAAGGAGGAAAGAGAGACTAAGGAGGACATACCTCATGAAGTGCAGCAAATTTTGGAAGAATTCAAGAGCATTATATCAGATGGAACACCTATAGTCCTGCCATCTCAAAGATCAATCATCCATCAAATAGATTTGGTCCCAGGGGCATCTCTCCCAAACAAGGTACCTTACAAGCTTACTCCTAAGGAAAATAGAAAAGTTGCAAAGAAAGTACAAGAATTGATGGATCAAGGGTTAATAATGAAGAGCATCAACCCATGTGCTATGCCTATTATTTTAGCATCTAAAAATGGGGAATATGGAGATTGTGCATAGACTCCAGATCCATTAACAAGATCACAATCCGGTATAGGTTTCCCATACCAAGGATTGAGGACTTAATGGATTTCCTAGGAGGGGCTAAGTACTACACCAAGATAGACCTTAAAAGTGGCTATCATAAGATAAGAATAAAAGAGGGAGATGAGTGGAAAATAATTTTTAAAACCACTGAGGGACTCTATGAATGACTAGTCATGCCATTTGGCCTCTCTAATTCTCCAAGTACATTCATGAGCCTCATGAATGAGGTGTTGAAAGATTTCACATGTAAGATTGTGGTAGTCTACTTATATGATATATTAATTTTTAGCATGAGTAAAGAGGAACATTTAGAGCTTATTAAGATAGAGTTATCTAAGTTGAAAGAGGAACACCTAACCACAATCCAGATATGTGTAATTTCATGAAGTAGGAACTAGTCTATTTAGGTTTTGTTCTATCTCAAGGATATATTAAAATGGATGAGGATAAATTTGTAGCAATATCGAGTTGGCCAACTCCCAACAATGCTAGTGAAGTGAGGTGTTTCCATGGCCTAGATCAATACTATAGAAAGTTCATCAGGAACTTTTGTGATATGCGTTCCCATGATGGATACTATCAAGGGTGGAATAAAGACCAAATTTGTGTGGACACTAGTAGCAAACAAGGGATTTGAGACATTGAAGAAGGAGGTAGCTATTAAGCCTATCCTAAGGTTACCTACTTTTGATGAACCTTTTCTTTAGAATATGATGCTAGTAATTTAATAGTGGGAGGAGTTTTAAGTCAAAGTAATAAACCAGTGGCTTTCTTTAGTGAAAAGATAAATGCAACAAAACAAAAGTACTCTTCCTATGATTTAGAACTTTATGTACTTGTTCAATCCCTTAGAAAATGGAGGCATTATCTTTTTCCTAAGGAGTTTGTAGTGTTCACAGATAATCAAGCTTTGAGTTTCCTCAACTCCCAAGACAAAATGAACCATAGACATGTCAAATGGGTGGAGTATTTAAAGTATTATACCTTCACCATAAAGCACAAGAAGGGGCAACCCAATAAAGAAATAGATGCCTTAAGTAGAAGGCCACTCACTGTCCAAGAAATCAAAGTAAGGAGCATAAGATTGGATAATTTAAAGGAAGTCTACCAAACTAATGGAGAATTTGTAGTAGCATATAAGGTGTGTCAAGAGAATCTAAATCACTTTCATGGTGAGTTTGTAAAATATATGCATTACAGAATGGGCTACTCTTCAAAGGAGGGCATTTGTGTGTACCAAAAGGATCCATGAGGGAGAACCTCATTCAAGAAAAACATAATGGGAGTTTAGTGGCTATTTTGGCTTAAATAAGACCTTGGAATTGGTTCAAAGAGACTACTATTGGCCTAAACTGCAAAGAGAAGTTAGATCTTATGTTGAGAAATGCATCATATGTTAAAGAGAAAAGGGCACTTCTAAAAATGTAGGGATATCAACCTTTTCCAATGCCAAACAAACCATGGGAATGTGTAAGTATGGATTTTGTGATTGTTTTACCTAGAACAAAGAGTGGTTTTGATAGCATCTATGTGCTAGTGGATAGATTTAGAAAAATGAGCAATTTCATTCCATGTAAGGTCACCCATGATGCAAGTCACATTTCTTGTTTATTTTTCAAGGAAGCTATGAGGATTTATGGTTTGCCAAATAGAATTGTATCTGACAGGGATAGCAAATTGATGGGACACTTTTGGAGGTCCTTATAGCAAAGACTAGGTACCAATCTAGCATTTACTTCAGCCTACCATCCTCAAATTGATGGTTAGACTGAGGTGGTGAATAGGACACTTGGAAATTTGTTGAGATGCTTAACCAAAGAATATGGTTTGACATGGGATTTAGTCATTCACCAAGCATAGTTTTCCTATAATGATAGCATTAATAGAACTACAGAAAAGAGTCCCTTTGAAATTGTACATGGGATACATCCTAGGGGTGTACATGAATTGAGAAACCTAGATGGTTAAGTACCTAATAGTGGTTATGCTGAAGATTTTAGTCAATCTATGAAGGAAGTGCATGATCAAGTAAAATAGTCCCTCATGGAAAACACCAAGAAGATTAAGGAAAAATTTGATATCAAGAAAAAAAAAGGTATACTTTAATGTACCTGATAAAGGGCCACACCACCCTTACCAACTCATAACCAAGAATGCAACAATACGGAGACCAAGAGAAATAAAAAAATGCTTCACAAGCAATTTTATTATACTTGAAAATCCTTACAACATCCACAAGATGATATCATAGATATGACCTCTTCAACAAGAAGTTTACAAATTCTTCAACATAAGAGAAATCCCAAATAAGAGTCTTCACACCAAGAGCTTCACCAAGAACTTCTACTTGAAGAGCTACACCTTAGAGCTTTCACACCTTGAACTCTTCGCACCTTCTAGCTTCTACTTCTCGAGCTTGATTAGAAATGCTCATATGCCTTGCTTAAATGGGAACTTACTACCCAATACATGACTTGTCCACAACCTTATAGAATTCCACCTACACAATATCCACAACCTTCTACAACTTCCATAACCTTCTACAATATCCACAACTTTCTACAATATCCATAAGTTTCTAGAATTCTACCCACACACCTCGATAAATGGAATGACAACCATTTTTATTTTATTTTTCCATTATGCCACCTATGCACCTCAAAAATAGAAATTTCCTTTTCCTTTCTTTTCTCCTTTTTCCTTTTATTTATTTATTTCCTCTAATTTTTGTCACTTTCTCTCTTCTCTAGATTTTTACAATTTTTTTAAAAAAATTTTTAAAAAAAATTTTAAATTTTAAATTTTACATTCAACATGCCTCCCCTTTATTTTGGATGCAAGATGCTCCTGCATTAGACTCCCTAAGTCTGAAAAGATGTTTTAATAACTGGAAGAACATCTTTCGGAATTCAGCACATAAATCCCAAACTGGTTCTTCACATATATGTCCTCCAAATCTTCAACTTGCACACTCTTTCCCTTGTTTTTCTTCTTCTCCTTCAAATCCACCACAGGTGTTCCATAGGTCTACTTCCCATGCTGATTTTCAATCTTCTCAAAATCTGCTAACTCAACTCGACTGCCAATACTCAGGTTTCTCCTACCGAGCACTTCATTCTGCAAAGGAATCAAGGAAAACTTCCTACCACCTTTCTCAATAGTAAACACATTCCTAACACAATCATGCATAGCCCTGCAATCATACTTCCAAGGTCTACCAAGTAACACATGACAACTATTCATATCCACAATATCACACAATACTTGATCCTTATACTGCCCAATCTAAAAATCAACAAGCCATTGCTCCCTCACTTCCAAAGCATGCTCACCTTTCAACCAGTCAATACTATAAGGACAAGGATGTCTCAATCTCTTCAAACCAAGTGTTTAGCAATAAGGTTATTAGTACTACCACCATCTATAATCACCTTGCAAACATTCACACCAGACTTACAACAAGTTTTGAACAAACTAGTCCTTTGACAAGAATCCAATGTCTTCTTACCCATTAGTACTCATCGAGCCAACAAACTTTCTCCTTCCTCAGGCTGACTTTCCTGGACTTCAACCTCATTCACAATAGTAGCTGTCCTACCAATAGAACATTCAAAAGATCTATGCCCTTCTTGACCACACTTGAAACAATTACCTCTGAATACACCTCCACTTGTCCTTCTTCTTTGTTTAATAGGTTTTGGTTCACCTTCTACTTTAGGTTTAGCTTGTACCAAACTATCCTGCTTCTCCTTCCCTTGGGAACTACCTTGATTCTTCCTCTTTAGCTTCTCCTTTGCTCTCAAAGCATACTGATAAGCATCCTCAACTGTGGAAATATTTAGCATACCAAACTCATCCTGAATATTGAATCTCAAACCATTAATGTACCGTGCTACCTTCTCCTTTGACAATTCTCTATGCCTAGACTGAATAGTCAACTTATAGAACTCCTCAATGTAATCATTCACAGTCATATCCTTCTGTTTTAGATTCTGCAACCTCTTAACCAATTCAAGTTCATAATCAGCAGGAATGAACTTTACCTTTAACTTAGTCACCATCAATTTCCATCTAGTGATCTTCATTTCACCTTCCTCTTCTCTGTCTCTTTGCAGTTCCTTCCACCAAAGAGCAGCATGTCCCTTCAACTTAGTTTGTGCCAACCTTACTCTCAATGGATCTTCAATACCCTCAAGCTCAAAGTAGTCATGTAATTCACCAATCCAATCAATCAGGTCTTCGGGATTCAAAGTACCTAAAAAATTAGAAACCTCCATCTTGCGCTTCAACTTCAACTGAGATCCAGGTTGAGCAAACTGACTAGCCCTAATTCCAATAGGTCTCTCCTCATGATCACTTCTATCCTCACTAGCAGCTTCAAATTCTTTGGAAACTTCATCATATCTATCTTCAGTACCCACATGCCTAGGTACACCACCCAAAGCACTCACAATTTCAGCAATCATGTCACTCTTCATCTATGCAATCTCTGATTTGACCTTTGCTCTTATCTTTTGTAAGATTCTTTCTTCCATAGCTTCACTAAGGTCATCATTTTCCTTAGGGTCCAATCTTCTTGGAGGCATCTTCCAAAAATTTAGCAAACCCTAAGCAAAAAATCCACCAATCTAAAAGATCAATCAACCACAAGATCAACCTTCTTTGCAAATCCTGGTGTAAACTATCTCACATTCGACGATCTATCCACACACTCAGGAACTCCCGCTCTGATAAACATCACCCAATCAAGGTCCTAGTACAAACTACCTAACATTTTGATGATCTACTTGTACACTCAGGAACTCCTACTCTGGTACCACTTGATAAAGGGCCACACCACCCTTACCAACTCATAACCAAGAATGCAACAATATGGAGACCAAGAGAAATAAAAAAAAATGCTTCGCAAGCAATTTTATTATACTTGAAAATCCTTACAACATCCACAAGATGATATCATAGATATGACCTCTTCAACAAGAAGTTTACAAATTCTTCAACATAAGAGAAATCCCAAATAAGAGTCTTCACACCAAGAGCTTCACCAAGAACTTCTACTTGAAGAGCTACACCTTAGAGCTTTCACACCTTGAACTCTTCATGCCTTCTAGCTTCTACTTCTCGATCTTGATTAGAAATTCTCATATGCCTTACTTAAATAGGCACTTACCACCCAATACATGACTTATCCTCAACCTTCTACAACTTCCATAACCTTCTACAATATCCACAACTTTCTACAATATCCATAACTTTCTAGAATTCTACCCACACACCTCGATAAATGAAATGACAACCATTTTTATTTTATTTTTCCATTATGCCACCTATGCACCTCGAAAATAGAAATCCCCTTTTCCTTTCTTTTCTCCTTTTTCCTTTTATTTATTTATTTCCTCTAATTTTTGTCACTTTCTCTCTCCTCCAGATTTTTTTCTTTTTTTTTGAATTTTTTTTTTTCAATTTTTTAATTTTACATTCAACATGCCTCCCCTTTATTTTGGATGCAAGATGCTCCTGCATCAGTACCCAAACAAAGCAAGGATGGAAAAAGGAACTTTAACAAAGTTGCAGATGAGAAGACTTGGGCCATGTCCTATACTAGCCAAGTATGGGCCAAATGCTTACAAAGTTGGGCTACCAGATGATCTAGCCATTTCATCCATCTTCAATGTGGTAGATTTAGTTAAGTACAAAGGACCTCTTACTGAGGTAGATCAGCATGTGGTAGAACCTTAGAAGGATATTCAACTAGTAGCTCTGCTCCTTATGCCCAAGCTCTAAGAAGAGAAGATATTGGACTCTCGGGTTCATACAAAGACCATACATGGAACATACAAAAAATACCTTGTCAAATGGGAAGAAAAGCTAGAATCAAAGGCTACATGGATCCCTAAGAATCAATTTAAACTTTGGGGCATGGATCTCCACCTCTTGTCTCTAGAGGAGACTTAGCTTCTTTGGTGGGGAGTATGTTGCAAGGGTACCTTGAGACATAGGGCCCTCACCAATAGAAATTTTGTTGTGCTATGATCTAAGAGAGCTTTTGTAATTAGAATAAAGGTTTAAGGACCTAGGTGTTTGTTTTGGCAACATTGGCTAGGGGATAGGAAGTCTTTAAGTGGCCTTGGAATCAAGATATTCCTTGTCATTAAGTCATAAGTGACCTTAGAATTTAAGGGAGTCCTTGTCATTGAAGTCCTAGAATAGGTCTCTAGCCTAGGGAAGGGTCTCTAGCATTGAAAAGCTAAGGGATAGCCAATTTGACAAGAAAAAGATGGTAAAAGATGCAAACAAGAAAGTTGCAATTTTGCCAAATTGTTGGTTAACTTTGCAAAAACCCTTCCAAGCATGGTGGAGGTCAACTGAAGCCCTAATTGTGAGAGGAAAAGACCTAAGAGGTTGTATATAAGCTTCTAAAACCCTAATGTTGCCAAAAGTGTGTGCTAGTGTACAAGCTCCATACTGGAGTATTGATTTTTGAATGTAAAAAGACAAATCTATGAGCAATGAAAGCTTTTGAGTGCTAACTTGATTATTGTTGATAGGCCAAAACTGGGGCAAATAATAACAAAAGAATTAACAATTTTATGACAAAGTTCGATTGCTCTATATGTGTCAATCCAATAGCATAAGCTTACAAAAGGTGTCTAATCAATATTCCATCAAGGTATGATAGTTTTGATTTGAGTAATTATGAATGCAACTAAAACACACAAAATTAAATCTATGAAAAACTAAAGAAATCCCAGCAACAAGAACTGTCACTTCATGGCGATAAGAACATCAGAAACATAAATAACTCAATAAAACTAATCTATAATAAAAATAATTACAACTCTTAATAAATTATCAACTCATAATCTATTTCATATGAAATATTATTATATAATCAAATACTAATATTAAACACATAAACTAATTTACTACAATTATATCTATACTATGTAATGCTAAGCTAATTATACAAATGAAAACTAATTTAAATATACTTCGAACCAAAAATAAAAATGAGATCACCGAATAACTTTGGAGTGGGCACTTCCTCCCCAGCTGCCTGGTGATGAAACCAAGTAGTAGTCTTAAGTCTCTGTAATCATGCAAATATAAACTTTATATTTTCAAATGAGAATGATCTATTACAATTTTGTACAATCTATAAAACTTGTACTCCCTCCATACTATATCTCACACTACTTATATATATGCAAGCTTAACAAATTTATGACTGTTTTTATATATATAGGCTTTAACAAAGAATGGATATTATGTAACCATTCTTAACAGAAATTTCTATCATGTGAAGAATAGCCAATTTACTGTTATCATGCCATGTTGTCTTCATCCATATTTGTGGAACCATAGGTTTGAAGTGGTTATAAATATAGGAAGAATTGGATCAGTGTGCTTCCTGTCCACATCCCATGTGGTGGTTGGTATTAATCCAAATCTTATTTCCATCCATTTCTTCTGAGCTATGGTTTTGAAAACAGTTCAGTTGTAACAACATACAAATATGGAGTAAATGGTGTGTATTTTGTCCATGTAGGTATGGGCAAAATTATTGTTTATAAAAACAACATCATCTTTAGCCAATATGGTTTTGAAACAATATTGGAAATGGTTTGGAGTTTAGTGGTTCTAATTTTCATGTGAGACTATACTATCTTATCTCTTTGGAAGCAATAATCTTTTATGCTTGGCTGGATTATTTGTTGTCCACATAAGAATTTAGTTGAGCTAGAGGAGTTGAGCTGGTAACAGTAGCAAAAACAAACTTTGAAATTTGAAATCAAAACCCAGAATAGAAAAATCATGTTTTGAAATAGGCCTCTAACTTTTCCATCATGCATGTTCTAAAGATTTTGCCATGTGGGATTGTAATTGGGTATGTTCTGGACAATACCCATGTCTCAGATTTTTGAGATTCATCTGTATTTGTTCGCAAAAGGAGATGCAAAACTCGTTGTCCTTATTTGTAGTTGGTAATTATTCTTGTTAGGCTCTTTCTCAACATAATACTCTTGGAAGGAATAATACTTTAAATTGTTGAAGAAATAATGAATGCCAATGAGATATAGAAAGCAATACATTTCAAAGTTGATGGAACTTTTTATTTTTAAAATAGCTACAAGAAGATCTGTAGGCGATAGGAGGATCTATAGACGACAAGAAGATATGTACTACAAATTAGCATGTTGCAAGATTAAAGATTAGTAAAATGTAATTAACAATGCATTTTCCATATTTTAATCCCAAAAAAATATTAAATACTACTTAATTATATTAAACTATATGTAATGTTATAATGGTAAAATAGAATGAAATGGGATAAAAATAGAATAGAGAAGTATGTAAGAAAGTGCATAAGATAGATTAAAATAGAGCATTAAATAGGTTATGATTGGCTCTCATCATTCCCCTCAACTTAGCTTGTTGCACATCCTCATGCAATCATTATGATCATTAGGTCTTTAGTTTTAATTGAAAGGACTTTAGGTTTATGGTTTTTAGCTTTGTCTCCACCTTGAACCATGATTACTCATAGATGAATTTAAATCCCTTTCTTTACTTTACATGAAAAGATTTGTTATTTTTCTTCTTCAATAGGGATATCACTTTCAACTTTTCATAAGCTGTTTCTTTTTTCTCTCTCTCTTTTTTCTCTTTTTTTTTTTTCCTTTTTCATTTTGTTTTTGCTTTTCTTTTCATTTTAAATAGCATCATGGTTCAAAAGGTTTCATATAGGAGAAATTTATTTTCATTTGCACAAGAGGAGTTTAAATGGGTGAAATAGGAGAGATGAGAGACAAAACAAAGGTTATTGTATGATGGATATAATGGATAGTATGATGGGTTTACTAAGGGTGATAGATGGAAGATAATAGGGTGACATTCTTCCCCCCAACTTAAAGGTTGACCATCCACAGGAAAAAAGGAGAGGGTATGTAGGGGTGTTGCATAGTGATTAGTATAATAAGCAATACTAATAAAGTTAAGAGATAAAATAAGGAAAAACAAAATTGATTGTTTTACCAACATGCATGTGTAGAGAGACTAAGGCTGGAATAGAGAGTAACTCATAAACTATCACCACCAAAATGGATGAATCATAAATAATGAATGAAGAGAGGTATCCAAAATTGCAACACCATAGAAGACCATGATCTTACTAAAACCATTGAAGAGAAGACCACTAGAAGGAACCAAAAAATTAGGAGAGTGACTACAATTGGAGGGGCCACGATCAGCAATTAAACTAGTATAGATCATATAGGAAGTAGCACATTTCACTTGAAAACACCGCAACTAAATAGGCAACTCAGACTATGGGTGATCAAATATTTGAGGACCAGGCTAAAGAGGAGCAAAGCTGCAGAAGTGAGCAATAGGTGGTACAAAGAATGAAAAGAACCACTGAAACCAAGTGTTCCTAAAAAGAATGATTAGTAGAAAAACCAAGAACACCAATTAGTACATTTTCAATTGTTTTTATTTTTTTTTTAAATAAATTTTGATAATGACAAGTGACCACTGGCAAGCAAGTTTTCAATCACTCATCGCTTAATGGCACTGTAAAAATAGTTTTCACCACTAAGAATTTATTTTGCAGTTAACATCCATTGAATTTTGGTTTTCAAACATTAACTGGCCAACAACGCCCAAAGGTTTTCATTGTTGGATCTTTTTTTCTTTTTTCTTTTTCTTTTCTTTCTTTTTTTTTTCATTATTTTAAAAAAAAATTCTTTTTTTTCATTTTAAAAAAAAAATTCAATAGCTGCATAGAATGACCAAAGAAATGAAATCCTACCATGGATGATGAAAACTGATACTATCCAAAGCTTGACTTTTGACCATGACCATGTAGAAGGCACTGTTGAGACTTGATTACATAAGGAACTTAGAATGATGACTGTGAATAATCTCCACAAACTTGGAAATATTGAAATACTACACAAATCAACCTTGATCTATGTATCTCACACCACTGAATCTAAAAACTGACTGGAGAGCTTTAGAGCTTTAGTAACACACCGTCATTACCAAAAATATGAGTATGGGGTGAAAACCAATAGTAGTCACCAGTGTGTCCATAGAACTTTAGATAGACACAACTCAAGGAGTGATTGTAGTATCTAGCACTGTATTCAAAGTATCATCATATGTGTTGTTGAATAATCATGAATCTCGTAGATCGTGCTTCATATTTTCCTCCATGAATATGTATCGGATAGCTAGAAAGCCCACACAATGCAATGCTTGTGTAGAGAAGTCTCATCAACTGGTATTGGTTCTAAGATTATTGCACCACAACAAGAGACTTGTAACCATATTCTCAAAACCAAGCATATCAAGCATAGTAAATGAATATCATCCATTCAATAACTCTGTCATAAGTAGGTTATTTTTTAAAATTATAGATAGAGTTGTTACTATGAATAGATACTTGAAAGAATGGATAAATACAAAACTCTTCTGTTCATCTAATAGCAATGCTAATTAACACAAGAACACATACCTTGAATTGTGGAGATGTCACATGTGGAGGTTTGTTAAAAGGACCAATGAAACAACCAACAAACCTTTATTGAAAATCATCCAAGAACCAAACAATTTAAGGGATTCCCCCTCCAACTTAAATTCATGCTAAAAGATCATGAGAACATTAGGATAACCAAAGAAATTAGGTAACCCAAAGAGAGTAACACATCATTAGAATTTTGAGTTCTTTTTTTGAATGATAGATTAATCAAATATTTCAATAATTCAATGGATATACTCCCAAATTAACTATAGGTTATAAAAGTATAGGGAATTAAAATCATCCAAGGAATCAAGAAATTAGCATGTATAATCAATGAATGATCATCATAAGATACAAGAACCAAGAATGAAGAATATATGGATATTAATACCTTGATCCTTGTTAAATAATCATCCATAGTTTATTTTGTCATCTTAGGACAATGGAAAGAATCAACAATGAGGAATCATCAAGTTTTAACATATTGGCCATTAATTCATAGAATCCCTTATAATTGTGCTTAATCAATTATTGGTCCCAAATCAACAAGTATGTGAGGGATGCACATTTTAACCATAGGCCTCCAAATTTCAATAGGTATAGGTACAAAAGTAATAAAATATAGATCTTGGAGGATTCGGCAGCATGTTTGTGGAGTATGGAATGCATATGGCTTAAAATTACTTAGAGCGAGATTGATATTAACACACATACTCATGAGTCCATTAATTAAAATTGATGCAATTTGAAGTATGGGCTTATTTGTAGGTATTTGTAATTCACTAAGTAGAAAAGAAGAACAAAACTGATTATAATTCAATAAGTAATATTGTTCTTCTAATTTAATTAAACCAAAATCCCATTCCTTAAGTGCATCTATATATTCCAATGTTGATTTATCAATTTCAAGCACATCATTATATGGTAAAGGGATCTGTGAAAGTTTATTAACCACCTTATTATGAAGTCTTGTATGAGGTAATACAGTTGCATTTGGTGGAGTGAGTAGAATATGATGTGAATGAGATAATGAATATGGTAATAAGTGTGAAAGAGATAATGTAGATGGGATTAAGTAGGATAGGTGAAATGGAGATGGTAAGGATGGGTATAGTGGTTGTTGTGAGTATTCTTGATTCCATTCACCATGCATATTAGGCAAAGATTTATATTTTGAAGAAATGTGTTGGGTTTTTAATGAAATAGAGTGATAATATATCTTACCAACATAATGCATACCTTGATCTTCTTGGATTGGTATTTCAAATGGTTCATAAGTTACAAGTAATGCTTGTTTGCTTCCTCCCTTATCTTGGTAGGGATTACAAAAACTTTGCACCTCATTCACCACTTGCTCTTGATTGTTTAGGCATATGCACTGGTCATCTTTCCTATAGCAAAGAGAACAACAAATAGTTAAATTTTCATCATCACAATTATAGTGCTCTAAGAATTCATCAATGATTTGCTCATGTTCAAACTAGAGATAGAATTCTTGGTACTTGTGATAACGGAAGATCGAGATCATTTAAGTTGCATTCATTAGGTAAAGAGGATGTAAAAATATCACCTTTGGTTGGCGTGATTTCCCCACCAATTTCTTCTTTTGTTTTTAAATTTGAAGGAAGTAGTCTGGGGGTGGCAACCACCAATGGGGTTAAGGGGAAACACCCCTTACAAGATCTTGGGGCAGCACCCAAGCACATTTTTCTTCTTGTCTTCCCTTCAAATTTTACATTTTTGAAACAATTTTCAACCAAAATTGATATACTTCAACAATATTGAAAAGGCATCATTTTTTACATTTTTCTTCAAAATATGCTTGTCTTTACTAATAACTCACAACAACATATGATAATATAAAATATAATTAACTTCTAAAGCAACTAATGTATCTAATTTCTAAGCCTACTTGCAAACTCTAAAACAAAACTCTAAAGCAATGCATCTATATGATTTAACCAAGGCAAATTAAGATTAATTACTTAAGCAAGGCTAGCAATTGCAAAAGCTTTCATCCTAATGCATTGTTCCTAACTCAAATCATCAAACTAACATGTCTTTGACACCTTTCCCTGACAACAACACCAAAATGATAGGCCAACACTGGGGCAAATACTAAAAAAAAAATTAACAATTTTATGACAAAGTTCGGCTGGTCTATATGTGTCAATCTGAGAGCATAAGCTTACGAAAGGTGTCCAAGAAATATGCCATCAAGGGATGATAGTTGTGATTTGAGAAATTATGAATCTAGCTAAAACACACAAAATTGAATCTATTAAAAACTAAAGAAATCCCAACGATAGGAACTGTCACTTACTGGCGACAGGAACATCAGAAACATAAATAACTTAATAAAACTAATCTGTAATAAAATAATTACAACTCTTAATAAATTATCAACTCATAATCTATTTCATATGAAATATTATTATATAATCAAATATTGATATTAAACACATAAACTAATTTACTACAATTATATCTATATTATGTAATGCTAAGCTAATCATACAAATGAAAACTAATTTAAATATACTTCAAACCAGAAATAAAAATGAGATCACTGGATAACTTTGGAGTGGGCCCTTCCTCCTCAGCTACCTGGTGATGAAACCATGTAGTAGTCTTAAGTCTTCGTAATCATGCAAATATAAACTTTATATTTTCAAATGAGAATGATCAATTACAATGTTGTACAATCTATAAAACTTGTAGTCCCTCCATACTATATCTCACACTGCTTATATATATGTAGGCTTAACAAATTTATGGCTACTTTGATATACAGAGGCTTTAACAAAGAATGGATATTACGTAACCATTCTTAACAGAAATTTGTATCATGTGAAGAATAGCCGATTTACGTTATCATGCCATGTTGTCTTCATCCATATTTGTGGAACCATAGGCTTGAAGTGGTTTTAAATATAAGAAGAATCAAATTAGTGTTCTTCCTGTCCACATCCCATGTGGTGGTTGGTATTAATCCAAATCTTATTTCCATCCATTGCTTCTGAGCTATGGTTTTGAAAACAATTCAATTGTAACATCATACAAATATGGAGCAAATGGTGTGTATTTTGTCCATGCAAGTACAGGTAGAATTATTGTTTATAACAAAAATATCATCTTTAGCCAATATGATTTTGAAACAATATTGGAAATGGTTTGGAGTTTAGTGGTTCTGATTTTCACGTGAGACTATACTATCTTATCTCTTTGGAAGCAATAATCTTTTATGCTTGGTTGGATTATTTGCTATCCACATAAGAATTTAGCTAAGCTGGAGGAGTTGAGCTGGTGATAGTAGAAAAAACAAACTTTGAAATTTGAAATCAAAACTCGTAATAGAAAAATCATGTTTTGAAATAGGCCTCTAACTTTTCCATCATACACGTTCTAAAGATTCTGTCACATGGAATTGTAATTGGGCATGTTCTGGACAATACCCATGTCTCAAATTTTTAAGATTCATCCATATTTGTTCACAAAAGGAGATGTAAAACTGGTTGTCCTTATTTTTAGTTGGTAATTATTCTTGTTAGGCTCTTTCTCAACATAATACCCTTGGAAGGAATAATGCTTTAAATTGTTGAAGAAATAATGAATGCCAATAAGATATAGAAAACAATACATTTCAAATTCGATGGAACTTTGTATTTCTGAAATAGCTACAGGAAGATTTGTAGGCGATAGGAGGATCTGTAGGTGACAGGAAGATCTATGCTACAAATCAACATGCTGCAAGATTAAAGATTAGTAAAACATAATCAACAACAAATTTTCCATATTTTAATCCCAAAACAATATTAAATACTACTTAATTATATTAAACTATATGCAACATTATAATGGTAAAATAGAATGAAATGGGATAAAAATGGAATAGAGAAGTATGTAGGAGAGTACGTAAGATAGATTAAAATAGAGCTTTAAATAGGTTATGATTGGCTCTCATCAATTGTATCACCTTGGAATTATAAATAAGCTTGTTTAGGATAGTTTTGTTTCAGTATATAAGGCGTGTTTGTATTTTCTTTCATTGTTTTCTAAATATTTTTGTTCCAACCAATTTATTGTCCTAAACCAGGTAGTTGGCATTGGAGGAGATGTATCTCACTATCCCTCCATAGAAATAGTAAGGCCTCTTGGGGATGTGAGTGTACTATATGTGCTTCCTACTAGCAGAAGGAAGGGGCCTCAAAAGACATGAAGGCATTTTTAAATTCTTTCCCTAGGCTAGCCAGAGCTTGCCCAGCTAGGGGAAATTGACATTGCAGAGCTTGTAACTTGCAAGGTTGTGAAGATCATTAGCAAAGTGAATATGAAGGATGAAGGGGAGTGAATGAAGGCTCCTTAGGAAGAAGGAAGGATTTTTTGAAATCTTTCAAAGCACGTAACCAATCCAAATAGTAGACTGGCCTTGTAAAAGTCTAGAAACCCTTAAAACCCTTAGTTTTTGTAGAGGTACTGTACATCATTTTTCAGGCACAAAACCTTGAAAATAAGTTAGTGCTAGTAAATAATGGGAGTCTATGAAGAAAGTTTGAATTTATTAGTGGAAGAAACTCTAAGAATACCCTAATTTCTAGGAACAAGAGGGCTAATTGAGGTTCTTTCTTGTAGCCTTATTTTTAAGGGAAAGTGTGGGATCAGCAAAAAAGGTAACTGCATAGAGTTTCTTTGTGCCATGGGAAAAATGTGTTGAGAGGTCTTTCACCATCTCCATAACCCTAAAATTGGTGTGTATGAATGGACCAAAGAAGACCTAGTTCAGTTAGAAACCTAGAGTGTTCTCCACCTAGTGTGAGAACCTAGCAAGTGGCAAGAAGAGGAGTTTTTCTCAAGATATAAGAGCGGGACTTAGGATTGGGGGATCTCAGCATAAGAGGGATCCTATAAATCCATTTGGTGAACTTGAAAGTCACCTTAGGTCTCAATGGCAAGCTAGAAGCATGAACTAGTGATTAGTTCATTCCCTCTCCTTATTAGTACTCAACACACTTACCATGAAGGCAATGACATGGTAGATGCACTAGTAGTGAGGGGACATGAAACCATGAACACGTGCACCTAAGAAAATGTGAATGAGCTTCCAACTTTTATTAATGCTACACACACACACACACATATATGTATGTATGTATGTATGCATGTATATATATGTATATATGTATGGCCTTAAGGATGATAATTAATATTGTGGGTTTCTTGCTAAAAGGTGACCATATAAGTATTCCTTCAGATAGCACCATGATTGGACAAAAAATGGATGATAAAGTTGGCAATATTTGCCTAAATTGGTTCACCAATTTTGATGAGATTGGGAGGGATCGTGTCAGAAGGAAAAGGATAGATTTTTAAATTTAAAGGTATTTATATTGAATAGAAAGATAATGAGGTGTTAAATGAGGTGGAAAGTACAAAAGATAATAATAGATTTTCATGGATCGAGCCTATTGAGTGACATGATTTCTTGAGGTTGTTGTATTTGGTTGTTCATCATTTTATTTTCTTAAGTTACAAGTTTCTAGGCGCTCTCTTTGGTTTTTCTAGCCTTCGTCTGAGCAAGACTATGATTATGTTAGATATCTCAGAGAATTTCATTGAGGACTTGAGTGAGAGTGGGGAAATGGGAAAGAGCCCTGTTCATATTGAGTCAAGCATTGTTGAAAACTACAAAGAGGTGACATGAACATATCTGAGAGAGGGTTGTTTGGTGCCATTTGTACAATACATTGAAGGATATGTTGAAGCGATGTCTATGTAATTTGTGAACTCTTGGACTAACAAAAGGGTGGTCATAAATGGGATCTCATTCAAGATTAATGAAGATATCATAGGTAACATTGGCAGTTTCTCGCTAGAGAGAAAAAAATGGAGGAAGCAAACCCTTATCACTGATGAAATGAGTCTTAATCAAATTTTTTTACCTAGAGAAGGCCATGTATTTGATTGTGGAGGGTTTTTTAGAATGGAGCTTTCAAACCCCTGGAAGGAGGTATGTTATTCTATTATATGATATCTCACACTTGAGGGTAGGTTTTAGATTTTCAACTATTACCATTTCCCCATATTAACTCATTTTTAGAATCGTGACCTCATATCCTTCTCATTTTTTCTTCTACATTCTATGGAAGACAATATCTTTAGGGCTAGGAAGAAAATTAAAAAAGGGAAACCCTAGGTAAAAGCACAAACGTGTGTCACCTAAAGAAATGAAATATTAGAATGTGATAGTTCAACTTTAATGACAAAAAAATGGTATTTGTGTTTAGAATTTGGAGATGATGTAAACTAATGAAATGTGTAGAATTGGATGAATTTTATGCCTATAATTTTTATAAATTTTTTGAGAAAGAATTTATTGATTTAAAAAAAAATTGAAGTCCTTTTTCTAACTATAAAAAATATAGGGTGTAGTTCCAATAAAACAAGTATACACAAATTATCTTTTTTTGTTCTGGTTTGAAAATTAGGGAACAAAAAAAGAAATAATTATTTTTTATGTATATTTTCTATGTTATAAGTACTCAAGGTCAACCTTATCATTATCCAACAATTTTTTCCTCCCATCAAAACTTCCCTATCAAATCTACACCTTTTTGAAAAAAAATTATATATTCATGAAGAGGACTCCCTCATCTAGAGAAAAATACAAATTTTTAATTTTTTTGATGTGATTTACCAATTTTTTGTCCTCGTTTGAGGGAGCATCTTCTGAAATGTTGAAATATTGACTTATAATATTTTGAAATTATAACATATTATAACTAATCAAAATACTCTGAAATTTATATAATGATGATATTGAATCCGAGATCTATAAAAGGGTATTTTTAGGTTTTGAAAAAAATTGAGTTTTGATAGAGAAATGAGATTTGACCAAAAAAGGTCTTGGTATGGACCTAAAAGGTGACATTGATCTATGTTTTTACATCCCTACACTATCCTACACTAGGCCTTTACATATAAATTGTATGATTTTCATAAGAACCTTTTCCCTATCCAATCTATAAACATTCAAGTGGTTCTTCCTAATCCAACTCTTTCTACTTCTACCACACAAATCTCTATTGAGGTGTTGTCCACTATAGAAATCAAAACCACAATACCCACCCTCCTAAAGAAAATTAGAATGGAGAAGGATATCTAGGTTGTGGACTCAGATGTTGAAATTGAAGATTGAAGGAGGTGATCCCTAAGAAATAAGAAGAAGAGGGTTAATATTGTGCTTGGACCTAAACATGAAAGCCCCCTAGTTCTAAACCCACTAATAGTGGTAAGCCCAAGCCACCACAAAAGAAAATTAGAAGAGAAAAAGCTTCCAAAGGAAACATGTTAGAGAAGAAGAAGAAGAAATTGTTAGCGAGGATAAGGTTAAGGATAGTAGTTAATTGATACTGCTTCTGTCTAATGTCTTGGGTACTCATAAAAATAATATCCCTAATATTTTTGGGGTGAGAAGGGGGAGACTCTCACCTCCCCCCAACATCCTACTAATAAAGTTGATCTAGCCCTTGAGAGAGACATCCCATGGTCCCAAACTAGTGTTCAAAATAAATATTTGGGGGTCACTAACCAAAACCTTGAAAGGATGGAGCAAAGGAAGGAGATCCTAGATTAGAGGTTTGATGAGGTCACTAGGGTTTCTATGAGGGTGATGCATTTGGTGGCCTCCACCCTTCACCTTTACATGTGGAGCAAGAGGGCCTGACATTTGTAGTGGGAGTGGACACTACAGGTTCATTGTACAAGTTCTTGGTGGATGATTGGCTCCAACTACTATTGGATAAACCTGAGGGGAGGGAGAAGAACAAGGGGAATTAGTTACCCCTCTAGTTTAAGTTTAAGTTTTTGTTATACTTACAGTTTCAGCACCGGACCCATTAGGGTTCTATTAATGGTTCTTTTATGGACTCATGTCTACTATATTGTTTATATTTTGATCTGATGTATATTGTTTGTAGTTTTCTTTATCATAGTTGTGACACTCTAGTCGGGGGTTTTTGAAATTTAAAAGGGGGATGGTTAGTTCTAGATTTTCCTAATTGTTAGTTGTTCTCCACCTCTTTGTTATTCGAGTTAGCCCTAATTTTTGGTTGCTTTCAATTTCAAAAATAAATTATGTTTATATAATTTTATTTTAATAAATTACATGAAATAAATAATTTAATTTAATTTCAATTTTTTAATACATTACCATTCAATTATATTTCACCATTATGTTTTAAAATACATAGATATAGATTTACTACTAATGTATTGATTTACTATTTCATAACATTTATCAAAAAAGAGTATTGAAAACTGAAAATCAAATTATAAATTTTTTTTCTCTTTATGCTAAAATGATTTTCAAAAATTCATTTCAAAAATCATATCTATTGTGCATCTTTTAAAACTAAAAGAAATAGAGATAATCTTATAAATCAAAACATTTATAATTTACTATAACTATATGACAAGCACACACCACTATGTGGTGCTTGTTTTCAATAAGAATACTTTTATATTTCTACATAGAAATTTGTCTCTATACTTTATAGAGATATATGAAAATAAATTTTTTCTTAGTTTTTTGAAATATTATTTTTATAGTGAGATATAAAAACATTTTTTTCTTTTGGTTTTTATGGAAACATATTTTTGGTAGATCCAAATGTATGAATTTATTCAAAATTTTATTTGATATATTAGCCAAAATATAACTATAAGATGTAACTCACTTTTTAACATGAATTTAGCCAAAGAAATCAAATATGGAGAACCTCTGAAAAAAGGGCTCCTGTAACAAAAATCAATGCAACTATTCATATAATTTATATAACATATAAAATTTATAAATGAATGATAAAACATTAGAAACATTTTCATTATTTAATAATAACTACTCGTGATTAGTGGACACTAATATAGTTTTGGAGAAAGTGAATACAATAGTACTATTGCCTATGACAAGTACAATAACTTGGAGTATAAGAAAATAATGAATATCAATGTGATGTCCCCAATATCATTAAATAAATTAGATTCTGTATATGTGGCCTTGACATTTAATTAAATTTTTTCTAGGCTAGTTTTTTTCCCATAGTGTGTTGGTTAGATTGACACTTTTTGTACCTTCAGGAAGCTTCCCCTAAGCCCTTTATGTTACCATGAATGCTAATGGTATTCCTCTGAGCGAGTATACCAACAATGTTGGAGACATGATTTAGTGGCTATGTGTTGCATTCTTGATAGAGTTTGTCATTGATGTCAACATACTAGTTATTCTATGAAGATTGGCACCGCAACAAACAGAGATTGGCTTTGTGTGGTTCATGGATTGAAGATTAGCTTATGCAAACTTGCATAGATGTTCTAGAGTATGTCTAGATGTTGTACAATTAAGATCATGTACAAAATATGATGATCAGATAGAGTTATGAAGAATTTGGTGAAGGAAGCTTTCAGACATCATTTCTAAAAAATAGGTAATTTTGTTTTGATTTTACCTCCTAACAAAGATGGAATTTGGTTGAGAAATCTGAGACATAGGTTGAATACATGATGAAGATGACTTGGTTAAACATGCATAATAAGATGATTAGTGAGTGTAAAGTCATGAAGACTATGAGATGACATATTACTTGTAATTGTGAAAATATGTCATATTGTAATGAAACCTATATTGTAATATCCTAAGTTGGTCCTATATTATTATTGTAAATTCGGAAAGCGTCAAGGACAACTCAATATTCTTTTGAAGACTTAGTATAAAGGAAAGGTCACTTTCTTATGGAAAAGTAGATCAGTGAGATCTAGTGCATATTTTCTAATTAGTGAGATCATATTGTGACATGCGAGCTTGAATGTGAATATGTTTTGGGTTAGAGTATAGATTGGTGTAGTTGAGGCATGACAAGCTTACAAGGAACTATATTTGGCAAGATAAGGTATTGTTGCACAATTTTTGATGTACAATTGTATTATTTAGTAAGGATATTACTGAAGCTATTTGGACAATGGCTCCATATATCGTCCTTTCAACTCCTTACAAGGATGGTACAACTCCTAATAGGGACTCAAAGTCTCCTAGCAAGGACTCATATGTATAATTGTATTTCAATGACTCCTACTAGGGTCCATCCTTTTATAAGGAACTTTTATATTAGTACATCATCTCATGGGAATTATTCCCACTAGGATTTTCCCTTTGATCAAGGGTTTTTGTAGCTAACAAATCTAGTGTTATTGTGTATGGTTAGCTTTCTATGCTTGTTGCATCTACTATTTTCATATTTTTTAATTAATAAAGATATTGAGAGCTTTTTTAATTGGATAACTAATTCACTCCCTTCTTAGTTATCTTGGTGGACTTTACTTTCTAACAATTGATATTTGAGCATTACATCCTTAAAAGAGAAACCTAACCTTTTAAGGAGATTTATGGATAGTCATTTTAGGAAAGATAGTTTTAAGTTTGATGGAGTTAACCATGATAGTTGGAAAGAAAAGATGAAGACACGTCTATTATGCATGGGTCTAGAGTACTAGTTAATTACTAAAAATAACAAGGCTTTGATTGAAGAATAATATCTTTAGGGTTGTGAATCAACAAAGAAAGTGTAAGGAAACTTGAAACAAATAATATAACTATTTTCATATGACTCATAATAAATCTAAAATAAATACATAATTAAAATCCACATGCAAGAGAATAAAAAACATACCCACAAAAATTGTGACACAAGATATACCCTAGGAAACCCTCATTGAGGGAAAACCCAGCCTCCAAAGGCATCCATCACCATGTATTATTCAACAACAAAAAAATAACATTGCATTACAACCATGGAAGCCATCAAATCCATAGCCACAACCAAGAAAACTATGTGAACAAGCATGAATCTGCACATCCCATGCCATGCTTCCAACCTTCACAAATGCTCCCTTGGCTAACTTGTCAAGCCTTCAAATCTTCCCATTATATCTTTTGACACCAACAACTACCCTTGTGGCTACTTATATAGTAGCAAGTCCCACAAAACCACCAAGTGGTATTACATAAACCATGTGCTAAAATTTTTTGCTACCTAACCCATTGACCACACATTTAATATTGGAAATTTAATTCTTTTCCCCAATATTAAATAATTACATGAAATATTATCACAATGTTACAATAGAAATCACCAAGTATATCCCATGGGAATATTTACATGTTGCACACCCATCTAGGTACAACATTACATAATAAAATAAAATAATATAATATAACAATATTATGCAATGTGTGCAACACCCATTATCTCAACAATCTCCCACTTGTAAACATTTCATAGGGTCAATCTGTAGCCACATAAATGGACAAGGAAACAATCCCTCCTAGCATATCCACCATCATGGATCAAAGTACACCATGTGCTCTATCCTGGTACCTACAATATAATCAGAGTATCCAACATCTCAAACATGAATGAAGCCACCTTCTATTATGCCACTACCACTGAACATACATAGAAGCCATCTAAAGAGAAAGCCACCCAACCTGTTGCATTAGAAGATCATAAAATTGTGTAACAACTAAAATGCCAAAAAGAAAAAAAAAGATCCAAAGGTAATCACATGTATCCATAGTTGTCAAAATATCCATAGTTGAAATAACACCCACAACAAGTGCCAAACTCATCCAACTATTCATACCTCTAAAGGTATACCAAGTGAATCTCACATCATCAACATATCTAATCTATTACCTACAATCACAAGCCTCAAGAGAAATACCTACCACACATATACCAAGAAGCTCCCACTACAAAAGATAATGTCAAATCTGTAAGCAATCCACTCCCAACATCTTAAAGAAGTGAATCCATGTAGTCTCAAGGACATCCATAATACATAAACTAATAACCTAAAAGAATAACTCTCATAATCAATCTCCGACAGTCTCCCAAGCTCTCCACAACTAACAAAGGAAAGAGATAAAGGAATAATCATGTCATCTCTCACATGGCATACATAAGCACAAACTAGTGATTAAAATCACTAACCAATATCAAATCCATAGTAAGAAAAACCAAACATCTAAGAAGATAACCAAGACTAGAGAGAAACTATGCAAATCATAACATGTATCATGTCCTTCTACATACACCTCTAGATGTAAACTGTGCAAGTATGATCTCCTCCATAAAACCCCAACAAGAAGCCTCAACAACACCCAAACCATACCATATAACTAATCATGGATCTAAGCCTCTCACAAGAAGATCAAACTCTTAAACCATTCCTAACTCAAGGAATAACCATTACTAAACCAAGGAATATGCCCACTCCCAAACTCAACCAACACAACAACATATGCAAATGGAGATAATCAATTCTAAACCATCTCTAAAATGAACCTTCCAAAACTATCTCATGTATCATAGATCAAGATCTATATCCATGAAAGATAAGCATAAATATAATGCACCTAAGAGAAACAATGGGCTATACCTCTCAAGTAGCAAACCACTGAGTAGACCAAGAGTGGGGAGTGAGAGTTCTCATCAAGATATCCATGTCTCCAACCAAGACTCATCTAAGAACAATCTCCTCTTTAGTTCATATTAGGTGAATGTCCCTTAGAATTCTTTCTAAAACCATTAACTATCCCAACAAATACTTCTGTAATCCAAGAGAAATCAGCATCACCACTATCTTTAAGTATCCATGAGCACCTATAACCAATCAATCTATGCCAACTCCAAATGTAACATAGAAATATCATGAAGTATCCAACTTATGATCAATGTACCCAATACCAATAAACTAAACCAAGATAAATATCAAAGTTCCAACCATGGTCTTAGGAACATAAACATGACAACATGTTCTAAACCATCTCAATGAAAGAGATAACATGCTCGATATGAACATACTATAACATGTCACAACTCTAAATGTGTATCAAGAGTATACCATGACATAATAATAAAACCATCCTCACACCAAGGATAACATGCCAAATGAAAGCATAAACCACACCTTTACCAAGAACCTTGTGAGTCCTCAAGATGCAACCATCTCCACACACCATGAAGAAAACAATCTCCACATACTATGAAGAAAAATCTCCACACACCATGAAGATAGCCAAGAAATCTATGAGTCCTCAAGATCTATCCATCTTCACACCATGAACAAAGCAAGTGTACCGTGCAAATGTTAAAGATGCTTCTACAGCAACAGGATCTAAGACAAACCTCCAACATCTGCAGACACTCAATAAATATATTGATGCCAAGAGAAGCCACTCAACTGTAGTACCAAGTAACACAAAACATCATAAAATCCATCTCTTATATGAAGATCCTCTAGGTCTACACTCACACAACCAAAGTGTTATTACCAAGTGAAACCAAGATCTCCAAACCAAGAAGATATAAACCAAACTAGCAACTAATCCTGCACTGTCACCCCATCATTGTCACAAGCTCCCACTAAACTATGTATCTAAGCTATCCATGAAATCATGATGAAAAACCATCCTCTAACCATAAGAATCAACCAAGGCATCAAACCATCAAAGAACTCAAAGTGCACATCATGAGCTCCTTAAAAGAAACCAAATAATTATGATCCTCAACCAAGAAGATATATGACCATAACCAAGTCAAGAATCCAAACCAATGAAAATCAAGGATGTACCTATATATCCAATCATGTCATACCAAAATCCATGGCACCATGATCACATCTATGAACCAAGCATCTAAATCTCAATTTTTTCCAACTCGTCAGCATAAAATAGTCAACCATAATCATCCACCATGATTGTACCTAGTAAAAACATCTCATCCCTTCTACATGAAGAAAAATAGTTAGTGAATCATGTGACTTAGGGCATAGAAAACCTAAATCTAAGTTACCAATCTGAATATTCATCAATAATGAAAGATCAAAGGGCAAAGATAACCCATAATTAAGCTATAAATGCAACCTATAAGTATAGACCACTTACAACACAACACAACTTGTAGACCCAACAAGTTATCATTCACATCCAAACCAAATACTAATAACTATATCATCATGAGACAAATATGAAATATGAATTGAGTATATAATGACGTCAAATCAAAATCTCCAAACATACAATGTCATAAACTCACAATGCTACCATAGTCAATATATACCTTAAACTGTTCAGATTAATATATCACCAAATAAATCATGCCAAACCTACACCAAATCTAAACAAATGTGTAGAGCACTCCGAGATATTTTTATTGACTAGTTGAAGTCCAAAATACGACTCTATATGCCCAAGTTATTCCCTAATCTCTACTCAAAATAAATAACATCTGACTTTAGGGATCTGAAAACCTAACAAAATCTTAAAATTATAGAACCAAACCTACACCAAGTTGTAGTGCTTTGAATTAGCTTTCCAATGCTTGTAAGAAGTCTGAAATCCAATATCCTAAGAGAAAGTTATGACTGTTTTACTAAGACAATCTTTTTACCATTTTCATTGTATTTTTTTTTAACAAAAGTTTCGATGGGATTAAATTTGATGGCCATCATAGGCTGAAACCAAAAAACTCTTTCATTTCCTTTGAACACGGCCAAACTAGGACATATTATATATCAAAATTCATGGAAGCATCAAACCAGATCTAATGGTGAGGTCTATTTTTATCTAGGAGCTCATTTCTACAAGCTCCCCATAAAATCCTATTCAAATAAAACATCCAAAAAAATCCTTTTGACCAATAGTTTCACATGCCCAAAATCTACAAATATCCCATCATAACAGTAAACCCAAAACCCTCATATCTACAATAAATAACTCATATATCTTTTATTTTCTTTCATCCTCTCATGCATTCCCATGGATTCAATCTAGGGTTAGAATAATAAAACCATAGCTCTGATACCACTTGTAAAGAAACTTGTAAGAAATAATATAACCATTTTCACATAAGCCATAATAAATTTAAAATATAATGAAATTAAAATCCACATGCAAGAGAATACACAACACACCCACAAAAATTGTGACGCGCGATATACCTATGAAACCCTCATTGAGGGAAAAACTTAGCCTCCAAAAGCATCCATCACCATTGCAATATGACCATGGAAGTCTTCAAAGTCATAGCCACAAGCAAGAAAACTATGTGAACAAGCATGAATCCACACATCCCATGCCATGCTTCCAACCTTTACAAATGCTCCCTTGGCTAACTTGTCAAGCCTATTGGAAATCTGATTGAAAAGCTTATTGTTGTTGAAGATCAAAGAGGGAGATTATTGTAAAAGAATGTTTTCAATCATTGTTTTTCCATTGATATCAAACTTTCTATTTGTAGGAATGACATTTTCTTATAAGATCCAAGTGCTATCACTTAGTTGATGAAGAGGATTTGATCAACAAGATGTAACAAGAGCACCTAAGGGAAAGGTTGAGTTATGATGTTGTAATGAAGTGCAAGGATCAATTAAGACAATGGCTAAGTAATGTATTAATGACATACTCATAGGCACAAAGGTTGATCACACTTAGAAACATTGGAGGAAGAAGTTGTAACAAGGATGACTACAAAGCTTAGACTAAAATCTTTAGTGGGTGTCGAGCAAGTTAGTTGAAGCCAAGAAAATTCTTAGTAGAGGTTGAGTAACAAACATTTCTAGTGTGTGCTGAGTGATATTCAAGTGATGAGTAAAGATTAGGTTCCAAGCATCAAAAAAAATTTAGTTAGTGCCGAGTGACCTTCACGTGCCGAGCATCAGGAAAAACATAGTTGATGTTGAGTAACACAGTATGTGCCGAGCACCAGTATTTTAATAGTGTTGAGTTGTTGCATTATTTCAAACAATGAAGATTTGCCAAATCCAAGATGACTTAGTGGTTACATTGAATTTTGTGAATGAATTAGAGGATAAGGATGATGAGTTGTTGGCATAGAAACCTATGTAAATCATTTTGGGCGAATTCTAATGGATTATTCAAGAGTTTCTAGAGGAAACAAAATATGGGTTGGATGCAATGAATCCTACCTAATCCATGTGAATTGAAATTGAAGAAAAAGATAAATCGAGCAAGAAAATGAACTCCAAGACTTCTATTTAAGTCATAGACCAAGAAGCAAAAAGCTGCTAATACTATTGCTGCAGAAGTGCCAAATTTGTGAAGTGGTTGAAAGGGTGTCAAGAAGGAGACATCTAGGAGAAGGAAGAGCACAGAGGCTCTACTTCTACAAGTGGTCATGAAGCGATGATTGCACTAGTACATTAAGTATGGAGACTCAAGGAGACAAAGCTTGAAAGATAAGGCAAGTAGTTAAGAGTCGCAGAGATAGAAGGCTAGGCAAGGGTATGAGCTGAGAAGTGATCTGAGATCTACAAGATAAGTTGTATGTTGTAGTTGGATCAAGGTTTTCTAATACTCTCTAGCAATTGTATTAGATCTAAAAATCCTATGGACTTAGGTTGGCCTAACAACCATTTGTAAATCCTTTAACATGGTGGCATTCCAAGTGAATGTCCTAAAGTCCTCTAACCAGGCCCACTTTTAACAGGGCGGTTAAATCCTCTAACAAGGTCACATTTAATAGTGCGTTGTAAGCCTTTAATAGGGTAGGCCTTTCACAGGGCATCACTTTAGAAGGGTGAGAATTGAGTAGCATGTTACTGGTGGTTTTTTCCAAATTGGGTTTCCACGTAAATCATTGTGTCATGTGTTGATTTCTTATGTGTTATGCATACATGTTCATTTACAGTAACTTGCTAATTAGATAAGTTAAAGTTCGGATGAATGAATGATTGAATGGATTCACTACACTTAGTGAAAAAATTTTAAGGGACATCTGGACCTTGAATAACTGATTCACCCCCCACCCCCCCTTCTCAATTATTCTAAAGCAATTCTAACAAAGCCTTATCCCACTCGACTCTTTCCCTTCTGTCTTCTCACAACAACAACTACCCTTATGGCTACTTATATAGTAGCAAGTCTCACAAAACCACCAAGTAGTATTACATAAACCATGTACTAAAACCATGTGCTACCTAACCCTTTACCCCACATTTAATATTGGAAATTTAATTCTTTTCCCCAATATTAAATAATTACATGAAATTCTATCACAATGTTACAATACAACTCATCAAGTATATCCTATGAGAATCGTTACATGTTGCACGCCCATCTAGGTACAACATACATAATAAAATAAAATAATACAATATAACAATATTATGCAATGTGTGTAACACCCATTATCTTAATAGAAAGATACATTCATGTTCAACATACTTTCCCAAGAATCACTACTGTTAGCTCTTCCTAAAATAGAATTTGGTCAAGTAAGATCTTTAAGACTTGCTCATTAAATTTGGAATGCTTTGAAAAGTGCATTTGAAGGTTCAATACACATTCTCAGAAAGTTAGATTATAGAGTTGGATATGTTTATTTTAGGATGGTAAGATGATGGAAAATGAATCTATAAGAAGTTATTTTTGGTAGAATATCATTAATTGTTGCAGGAATTAAGACGTGTGGAGGAGAGAAGTTAGAAGATGAATTTGTATGGAAGATATTGAAGACTTTGAAACCTACATACAAATAGACTACATAAATGATTGAACAAGTTATTCCCTGCACAATTGATTTTATAAAAGAGATTCTTCTTGGGAGATTACAATCAACCAAAATGTGGATGAGACAAAGTGGGAAATTTCCTAGAGTGGAAACTACTTTCACCATACTAATAGACAAACTTATGTTGACAAGAAGTGCAAGTACAAGTGGAGATGAAGCCAACAACAACCAAATAAGAGAAGATGAAGACAAGAAGATTGAGGATGGACTTGGCTTACTTATGAAGAGAGAAAGTAAAGGTAAATTTTTTTAAAGTGTTGGACTTGTAATGAAGTTGGTCATAATTCTTTTAAATTTCCTAAGAGAGTAAAGAAGTTCAAGCCTAGAAATCCTTATAAATCAAGAGTACCTAAGGAATTTTTTTATGTCATTGATGAGGATGGTGATCTTAATTACAGAATGATAAACTTCTTGATTGAAAGTGATAACGAGGATGATGAAATGGAAATTGTTACTATTAAGGAAGAAAGTCCTAATAAAGAAGAAGTCAAAGAAGAAAAAATATTAGTATCACAAGTTGAAAAGAAGAAATGTGATTAGATTATAGATAGTGGTTTTCCCCATCACATGAATTGAGATATAAATAAGTTTTTTGAGTTAAATACGTATGATAGAAGAGTAGTTAGAGTTGTAAATAATGTAGCCTGACATATAAAAGGAAAAGGATCTATTACACTTGATGGAAAGACTAACACCAATGATGTTTATTTTGTGGATGGTTTAAAACATAATCTTTTGAGTGTTCAAGAGCTAGTTGACAAGGGATATATGTTGTAGTTTACAGAGAAAACTTGCATTATCAAAGATAAATATGGAAATCTTATTGGTTCTCATACAAGGACAAGAGGTATTGTATTTTAGTTTAATCTTACTTCAAGATGACATGTTCAGTTGCAAAGGTGGATGGTAGTTAGTTATGCCATAAGAGATTTTTTCATATCAACTTTGATAACAATGTGAAGATTAGTACTAAATTTGTAGTTAGAGATTTTCTTAAGATTGTGAAACCTAATAACATGGTGTGTAAAGAATATAAAATGGAAAAATAGAGAAAAAAAAGTAACCACTTCAGCGAAATTAGAGATTGTGCATACAGATTTGAGTGGTCCTACAAAGACTAGAGTATTATATGGTGAAAAATATTTTATGCTTTTTGTTTATGATTTCACTAGAATGATGTGGGTTGCATTTTTTAGAGAAAAATATGAAGATTTTGAGAAATTTAACATTTAAGAGTAGAGCTGAGAATGAATATAGTTTGAAGATTAGATGCTTGAGATCTGATAGAAGAGGAAAGTTTACTTCAAATGAGTTTAACAATTTTTATGAAGATAATGGTATAAAGACACATCTTCCAACCCCTAAGACACCTGAGCAGAATGGGATAGCAGAAAGAAGAAACATATAAGTAACAAAGGCAGCAAGAGAAATGATGCTTATAAACAATGTATCAAGAATCATTTGGAGAGAAGTAGTAAATACAATAGTATATACTATGAACAAAGTGCAGATAAGACAAGGCATAAGCAAGACACATTATGAACTTTGGTTTGGTCATGCACCTTCTTTGAAGAATTTTAGAATCTTCAGAACTAAATGCTACTTTAAAAGAGATGATGATAATGGAAAGTTCAATTCAAGAAGTGATGAAGGTATGTTTCTTGAATATGAATTGAAAAGAAGAGCCTACATATGTTTCAATTGGAGATCTAAGACTATTGTTGAAAGTGCTAATATGAAAGTTGATGAAATGTTTAGAATTCAAAGAAAGATATTTGATTATAATTTTGATTAAGAGACCAATTCAAAAACTAACAAAGAGAATGTTGAGTAGGAATTGTTTTATGAGACTAACACTGACTTGTAAACTAAAATTTAGGGAGAATAACCTAGATTTGAACCTAGAGAAGAAATCAAAATTGAAGCAGTGGCACCTAATAGAAATGTGGAAAAGAATAACCCGACTAAACAAATAATTAGAAGCAAAGATAAAGGAGTCATGACAAGAAAAAAGTGACAAGAAATATGTTTAATTTCTAAAGTTGAAACAAAGAATGTTGATGAAGCTTGTAAAGATGATTATTGGATATGAAAGAAGAACTCGAGGAGATTGAAAAGAGAAAAACTTGGGAATTGGTTCCTAGAGGTAGGGATAAGATTATTGTTGGAGCTAAATGGATATTTAGAAACAAGATCAATGAATGATCAAGGTCATTTTATGAGAAACAAAGAAATATTGGTATGTTAAGGTTATTCACAACAAGAAGGAATCGATTTTGAAGAAACTTTTGCACTTATTACTAGATTAAAAGAAATAAGAATGTTCTTGGTATATTCAGGTAACAATAATTTAATAGTTTATCAAATGGATGTCAAATCATCTTTTCTAAATGGTGAGCTAAAAGAAGAGGTATACATTAAGAAGCTTGATGGTTTTCCTTTGATAGATAAAGAGGATATGGTTTGCAGATTGAAATATGCATTGTATGGATTGAAACAAGCAAAAAGAATGACAATACATTTCTAATTGTTGAAGTATTTATGGATAACATCATTTGGAGGAAATGATGAACTAAGTAAGGTATTTTTAGAGGAAATGATAAAGCAAGTATGATTGGAGAGATAAAATACTTCTTGGGATTCTAGATTGTACAAAACAAAGATGGTATCTTCATATCAAAATCTAAGTATCTTAAAGATCTATTGAAGAGGTTTGGATTGGAAAGTTATAAACCTACTGGAACACCTATGATAACTAGATGTGAATCATCTAGAAAAGATGAATCCCCTACTATTGAACATAATAAGTATAAATCTATGATTGGTGGATTGCAATATTTGACACATACTAGACCTAATATAGCTAGTGCAATTAGAATTGTGGAAATATTTTAGGCAGATCCTATAGAGACACATTATGTAGCAGTAGTTAGAATTTTCAGATATTTGAAAGGCACGACTAATTATGTATTATGATATGAAAGATCAAATGACTTTACTCTATGTGAGTACACTGATGTGGATTATGTAGGAAGTATAGATGAAAAAAGAGCACCAATGATGGATCATTCTTCTTGGGATTGGTTTCTTGGCTAAGTAAGAAATAAGATTGTATTTCACTGAGTATGACATAAGTAGAGTATATAGAAGTAGAAAATAGTTGTAATCAGATTATTTTGATGAAGTAAATCTTAAAAGACATTAGAATTGAGTTTGCAGAGCCTATTATCATACATTGTGATAACACAAGTATACTAAGCATGTCAAAGAATCCAATTTTACATTAAAAGAGAAAGCATATGTCAATTAAGTATCACTTTTTGAGAGGGAAAAGTCACTGAGAAAGAGATTAGATTGGAGTATGTTAGCACTAAAGAGTAGATAGTAGACATATTTACAAAACCTTTGTTGAAGGAAACATTTAAGTACTTGAGAAGTATGCTTGGGGTTATACCCCAACCTACTTTTGAGTAGTTGATGCAAAGATTACATCAATCTAATGATAGCAGAGCACCATCTCTTTTATCTAGACTGGACACTTGATGCTTCTCCTATGGTGGAGTATCTATGTTTGACCTAAGTCATAAAGGACTCTTAATACTAGTATTTAATAGAGTATTTGGACACTTGAGATTATTGGAGAACATACTTAGAGAATTGACATAATGATGCCTTTTTCAGTAATATTAATGGGGAAGATAATAGTGTATGAAAAATATCCTTTGGTATGTATGTTTGGGAGAGAATAACACATGCGAGATTATCCTTTAGGGTAGATATGAGTATACTATACTTGATACATTCTATGGGGGAGATATGTACTTGAGGGAAAGATGTCTTGATTGATGAAGATGATTTAATTGATCAAGAGGATTTGATTGATGAAGAGCTTTTGAAAAGATATTTAAGTCTAAGGGATATTAACACCTTCCTTGTGCATTTTGGTTTCTGAATGATGACATTCATGGACATCATGAATGGGGGAGTATATACAGAAGAGATACATTTGATATTCATGAAACTTATGTTTCAATCAATTCTAAGGGGGAGATTGTTAGCATGAATGTTGATAGTATTTGTATGGGGGAGTATCCTAATAATGTTGAAGACATGATTCAATGGTTATGTGTTGCATTCATGATAGAGTTTGTCATTGATGTTAACACATTGGTTAATTTGTAAAGGCTGATAGAGGAGAAAATAGAGATTAGTTTTGTGTATTTCAAGGATTAGCGATCAAATTATTTGCACTTACATAAATCTTGTAGAGTGTGTCTAGATGCTATAGTTAAGAGAGTGTATGGAAATATGAAGACTAGACAAAGTTGTGAAGAATTTGGTGATGGCAACTTTCAAACAACATTTCTAAAAAATGAGTACTATAGTTTGGATTTTATATCCTAACAAAGATAAAATTTAGTTGAGAGAGATGAGATAGAGGTTGAAGACATGATGAAGATGACTTGGTTAAACACACATAATCAAATGATCAATGAGTGTAAAGTTATGAATACTACGAGCTGACAGATTACTTGTAATTGTGAAAATATGTAATATTGTAATGAAACATGTAAATTGTAATAGATTAAGTTGGTCCTATATTATTATATTAAATTGAGAAATCCTTAAGAATGACTCAATAATTTATTTTAGGAATTGGTATAAAGAAAGGTCATTTCCTTGTGGTAAAGTAGATTAGTGAGATCCAATGTAGATTTTTTAATTAGTGAGATCATATTGTGATATGTGAGCTTGAATGAGAATATCTTTTTGATTAGAGAAGAGATTGGTGTAGTTGAGGCACAATGAGATTACATGAAACTGTATATAGAAAGATAACTTGATGTTGGATAGTCATTGATGTACTCTTATATTATTGATTGAGAATATTGTTGAAGTTGTTTAGACAATGGGTACATCTTTCTTCCTTTCAACTCCCAACAAGGTTGGTACAACTCCTAATAGGATTGTCTCCTAATAGGAATTCAAAGTCTCCTAACAGGGACTCATATGTAGTAATTATATTGCACTAACTTCTAATAGGGTCCATCCAATCACAAGGAACTACTATATTATTACATCATCTTGTGGGCATCATTCCCACCAGGGTTTTCCCTCTCATCAAGGGTTTTGCTAATTTAAAAAATTGGTGTTATCGTGTATGAACTTATCTTTATATGGTTGTTGCATCTACTATTTACATTTTAAAGGACTAATACGAATATTGAGAGTTATTTTACTTGCATAACTGATTCAACCCCCTCCCCCCCCTAGTAGTTATCTTGGTGGACTTTACTTTCTAACACTTTATAAGGCGAGCCTTGGGTTGTTGCAAGCATGTGTTTAAATTTATTTTTTATTGTTAACCCAATTGAGATTCTACATGTACACCATTTTGGAAGAGACCTTACATACTTGACTTGTTACAATTCTAGTATGTGTCTTTCCTACCCTATTCTGCTTTGGTTTACTTTTCTCAGATCTAGCAAATCCACATGCCATTTTTTTTGTGAATAAAATATTGTATTTCTAAAAAAAATTATTATATCTATGTGTTTAACAAATATTCTATGCATATTTCGGTGATTCATATCTATTTTAACATTGCCAAATCTTATGTCTTCCTATCATTAGCAATTCTATTTTCTCAATTTGTATGATATGCTAACTAAATGACCCACAAGCCTCATTGCAAATTAACTATGACATTACATCTGTACAAAAAAAAAAAAATTCCTCCATCAAACCCCTTATTTTATGACCATCCTCACTTAGGTTGTTGAACAACTCATTTATTCTCACATTTGCAGGTGCAATTTTGATTTTAAAAAAATTAGGGCTAGAGTACATATGCTTGTGAAAGAAAATTATACTGGCATCAGAACATAGTTATATTTCTAGCTTGTGGTTAATGTTTGATGTCAAAAATATCCTACTCAATAGGCAGGATGAGTGAATCAAGCATTAAGATGATGATACTCCTATAGGAGCTAACAAGAGGACAATGACAACTAAGTGAAACTTTGGTAAATGAAAAATAAAAACTTGGAAAGACTTTAGTGAAGGGGGAAAAACAAATTGGAAAGATCCTTTGAATCTTGACAAAAAAAAAGGACAAATGGAGAATAAAATGAGCATAATGATAACCTCTCAATGAGAGGCTTCACATAGAGTGCTCCCACACATCACTAATGGTGTCAAAATTTTCCAAAATTTTTAGAACAATATGGGAATAATAACCTATCTTCCTCAAGATGCAAGATCAACTCCAACAAGACTGGTTCAAAGCCAAATTTGGAGAAGAATCATCCTTCAACATTTTCTTTTGTATGAACACCATATTGTACATTTCTTTGAGTACAATAATGGATAGTATTTGAATCTATGCTTTTTTTCCTATTAAACCATTTTCTTGCATTGTATACTAGTAATAGCAAAGAGATTAATGTAAATAAAGTCTTGTTTCAAATCTCTCTTATGAGTTTCCTGATTTTATTTCAAGTGGATGAACCAAGGGTTTAGCTCACTTGTTGTCTTGTTATCAAATGTGCACATTCTTCTTATGCTTTGATTCAATGGATCAATAATATGCTTAATAGGAGTTGTAGATATGTCAAGCTTGCACAAGGATTTTGATAAGAAGGTCAATTCAAGATATCTGATATGGAAATGTTACAAAGCATTGTTTCTTAGATCTAAGCTATTTGATAAAGTCTGATATTTTATGTGAAGGGTTTCATGATGCAGTGGCTTAATGTGGATAAGGCATTAATCTTAGCTAGGAGATTACATGCTTGGGTTGTTTTACATCTGGTTCTTGTTGAATCTTTCAAATACAAAAATACATTTCCCTTTGTTGTTTCAAGAACTGAAACTAGACCCTCACTTAGCTTGTGGATTTTATAGGTTGGGAAATTAGCTATTACACACCTATCTAATTGCATAAGTATAGAAGAATTAGGGTATTATCTATTTTATTTAGATTTAGATCAATCTTCTTATAGTGGTCATTGTGATGAATCTAAAGGTTAAATCACCTAGGTCTTGCAAAGCCTAAAGAGTAGAAGAAAGAGTCGTTTCCTTTTTAGTTGGTCCAAGTTCTATCCAAGATGTATTGGTCATGGGAATTAACTATCCTTATATACATTTGTTTCACCTTCGTGGTTGTTAAAATCCTATCAAATCGAGAGCCAACACAAAGTAAGGACATGATCTTTGATAGAATTTCATACAAATCAATTATTAGGACTATCATAGACAATCAAAAGGGAATTTTCATTATATATATACTATATGATATTGTATTTAAATATTTAATTATATTATATATAATTGAAACATTTAAATGTGATTGTTTAAATTATAAATTGATAAATTAAGGGCAAAAATTTAATAGCTACTTTTAAAATGAATGGATATCAATTATCAATTTTATTTTTTTAATTTAGCTAATAAAATATCTATTATATAGCTATAAATTAACCATTTATGTTTATATTTAGGACTATTTACTTAGTATTTCTTGCAATTAACTTCATGTTTAGTGTTTATCCTTATGTTTGTACATGCAACCTAGCTCACAAAATTGTCTTCACAATTTCAATCTGCATCCTTTTGAAAAATATTTAGCTAAGTACCTCCACTATCCATACAAAAATATTCAATTGAGTGAAATTCTATCTAAATGCTAGATTCCAAAGTTGTACCATCTTTTCAAACTATCTTTTATAAGATTTATAATTATTTAAATGTGAGATTCTCATTATGCTTTATGAATTGAAGACTAAAATATATATATCTACATTAAAATATATATATATATATATATATATATATAACCACATTTCAAGAAAGAAAGATGAAGAGAAAAATCATAAGAGGAAAAAAATGTGTTCTACTACAATTTGTATGGCTTTTGTCTAAGCCCTCACTGGTTTGTTGCCTGTCATACTGCATTTACTATGGGATTAGTATTCATTTATAATGGCCTCAGCATTCTCTAGCTCAGTAGTTGATGCTAGTGTTGGATTTTTTGTTGTTGGAGAGAATGCCGTCATTGAAAAAACATGCAAGTTTTTCCCCAAGGTGTTCCATGAGGTAATTCCTCTCTTGAAATTTTTTTTGAATGTCAAGGAGTTTTATAGTGCATGCACTTGGTTAGAACAACAAACCCTCATTAGGTATTTTGTGGGTCACACTCCTTTTGAAAGCATGCTACAAGAATGGGTTTCCAAGGTTTGGCCACCTCAAGATGTCCATCTTGAAGGCATTCAAAGCCTTATTAAAGGATTTTTCCTTTTTAACTTTGGCACCCCAGGCCAAGATGAACATGTGTTTGTTCAAAGTCCTGAGACTGTGAGGTCCTCCCTCTTGGTTTTTCAACATTGGTTGAGTGATTTGGTTGTTTATGATGATAGCAAGCTTAAGGTGCCTATTTGGATGGAATTCCTCAGGCTACCTATCCCATAATAGTCATTTTTGTCAGCCATTGTACAAACTATTGACAAGGCTATTTACCTTGAACTAGACAATTTTTTTAATGCTCAGCCCCAATGTATGGTTTGTGTTGAGGTCAACCTATTTAGGGACCTCAAAGACTCTGTGGATATCTAGATTAGTGGTATCACGTTCATTCAAAAGGTGCTTTACCTAAACCTTCTGAATAACTATTATCAGTGCTAGTCTATTCAGAATAAGATCAAGGATTGTCCTTTGTTGCACTACAACCGTCCACCTGTATTGGAAGCCAATCTAGCTACAACTACCGTGATCTCTTTTCTTGTGGATAATGGTACCTAGCTCAAGCCTTGTTTAACTAGAGCCTTCAGTCCCTTTTCTTCCTCTACCTCCTATTTCAAACCTTGGAGTTCAAGGGATAGCAAGTGTTCATACTCATGATCCTCGTCCTTTATGGATTCAAGCACCACAAGCAGTGTTGATGATTACACAAAAAACCCTATATCAGTCACGCAGCCCAGATGACTATGATGAGTATATTGAAAATGGAGAGAAGATTCAAAGGGTCATCTCTTTTGATGACTTCTCATTTGATACTCCCACATTTTTGCACAACAATTTCTCCTCTCTTAGAGACAAGGATGACATGCAAGCTAGTTTACCATGAATTGCCTCTCATGGAATGTGTCAGGGTTGATAGACCTCCCTAGAAAATATTTTGTTCCTGACAACAAACTTTGACTTGCTAATCTTATGTGCTTTGTCTTCAAGAAGTTAAAGTCAGTAGGTTTCTTCTGACCTCAGCTTGAAGGGTTATTTGGTCGAACAACATCATATTTGCTTCCCAGCATGAGGTTAGCCAAGGTGGAGTTGTTACTCTTCTCTCCCCTTGTTTACTTTCTTTTGTTATTTTGCATCGATCTAACCCTCTACACTTTTTGCTATCTTTTTCAAAATGATTCTTTTGGTATTATTAACATCTATGCCCCTAATGATGTTGTTGAGCATTCACACTTGTGGCACTGGTTGGTAGATCATTTTCCACCTATGACCTAGGTCTTTTGTGGCGACTTCAACATGGTTGAGATGGCCACTGTTGACAAGGAATGACTTCTACCTTTTTGATGGGCAACTGCTCAAAGAGAGACCCAGTTTTACATGTAGAAAAAGCTAGGTCATTTTTATCCCAATGCTAGCCACCACCACCCAAATGGGGTTTGGCATACATGGTACAATTTTTGAGCTAGGTCTGATAGAGTCTTAAAGAGACTTGACAAGGATATGATTTCTATCAGTCCTTTTTTTTCCTTCTTTCACGAGTATGCTCTACCTATCACACCTTTGCTAGATGTTACACTATCAGATCATTTCCCCATTATCTTTTCTATCACTTAGCAAATAGCTCAATCTCCTCCTTGTAAAACCTAGTTTTATCTCAATACTTCTTTGTTATCCCATCCATCGACTATTGGCCATATTCTTTGACTCTAGAATCTTGACCCTTGGCCCCACACCTAGGTTGGGTGGATTCAATGGTAAAATGACACTATCTTCTATACTACAAGATTTCTTTGTTGTTATGGTAGACAGTTGGCTAAGTACTGCAAAAGATCTTATGAAGCCACAACTAAAGATCTATGTACGACCTCCGAAGCCCTTGCCATGAATCTGTTTAATATGGATCTACCAGTTTAGCTTGCCAATCTTCAGAACCAGAAGCAAGTTGCAAATAATTATACTACTAGAAGAGCTCATACCAAGGCATGTCTCCATTGGTTACAGGTCAGCGATCAAGCTTCTAAAGAATTTTTAAATGTTGTATGGGCTTGTCACTCTATAGTTGGCATCAAACATATAAGAGAAGACCAACATGTTCTTACTGTCCTGTCAGACATTCTCCAGGCATTTGTGCACCACTATGAGTAGGTTTTCACAGCTCAAGGGCCCTCTGCAGCATGTGATCAAGCTTTACAAGCTAGCCTTGTTGTCACTCCCAATAGGCTTTCTCCTCAGCAATATGACTTTTGTGAGAAAAATTTAATGCTTGTAGACCTAAAGGAAGTTGTCATTTCTATGGATGATGACAAGACCCCTGGCTATGGTGGTTTTCCTTGTGAATTCTACAAAATCCTATGAGATGATATTGGCCCTAATTTTCTTTAGGTGTATCATGAATCTTACAAATTATGATTCCCTAGGTAACATTATCAATAAGGGTAATATTAAATTCATACCTAAAGCTGGTGATACTGAGGAAATCTACAACTAGAGGCCCATCACTTTGTTGAATGTCTCCTACAAGATCATTGACAAAGCCGTCTCTCTTAAAATTTGACACTTTCTCCCTCAAATTGTTCGACTTGAAAAAACTAGTTTCATCAGGTCCTAATATATTTTGGATAGCATCATTTTTGTTTGGGAAGGTATGGAATGGGCCCAAAAGTCCAAGCAACAAACTTTATTTCTCAAGACTAATTTTGCCAATGCTTATGACTAGGTTGAGTGGCCTTTCAGCTTGGTCATGCTTCAAGCTCTGGGGTTTGGTCCAGGATTTTTGCAGTCTATGAAGATGTTATTTGGTGATGCCTCTTCTTACATCACCATCAATGGGAGGCAATCTGAAGCTTTTGGGTTGTTTAGATCTATTTGTCAGGTTTGCCCTCTTGTTCCTTCACTTTATGTGCTAGTGGCTTAAGGTTTGGCTATCTTCTTGCCAACGCCATCTCTTGGGGTCTAGTTCATGGCATTTCTCTTCCAAAGTCCTCCACACAACTTTTTAATGGCCATTTTGTAGATGATTCCTTCATTACTTTAGTGGAAGATGAAGAAAATATTGCCAACACCTTGCAATGCTTGGATACATTTTGCCTTGCCTCTGGGTCTACTTTCAATGACACAAAACCCTTTGTTACAAACAATCTTTCTTGTCAGGGCCCTCATGGTTGTAGTAGTATGAGTGGAAATGGGTACAACATGGATAAAATTTTAAGTTTTTGGGCATTCCCTTTGCTTTTCAAGCCTCCCCCATGGAGTTGTGGAATGTTGTCATCTTACAGATTGAGAAGAAGTTGGAATATTGGATCACTAAGCCACTCCCCCTTACGAAAAAGTTACAAATTTATTCTAAAGTGCTTGCTATTATGCATGTGTACTACTCTTACTTTGGGCCCCTTCCAAAGCTTCATACCTCAAGCTTGAGCATCTCCTCTGAGACTTTCTCTAGGCCTTTGATGTTGTGCATCATAGCTTTCACAGAGTGGTATGGGATTATTGTTGCTTGCCCAAAGACTCTGGTGGGCTTGGGCTACTCTCCACTCGTAAGTAGGGAATTTCCTTTTGTGCCAAGTGGGCCATTCGAGCCCTCACTAAAGATTAGGCCTAGAAAATTTTGTTACAATATTGCATTTCTTTAGGCTTTCCAGTTAACCAACCTTCCTAGAAGGTGATTGGCTTTCAAAACCTTCTTGTATCTCCTGAACCGATTTAGATTTAGGGCATTTTTGTTGTTAAAAGCATTTGGAAATCCTAGGAAGCCCTCAAACCATGGTTTCACTAGGCTGATAATGGGTTTAGAGATAGACTCTCAAAGAACTAGCAAAACCTTTGGTGGTCTCCCTTGTTTGCTGGTCAAGGTGTTCCTTAGGCTAAGATTCAAGAAGCTAGCGCTCTGCGCTTATTTCGAAGAGGTATGAAAACTTCCAAGGATTTATTTTCTAGGGTTACTATGAACCTTTTCGCATGGGAGGATCTGCAGGTGCAGTTCAAGCTTATCTGTGCATATCAACAGATAGTTGATCTTCTAGTTTCCTATGGTGCCTCCCAATTTGTTACACAAGCTTGGTATTTACTCATCTTACTTATGGTGGAAAGATTGGAAGTCATATCCTACCACTCCTATGACTAGTTATAAGTGAAAGTTGGGGTATCGGTGGCTCGTGCCCCATCTTTCGATGGTTGATACTCTCAATCAGCGTTGGCATTTGTATTCTTCTTATAAGACTTGGAGTCTTAGATTTGCTACTATTTGGCATACCATTATAGAGCCAAAGACTGCTCAGTTTTCCTGGTTGCTCCTCTTCTAGGGCTTACCTTTGGGCCCTTGACTCCAACATCTAGGAGTCCCAAATCCTAGATGTCCTTTTTGTGGTCAGCCCGAAAGCTTCCTACATTTTTTTTGGTTTTGTAGGAGAACCCAGAACTATTGGCTCTAGATCCATGACTTTTTCAAGCCTTTCCATCTAGAAGATTTCACTTGGCATATGGTTGTGCTGGGAGATCCACCAAGACTTCCTTTTAGATATGCCTAGATTTGGCATACTTTCAGAATGGAGATTTTGTTTACTATTTGGAAGGACCGCAATGTTGTTTTATTCTCTCACAACTTTCTTGATATACATGTTGCTATGTACTCTAAAACATGTATCTGTAATAATGTCATGATGTAGATTCAAGTAAAAACTGACAAAGTCACGTTGCAGGTGGCTCACTTGGAGGAGTTATTAGCTCATTGGGGAAAGGCACCTTGTATGGTTGCCTGCATGCCTTTGGATGCTTTATCCAATGACTACACTCCCCCTCGTGGTCGTCAGCGAGGTCAAAGCAGATCTACACGCCACTTGCACACTCCCTAGTCATAGCCTCATTGTTGCTCTCCCAGTGGTGGTTTTGGTGGTTGTCGCTGCTTAACCTCACCTCCAAGGAGATTGAGCTCGGGTTGGTCCTCGGTGGTTTGCCCCTAATGTGAGTTGGTTGTCTATGCAACAAAACCCCAAATGGGCTTTCCCTCAGTTGGACTTAGTCATTTCTCAACCCAGGCCTAAGGGAGATAAAGATATTGATGTTGTTGTTGATGATGGTTAGGCTCCCTCTAAGCCAACCACTAACCTCAAGGACTTCTAGGGTTTTGAAAATAAAGATCCACTTTTAGCTGACACTACTCTTGCAACCTGAGGGCTTTCTACTTTTTGCTTATATATATTTTTTTGATGAATAGTTGTTAATCTGGCCGTGTACCATTTGAACTCACGGGATGATCTTGTATCCCCCAGCTCCTTTTTTGTGAATATGTATCTTTAAATTATAATTAATAGAAAAGATCTATTCATCTAAAAAAAATGTATGAACTTTGCTTTTAGAAAGAAAACAATAAAGATTGTTTTATTATAATATATAATATAATTAGTCTAAATGACATCCACCTAAATTGTTCAAACTTAAATTTAATAAATTTAAAATTCCTAATATAATATGAAGAGTAGGACACTACACCTAAATTCTTTTTATCTCGATTCTCAATTATAGATCAGAATATATAGCCACATTTCAAAGGCGGAACGATTGCTTTATAAAATAGATATTAAAGATTATAATGAAATAATAATATGATTTAATCAATGTGGTATACGATACCCATCAAATAAAAGTGAAGGATATAAATGAAAAAAGAAAAAGAAAAATGTAATGAAGCTCAACGTTAATACCGAGTCATTAAAAACATTCGTGTCAGTAAGCAATTGTTGTTCCCATACGGCATCTGGAGAGGTTTTAGTAATTTATGCGCCTACCCTCATCTTCCATCTGGAGTTTCCTGCCATGTAAGATATGATTGTATCAATACTACGAAGCTTCCTTTGTCTATTATTTGGAATGCTGGCAAAGTTAGTTTGTTTTTGTTGTAGGCATTGGCCCATTTCATATTAATTGAATAAAGTACAAGACGAGCTTCTATCACTCGCTTCAAGAAGCTTCCTCGCACCTTCCTTAGGCTATTCTTGGCCACTTAAACAGGCGGTAACCAGAAGATTTTTTTCCATTGAAATATTATTTAATAGTAGAGAGACTGATAGAGTAGTACCAAGGCTTAGTGTAGTTGATAGCTAGTATTGGAAAGGATAGTTCTCAAGTTTCCAGGATAGGAAAAGCATATATCAAAAATGTCTTCAATATTGCATGTTGATGACTTTATCATTGACGATAATTGGTATTACAGTTGTCTCTTCAGTCCTAAGAAAAACACTAGTAGTGAGAGTCTGTGTGATAATGACAATGCTGGCAAATATCGCGACATTGCTAATGATAAAAAGCCCAATCATCCCATTGAAGGGAAACAGAAAACATCGAGAGAAGAAAGTGGTAATAGTAGCAGTCCATATTTAGAGTCAAGAGATTCCAGTTCAGCTGAAATTTCTGTGGAAGATGAAGAAGAAAAGGCTGAATGTCTTGCGAGTATGTTTATAGCATTGGATGAAGATGGTGATGGAAGAGTTAGTTCAGATGAGATAGTGAGGTTTCTGGAGAGATTAAATATGGAAATACCAAAGGAGGAGGTGAAATTGGCTGTGAGATCAGTGTCTGCATTTGGTGATGAGTTTCTCACTACCATGGAGTTTGGTGAGTTTTATAGAGAAATATTTTCAAATGAGGAAGAAGTTGATATTGTGAAGGATGAGGAGAAGGCAATCAATCAGGCATTTAATGTTTTTGATAAGAATGGAGATGGGTTTATCAGTGCAATGGAGTTGGCTGATGTTCTCTCCAGATTAGGGTTTGTGGAAGGGAAGGATTTGAGTTGTTGTGAGAGTATGATTGAGAGTGTGGATTATAATGGAGATGGGTTTGTGGATATTCATGAGTTTAGGCATTTGATCACCAGAACTACTTCTGCTTCTCATCCATGTCTTCAATGTGTTGCTGCAGTTTATTGGCAATGTAATGGTATTATTATCATGAATATTGTAATTGTCTCAAAATGTTAATTTTATGGCTACTATTGAATAAATGATTTTGTATTAATAAATTCACTGCAGTGCTGACAGAAATTCAGATGCCATTCTGCAATTTTGTCAACAAGTGAGCAACTCTGTGACTTTCCAGTTTTGAATATATCACTTTCTATTTGTATTCTCGCAGTACCGGCGTTAGTTGAAATTTGAAAATCTTCTCCATATAATAGGAATAACCTATAGGATTTACTTGCTAAACATAAGAACATGCCAATAACAGCAATAACCAATATATTTCTAAGTATTATAGAAATTTATCTATGGTTTATCTTCAGGTTTTGGGGGAGAAACGACTAGAATACATTAACATATTTATATTGCCTATCAAGTAGTTGATGATACTGTAAACATAAGAACTTGACTTATAAACAATCTTACTTCAACAATAAGTGGAATGTACCAAATCTATTTAACTAATCATAACAATGACCTAGAGATCTCTTCAACAATGAGACAAATAATTTTTTAAGAAAACTATCATTCTTCTTTTGAGATAATGTATCTATACCTCAACTCAACTTATATAGAAAGACAATATGAATTCCAAAACAATATTTTATATATAGAAAAACAATATGAATTCCAAAACAATATTTTATATCTTCATTGAAAATTTTATAACAAATAATAATCATCTAAAAATTTTTGAGCTACTTTATTTAGAAGTGTGAATCTTAGGTCTCAATCAATCAAAAAATAACGTTCCACAAATTGATCGGAACTTTTAAAATAAATAAAAAACTAAATATTCATAAGTACATATGTGGTACAATTTTGAGAAGAACTATCATGTCCAAATCATACATCTCTATAAATTAATATGGCATCAAAAGTCTTTGTGGGACTCAATTTCTATGGAGAGATATAACAAGAGGAAGTGATTTCTCTCAAATTGCAAGGAGAGCACAAGGTGGGCTCTATACTCTAACATTATTACAAATGCATGCCTTAGTATGCATAGCAATGTTAACATCCAAAAAACTATGTGTGAAAAGAACAACATTCCTATCTTTCCACAGAGAAAACAAGATCTCCAGCCTGAAGGTATGCCAAATCTGGGTGAAATTCTAAGGAAATCTAGTAGAGTCACCCAATAAAATCATATGCCAAGAGAAAAACTCAGGTCTGAATGGCTTGAAGAAATCATGAATCTAGTGTCAATAATTCTAAGCACGCTTGCAGAACTAAAAAATACGCAAAAAACATTCTGGTTGTCCACAAAAGGGGCATCTAGGGTCAAGAACCCTAATGTGTTTGAGCTGAGACCCTAGGGGAAGACCTTGGAAGGCTAGGTACCAAGCAAAAACACAATCTTGGGTTCAGTTATAGCATTCCATATGGTGTCAAAGAATTTTCTCCATTGAGGAAGGGAAGATGAGGCGAAAGCCATATGTAGCCCAAACTTGGCTTGCAATTGGAAAAAGGAGTGGCAAGAAACCACCTCCAATCAAGCCACCAAGGGTGAACAGACTAAATCCCTACTATATGAACTAAGTGAATAGGGATGGAAGAAAGCAGAAGGTCAAAAGTATGTCGGTTTGAATGGACAAGGTGGTACTGTACTTGCATCTCTTCCTAGATTTTGAAATTCATGGTGACCCGTGAAAAGAGGTCCTTTGGAGTTTTGATACCATGTTTGAAAAAATGTAGAGCACTAGCCCCTTGAGTCTTGGCGAGGGGAGTAATTTGAATGGCAAACAGGGGAAACCACCATATGTTATGTCGAATCAAGGAGAGGCCATTGTGGAATTCATCTCCAGCCCATTCAAGCCAGAGCTTAACAACCTCCTAGGCTTTCCAGATGCTCTTAATGAAAAAGGAGTCCTGAATGATCACAGACTCATGCATGAGAAGGGTTTGGAAACCAATCCCCTTGCAAGCAGGCCTATTGATAGGGAAGCTAGAAGAAATGCAGTGCCGAACCAAAATCTTCCAAGCTTCATCTCTTGAGAGAACACTAATAATCCATTTTGCACATAGACCAAGGCCTTTGTCTCTGAGTGGAAAGCAATCCAAGACCACCGAACTTTCTTGGGAGACAATAGAAGTCCCAGGCCACTCTGTGAAAGCCATGGTGATCAGAACTAGAGGCCCAAAGAAAATTCCTGAGCAATCTTTCCAGCTTCATGTAAGAGGCTTTGGATGGAGCCCATCAGGATGAGTAATAAACATGAGTGGCTGCAAGAATCTTAGAGTAAATCTAAAATTTCCTCGCAAGGGAGAGCGGCTTTGTGATCCAGTAGTCGAGCTTTTTGCTAATCTAAGCCAACACAACATTCCAAAGTTCCATAGGCGATGCCTAGAATGCAAAAGGAATGCCAAGAAAGAGGAAGATTTCTCTGTGAGCAACCCATTTCCACTCAAACTGGCTAAGCCAAGGTGGAGCTGGTAGAAAGGTTTGGCAAAAGCAGAGCATTTTATGCCATTGAATGGTAGAACCAGAAGCTTGGCAAGAGGTGTCCAGGAAACTTAAAGCATTATTGATGTTTTCTTCATCCTCTAAAATAGTGAGAAAAGAATCATTAGCAAAGTGTCCATTGACTAATTGGGAGGATGATTTAGGCAAGGAAATGCCATGAACCAGTCCTGAGGACACAGAATGTGCAAGTAAATAACCAAAACCTTGCGTAGCAAGGACATAAAGCACAGGAGCTAGCAGACAACCTTGTCTGATGGAACGAAAAAGACCAAAAGCCTCCAATTGCAAATTGTTGATGGTAATGCAAGCATTAGCATCCCCAAAAATCATCTCCATGGACTGGAGGAAGTTGGGGCCAAAACCTAGAGCCTGGAGCATAGCCAAGATGAAGGGCCATTCAATGCGATCATAGGCTTTAGCAAAATCTATCTTTAAAAAAGATGGCCTTCTGGTTGGACTTGCGAGCCCATTCCATTCCCTCCCAGATAGCAATGATGTTGTCAAGAATATATCTAGACTTGATGAATATAATTTTCTCCGGTCACACAACTAAGGGCAACATGTGCCTGATTTTGAGAGAGAGAGCCTTGGCAATGATCTTGTATGACACATTCAGAAGGGTAATAGGTCTCCAATTGCATATATCCTCTGGATCACCAGCTTCAGGTATAAATTTGATATTTCCTTTGTTTATAATGGCTCCTAAGCTTTTAGAGTCATAGGCTTCAAGATAAACTTTGTGCAGGTCAGGACCTATATGCTCCCAGAGGTGTTTGTAGAATTCACAAGGGAAACCATCACACCCAGGGGACTTGTCATCCACCATGGAGTAGAGCACCTCTTTAAGGTCACAAAGAGAAAGAAGTTTCTCACATAAAGCACGTTCCTCAGCTGCTAGATGGTTTGGAGTAACATAAATTCACTTTCTAAGAGCTACCTCTTGAACAATTGAATTTTCCTACAAAGCAAACACGTTCTCATAGTGATGAACAAATGATTGTAGGATGGCAAGGAGACTAGATAGAACAACATTTCCTTGTTTGATTTTTTTAATCACAACATTGGTATGATGAGAACAAAGAGCCTTAAAAAACTCCTTCAAGACTTTGGCCAACCTCCAACCAATGGAAACGGGCTTTGATTTGGGCTCCTTGTGCAGCATAATTATCAGCAATTTGATTTTCATGACAAAGCTTAGCAAGCTGAATTTGCAAGTCCACATCAAAGGGATTGAGGGTGAGGGCCTTAGAGGCTTTTTTAAGGGCAAGCATGTTGGCTTCATAGGACCGTTTGCGGAACATAGCCAATCGTCACCCATAAATGCACAAGAACCAAGTAGTTCTAGTAATGACATTATTCCACCATTGAATCCAACCCCTTTGAGAATGCAGACATGGCTCCAAGTTCCAAACATGTAGGATGTGTGAAATGGTGGAAGCATTCATCAGCACAGATGTGTTGAGGAAGAACTAAGACTTGGCCACCTTTGGGATACTTGTTTGCCAAGAGATGACAAAAGAGATGGGGTAGTGGTTAGATAACGTCACATCGAGTAGGGGAATGAAAAGAAAATCTCGATCCTTAGAAAAAGAGAAAAAAGATTATGCAGTGATCATAGCATTATCAAGGAATTTTAATATGCGGTTAGATCCAACTCAAAAGTTGGACCAAGTGTGCCAAACCCCACTATCCTGGTAGCGGTTGGTATTGGGATCAAAAAGGCCCAATTTATTGTGTATGTAATACTAGGCTTGTCTTTCCCCAACTGTCCAGTGAAAAGGTAGAATGTCATCTTTGTTAAAGGCCACTTCAACCATATTAAAATCCCCACACATAACCCAAGTAGTTGGAGGCAAGTTGTTAGTCAGCCAGGCCCACATCTAGGATCTTTCCACAACATCATTGGAAGCATAAACATTAATAACTCCAAAAGAATGATTGTTAATGAAAAGCAAAAGCCAAATAATTCTATGCGTGGGGTCAGAACCATGCGAGATAACAACAAAATGAAGGTGAGGTGATAGGAGAGTAACTACACCACCTCGGACAGCTTCGTACTGGGAACAAAACATCACGCCATCATGTTGTAATGTCCCCATCATAAAAATAAATGTACTCAATTGATCTTTGTAACAGGCTGATTGATTTATTTTATCTTGGACCCATTTTTTTATTTAGTCTTTATAGTTTGTGTCATTGTCGTCTAACTTTTTACACCCTCGAAAAGCTTTTCCCAACAAGTATTTAAGCATGGCTTGTAGAGGTTTGTAGGTATGCTTTTGGATCATATCTCTCTGTACTGTAGATTTTTTTTTGGAGTTTAGCATTATCTGCCATTTCAAAAGTGAAAGACCTTCCCTATTTCGCTTGAATGGTTTCGATGGGATTCAGCCCTCACCCTATTCCGTCGGTGTTCAACTGATCTGTATCCAACAATACGGAGTGCTTTCATTATTGCAATTCTATCAAATTGGTGAATGTTCTTCCATACTTGTTTGAGTATTAATTGATGTTCAGTATCATGCCATTAACATACTTTATTTGTATACGACATTACTAAATGGCTCATTCCTCACTATACCCTAAACAACTTCCATTTTGAAACAACACCTCCTAATCACCTTGTTTGGTATCCTATTTTGCACCATACAACCTTCACATTTATATGCTTGTACAGCCTTACTATCCACCGTATGCATGACATTTAGCACCGTACGGCCAACTTCTATATCTCATACGGCCATCTCAATTTATATTTCATACTGCCATTTCATATACCCGTATAGCCTCCTAACCCATACATCCAAGTTTTGCTACCATACAACTTCATTAGGTAACTATACGCCAAGCTTATCCCACTGTACAACATTCCAAATACTCCCTCCCATATGAACTATTCAAGTTGGCTACCCACACACTGTACAGTCATCTCTTCTTTGTACGCCTGTGCACTACTCCTTCTCTACCATACAACTATCACAGACTCTCTCCCCCACACCATATGGACATCCTGTAGGCCCAAAATTGCATTTTGTTTTGAAACACCAGTTGGTCATAGTGAGCTAGTACACTAAATTGCTATTAGAGCCATTGATCCTGCCGGCCTGTGGACAGTCAATGCGAGTTTATAGCTGGAAGAGAAGGACACATTCCATTGATTGAATGGCTGAAGAATGGGAATGGGAATCGGCAGGTGCCAAACTCATTGCACTTCTAAGGGATCTTTCCCAAAACTAGGCACAGATCATAGATACATAGTGGCTCATGGAAGAAACCCTCAAGAAGTTGGTAGAAAATAAAATATCTAGAGAATAGAATGGACACAGCGTAGACTCAGTGGTGGGCATATCACACCCTCACTTAGCATGCTCTCAACCGTCCATGCCGACTTTCCCACCATGGACAGAGACACATCACGGAGAAAGACTTCCAACCTTCGAAGAGATAAGAGAAGACTGGATTACATAGATCTAAGAATGAGATATGCAGGAGGTGAAAATAGAGGAGGATACTTTAACAATGATCTGAGGAGAAAATTAAGTCTAGTGAACCTGTCTCCATTCGATGGTTCGAGTTTCATTTTAGCATAGACATGGGTGATGAAGGCTGACACATACTTCCAGCTAAATCCTATGCTTGAAGAAGAAGTGATCAAATTTGTCGCGTTGCACTTGGAGGGTGTTGCACATGAGTGGTGACATCACAACACTATCACACTCAAGCATGATCAAATAAAGACCTATGCAGAATTTATGGAGAGATTAATAGAATGATTTGATGGAAAGGATCCCGGGCTCAATTTCAAGAATCTGGTGCAACTAAGGCAAACAGGATCAGTGGATTAGTTCATCACTCAATTTCATAGACTTTTCCTGTTGGTCACAGACATCTCAGAACAAAGGTGGGTTGTGCTCTTTATGTACAAGTTGGTAGAACCTCTAAAGGGTTGGGTGAAGGGATTCAATCTGTCAACATTGTCAGCAACAATCAATAAGGCATGAAGCATGGCTTCATTGTTAGCATTATCCTCATCCTCTCAGAATCACTCACATCCAAAGTCATTGATGTTCTCGAGAGACAAACCTCTACCCAAGAAGCTGTCATTGGATGAAGCATCCTGACAAGAACTCCAAAGGAAGAAGCTATGTTTCAATTGCAAGGGGCCTTGGGAACCTAGCCACTGATGCCTCGAGAAAGGGAAAATTCATTACACCAAGGTATTGTCTAATAAAGAAGATGAATAGGAATAGGAGGAAATGCCAGTGGAAGATATCCAACCTAGCAGTGACACCAACATGGCCAAATTAAACTGTACAGAGAGGATTGCCACCTTGATACAGCACAATGGATCCATTGCTTTGGCTAGTAGTCTGAGGTGCACAGTTTTCCATGTGAGGGGTACCCTTTAGGGATAGAGGGTCACGGTGATGTTGGATAGTAGAGCTACATTGAATTTCATAAATTCCTCCTTGGTAAAGTGAAGAAATCTTCTGACAAAGGCACATGAAGGCTTCCAGGTCAAGGTTGCCAGAGGAATGTTCCTACCCTACACACACCTTGTTCCTCAGCTAAGCATCACTATGGCGAATCATATGGTGATAGAGGACTTTTTCATAGTGGACCTCACTAACATGGAAGTCATTCTTGGCATACAATGGATGGAGATGCTTCATGAGTACACTCAGAGTTTCAAGCAAATGGACTTCACTTTCATGGCTGACAAGAAGAAGGTGGTCCTCTAAGGGATGGAAAATGAAGGATGGAAGGAAGTGTTTATGCATCGGATGGAGGCAATCTTGTGGCACAATGATGTTTTGTGGACTGCGCAATGCTTCATCTGGGCAGAACCTATAAAGAGGCACCAAACACCTCCACAGGATAAGGAACTTTAGGATATTTTAAGTAGGCATGAAAAGGATTTCGTGGATATTCTTCCTGGCATACCACTGCATCAGGGATTTGAACACACAATAGAGTTGGAATCAAGGGCGAAACCTGTCATAGCCACACCGTACTGCCACCCCAAGAAGTTCAAAGATGAGATTGAGCAGACAATTCAGGAGTTGCTCAAGAATGGATGGATCTATCCTAGTTCTAGCCCGTTCACATCATCTATGATGTTGATCAAGAAGAAGTACAGAACATTGTGCATGCATGTGGACTATCGCACTCTGAACAAAAGGACAATAAAGAACAGGTACCCAATCTCTAGGATAGATGAGTTGCTGGATGAACTACATGGTGCAGTCTATTTTTCAAAAATAGATCTCCATTTTGGATACCATCAGATGCGAATGAGGTAAGAGAATGTGGAGAAAATGGCCTTTTGCTACCATTACAGACACTATGAGTTCCTGGTCATGTCGTTCGATTTGACCAACACACCTGCTACACTCCAAACATGCATGAACCACATCTTTAACAAATAGTTGGATAAGTATTTGTTGGTATTATTTGATGATCTCCTCATTTATAGCAGGACGTGGGAGGAGCACTTGAAACATTTGAATGAGGTTCTAAGTATCATGGAAGAATAGTCCCTATTCGCCAAACAGTCCAAATGTGAGTTCAAAATGATAGAGATATTATACTTGGGGCATGTCGTCAGTCAATACAAGGTTCAAGTGCAACAGGAGAAGATTCAGGCTATCCTCAACTACCCTCCACCAAAATCTCTCATGGATCTGCGAGGGTTCTTCGGGTTGTATAGTTACTATAGAAGATTCGTCAAAAGTTTTTCTCAGCTCAGTGCACCTTTAACAGATTTGACAAAGAAAGGGGCTTTCCAGTGGAACGAAGAATCATAGCTCACATTTGATAAGCTAAAAGAGGTCATGAGCACTTGCCCAGTTCTAGCACTACCTAACTTCACCCCACTGTTCATTTTGGAATGCGATGTGTTAGGGAAAGGCATTAGAGCAATTTTGATGTAGGACAGACACCCCATCATGTATGAGAGCAGGAAGCTTACACCAAGGGAATGCCTATACTCTATTTATGACAAAGAAATGTTGGCCATTGTACACACACTGACCAAGTTCTGGTAGTTTCTAGTTGGTGCCAAGTTTGTTGTCCATACAGATCACAATAGTTTGAAATATTTCCTGGAGCAGTGAAACTTGAAGGAACGACAACAAAAATGGGTAAGCAAAGTCCAATCTTTTAATTTTGACATTGAATATGTAAAAGGGAAAAACAATGTCATTACAGATGCCTTGTCTAGAAAACCCACCATCTGCTCACTGGACCGGATCTCAACTAACTAGAAGGTACAACTGTTGGTGGAATATTTCAAAAATATATTTTCGTATTAGACGATGATCATTATAGGGTGGTGAATGATATCATCCATTATAAGGATCGAATCTACCTAGTGCCAAAATCCAAGCTGAAGCAGAAGATCCTGAAGGAAGTGCATGACTCCTCTCTAGCAGGACATCCCAGCTTCCTTAAGACCTACAAAAGTATCCAGGAGACATTTTCATGGAAGGGACTAAAAGGGGATGTGTTGCAACATGTCATAGAATGTACCATTTTCCAATAAAACAAATTTGAACACACTCTTCCTGTTGGACTGCTACAGCCTCTACCAATTCTCGAACATAAGTGAAAAAGTATATCAATGGACTTCATAATAGGTCTTCCCAGGGTGAATGGAAAGGACTGCATCTTCATGGTTGTTGATAGATTGACAAAGAATTCTCACTTCTTCACCATCCCCTCAGACCTTCAAGCTACACAGGTCACCAAACTATTTTTCAGAGAAGTCTTTTGCCTGCATGGGTTACCCCAAAACATTATCAGTGATTGGGATGGATGGTTTGTCAATATCTTTTGGATTGAACTGTTTCTGATGGTAGGAACTAAATTATCACCAAGCATGAGCTACCACCCATAGACGAATGGCCAAACTAAAATTTTGAACAAATGGCTCGAAGGCTACCTATGAAACTATGTCTCAGCACAATAATGTGCATGGGTGAAATGGATCCATCTCAGGGAGTACTGCTACAATACCACGTATCACACGTCGATTGGGATGGCACCATTCAAAGCACTACATGGGCACGAACCACTCTCCTTCATTGATACAATTTTGGGTGACAGCCACGCCCCTAGGGGAAAGGATTGGCTTCAGGAGGGACAAGACATTCTGAGGAGCTTGAAAGAAAATCTACAATAGGCACAAAATCGACAGAAGGTGTATGCTAATAGACATCGAATAGAGAGGAGTTTTGAAGTGGGGGATCTAGTTTATCTTTGGCTTTAGCCATACCGGTAGTCCTCATTTAAGGGAACAGGGAAGGAGAAACTGAAGCCACGATTTTATGGTCCCTACTGTGTGATTCGTCACATTGGTGAAGTAGCGTACGAACTAGAGCTTCTAGAAGGTAGTCGCATTCACAATGTGTTCCATGTTTCCTATCTGAATAAGGCTATCGGGAAAAACATCACTGTCACTACCGACCTTCCACCACTCAACGAGGAGGGAAAACTCATCCTAGAACCTATTGAGATTCTTGAAATACGTGAAAGGGTCCTATGGAACCAAACCATTAGGGAGTTCTTGGTATGTTGGCGACATCTACCATTGGACGACGCGACATGAGAAGGCGAACACATCCTCCAGCACCTAGCACTGCACTTGCTTGAGGACAAGCAAGTTTTGGGATGGGAGGACTATAATGTCCCTGTCATAAAAATAAATGTACTCATTTGATCTTTGTAATCGGCTGATTTATTTATTTTATCTCGAACCCTTTTTTTTATTTAGTCTTCATAGTTTATGTCATTGTTGGCTAACTTTGTACACCCTCAAAAAGCTTTTCCCAATGGGTATTTAAGTGTGGCTTATAGAGGTTTGTAGGTATGCTTTTGGATCATATCTCTCTATACTGCAGATTTCTATTGGAGTTCGGCATTATCCGCCATTTTGGAAGTGAAAGACCTTCCCTAGTTGGCTTGAACAATTTCGATGGGATTCAACCCTCACCCTATTCCGTCGTTGTTCAACTGATCTGTATCCAGCAATTTGGAGTGTTTTCATTATTGCAATTCTATCAATCTAGTGAATGTTCTTCCATACTTGTTCAAGTATTAATTGATGTTCAGTATCATGCCATTAACATACTGTATTTATTACATCATTACTATATGGCTCATTGCTCACTATACCTTGAATGACTTCCATTCTGAAACAACACCTCCTAATCACCTTGTTTGGTATCCTATTTTGCACCATACAACCTTCACATTTATATGCTCGTATAGCCTTATTGTTCACCATACGGACATCATTTAGTACCATATGGACAACTTCTATATCTTGTATGACCATCTCCATTTATATTCTGTACTACCATCTCATATACCCGTACAACCTCCTAAACCATACATCCAAGTTTCACTATTGTATGGCTTCATTAGGTAATTGTACGCCAAGCTTATCCCACCGTACTGCATTCAAAATACTCCCTCTCATATAGACTATTCAAGTTGGCTACCCACACACTGTGCAGTCATCTCTTCTCTGTACACCTATGCACTACTCCTTCTCTACCGTACGGCTAGCACATACTCTCTCCCCCACACCATATGGACATCCTGCAGGCCCATAATTGCATTTTGTTGTCAAACACTAGTTGGTCATAGCGAGTCAGTACACTACACCTGCCAAATTATGCAACATTGCCGAAGCAAGCATGAAACTAGAAATTTTAACTTCTTGCAGACAGAGAAAATCTAAATTACCAAGTCTATGACAGACATCCCAAACATAGTTCATATCTTTTTTTTTTTTTTAATAATTTTTTTTTCAATAAATTAGCATCCCCTTAAATTCAAACAAAAACTAAAAACTATTTAAAAAATATATAATTAAAAAATATATTAGAATTACAAAACATTTATATTCTATCATTTTAATTTTTTTCTTTTTAAATAACCATAAATAGTCTCTAACAACTATACTTGATTTTATTCCAATATCTAAATATGATTATAAGTATAAAAGTTATTTTAAAGAAATAAATTTAAAATATTTTTAAAATTAGGAACATTTATATTTTATAAAAATTAGTGTTATAAAAATTATAATTTTTAGTATTATTGGAATTATCATTTATAGTTAAGTAAAATGTGGATTAGTTAACAATATTGATATTTGAATAATAGAAAGAAGATTTTTTTAAAAACTTGTTTGAATATTTAATAATATTTAAAAATATTCAAAATGATATGTTAAAAATATATATGAAAAACGATTAATTTTTCTATTAATGTTGAAAGTAATATAAGATTTTTAGAAGACATGAATTGACTTATTTATTTGAAGTAAGATCTATTATAATTTGGGAAGGCATGATTTATTTTCATTCTAATTGCTTCTATTAGCAAATCAAATTTTTTTCAATGCATTTTTTTTCATAGATAAGAGTTAAGATTACTATTATCTATTATTTATGTTGTAAAATTGTAAATTTAAATATATGATTTTTTAATAATATTTAATAAATAAATATAATATAATTAATATGCAATAGTTACATCTTTTATTTAATAAAAATTCAATTTATTTATAATAAAATATTTATAAAATAACATTTATTATATAATTTGATGAAAGAATAGTTGGAAAAGCACAAAAATATAACTCACCAGCAATCATAATTTGAATAACTATTTAATATTGTAATATTTATAATAAAATTAAGAGAAAATTTAAAATTTAAAATGATAAAATATGAATATTTATAATTTTTAAAATTATATTCATATTTAGATTTTGGATTTGCATTCAAGACTTAAGCTATCTTTACTATGTGACAAATTTGATTCTAAAAAATATATTATAAGTAGTGATATTGCTATTAAGATTTAACTCTGTGATTTTGAGTCAAACTCATTGACCCATGTCTCATTAAACATGGGTCAATGAGTTTAACTCAAAATCACACAGTTAAATCCTAATAGGAATATCACAATTTGACTTGCTATGGAAATTATCTCCTACTTATCAATATTATAAGTAATTCAAGTACATGTTGTTAGAGAATATATATGGTTATTTAAAAAAGAAAATAAAATGATAGAATATAATTTTTTTTTGTATTAGAAATAAGGAGATCAAAAATACAAGAGATCGTAGAGTATCAGAGTTCAAAGGCCAAGCATCACACCATCAAAAATGAAGTATATACAATGAAACAATAGAACAAAATCATAGACCATGACACCAAGTAAAGCACATCAACCTAGGTGTCCACCCAAGCCACCCAGCCCAAGGGGCCATCCATCCACACCATGCTTTTCGAATCTTGAATTTGATTCTGCATGTAAACCATCTCACTAGAAGCATTGTGAGGTCTTCTTTTAATCTCTTTGCTAAACCTACTGAAGGCTTGAATGAAAGCATGTATATTATCCAGGTGTAGCCTAAAAAAATATCCATTATTAACCTCATTAAAAAAAAAGGTAGCATGACCGTCCTTGAGAAACCTTTTCAATTTAGCCTTGTTGATTCTCATGGTCATCTGAATCTACAAAAAAAAATTAAAATGTGTGAGACTTCAAAAAACCTCAATAAGCATTCTGGGATATTTTGAAACCTTTCTTCATTTTTGCACTTCCAAATTTGCCATAAAATGTTAGATGAGGTAATATCCCAAAACATATTAACATATTTTCTAGCATTAGAGATAAAGCCAGTAATAACTTCAAAAATACTAAAATTAGAAGGGATAGAAATACCAAACATTAACCAAACCTCTTTGGCAAAAGTGCACTCAAAGAAAATATGCTTTCCCATTTCTGGGGTTCTACAAATGCTGCAATAGTTAATATCAAAGAAAGAGTTCCTAATAGGTAGCTTATTGAGAATAAGTAACCATTTAAAACATTTAATTTTAGGGTCAATAGAACTTTTCCAAAGATAATCAAAAACCTTCATCCAAGAAGAAATATCCAAATTGGTATTCCAAATATTGTTAATATGATTGATGATGTCAACATTATAATTTAAAATAGAATAAATATTCTTCGCTTTAAGTTTCGAGATGATGATACCATCAGGCCATTTTATCTTCAAATAACTATTAGAGTCCACATGATATAGGGTAGGAATATCATTACTAGCTTTAACAATCATACTATAAGTCTTTTTATGAGAGTCAGGAAATTTAAATTTATTCTTTAAAACATCCCAAGGGATAAGTTTGTCCATTTCAGAGATATCAATAAATTTCTTGATTCCAAGGTTAGTCCAATACTTAGCCGAGCACCCTTGGGTAAGAGCAAGGGGTTTATTACCAAGCTTAAGGTTCCACCAAATGGATCTTTCACCATGGAGGGTTTTATTATCATAGAATTCTTTGTTAGTGATGAACTGCCTAACACGGTTCCAGTCTTTCCAGATGGATTTAAAAACCACTGAGCCTTGAACTATAATAGGAAATTCACCACAAATGAGATCAGTGAGAGGAAGATTTTTCTAGAATTTAGCATTTTTAGGATACCCCCTCTCAATATTATTACGAAACAAAACTTTCCTCATCTCCCTCTAAGACATGAAAGATCCATTTAAAGGCTAAAGCAAGACCACAAAGTCGTAGATCTTTCAACCCCAGGTCCCCAAGGAGCTTATCAACATGACACCAATTCCAATTGATAGAATTCAACTTTTTATTGTCCTTCCCATCAGACCAGAGATAATTTCTAATAGCTTTCTAGATCTCCAAAACTTGGTAGTCATTAAACATCCAAGAAAAGGCATAATATATATTGTAAGAAGACAAAATCTTTTGGCCAACTTGGATTCTTCCAGCAAGAGATAGAGACCTATTGTGCCACTTGTTCACCTTATTATGGATCTTATCCTTGACCCAACTCCACATCTCTTTTAAAGAGGGATCAATAGAGAAGGGGATACCCAAATATCTAACAATTTTAGAGGGACCACCCCATTGGAAATCAAATTTACTAAACCAATTAGGAGGTTGATCATCCCAACCAAGATGAATAGATTTGGCATGAGATAATCTAGCTCCAAAAATTTTACAGAAGAAGTTAAGTTTATTGATCATGGAAACAAAATTCTCTTCAGAGGCTTCATGAAATAGAGAAGTATCATCAGCAAACTGACAGTTTATAATCTCCTTATTATTAGGAAGGATGATTCCTTTAACAGCGGGGGATAAAGTGTTGTCCCTAAGAATATAAAATAGAGCTTTAGAGGCAATAACAAAAAGAGAAAGAGCAAGAGGGCACCCTTGTCTAATTGATCTTCCCAAAGGGAAAGGGGTAGATAGGGATTCATTAACATCAACTTGAGCATAAGCATCCTTGAGAAGATTTTTAACAATACCACAAAAGAAAGACGAGAAACCAAAAGCCTCGAGCATCATGTTAATAAAATTCCATTCAATTCTGTCATAAGCCTTTTCAAAATCCAATAAAAACATAGAAACATTTTGCTTAGTATGTTTAGCCCAATTAAGAGCTTCCCACCTAGTAATAAGATTCTCTAATATATATCTACACTTCACAAAACCAATTTGGGTAGGGCAAAAAAATTTGGGGAGAATGGCTTCAAGCCTAGTTGACATAATCTTAGCCAAAATTTTATAAGAAACATTTAAAAGAGTTATAGGCCTCCAATTCTTAATAAGGGATTTATCACCCTCCTTAGGGATGAGTTTAATAATTATAGAATTAATATCCCTACCTAGGGTTCCAATATTGATGGCTTCATTATAAATATTAATTAAGACTTTGCTAATCCATTTATTGTTAGCCTTGTAGAATTTCGTAGGTAGCCCATCAGGCCTAGGAGCTCTATCATTATTAAGGGAATTGATGGAATTCTCAATTTCCTCAAGAGACAAGGGCTGCTCTAGAATAGAAGCATCCTCAGCCAAGATCCTTTTAGGAATAAGATTCTTACAGTGATCTCTAAGGGGCCTAGCCTCTTGAGTAACCTCCAAAGTAAAAATATTTTTATAAAATTCAGCAAATTCATTCTTGATAATATCAATATCAGTAATTAGATGATTGTTAATAAGCAATTTATCAATAGATTCCTTAGTTTTCTTATGTTTAATAAGATTAAAGAAAAATGTACTACCTCTATCCCCATAATGTAACCAATGGGATCTTGAACGAATTCTCGACCCCAGAGCTTTATGATGTTGATGTTTTCTAAGAGCATTCTTAGCATCGACAACCTGGTGACAGAGATAAGGATCATTTGGGTTATTTTGGATATCCATTTCAGCATTATAAAGATTATTATTAACCTAGGATTCCTTAAATCTATAATCTTTGGCCTTCTTTTGACCAATAGTTCTTAAAAAATTCTGCCAGGTAGAGACATCAAGACTCCACCTATGGATATAGGATAAAGAGTGAAAATGAGACTCATTGATGAGTCTTATAATAGAAATGGCAGGAAGAATATCATTATCCTCCAGAAGGCTACTATTGAGAATGAATTTATGGTTAGAATGATTGCTATAACTAGGTGAGTAGCCGAGATTATTAGATATAGAAATAGGGTGGTGATCTAAAAGAGTGGTAGGGGAGACAAGCACCAAGTTATTATTCTTATATGGAATCATAGAAAAGAAATTGCTATTAAGATAGAATCTATCAAGTCTAGAGTAGATTCTATATTGACCCTTCTGAAAATTACACCAAGTAAACCAAAGGCCAGGGTTATTATTCTTGCTTCCCCTTAAAGGATCAAAAAGGGATTTAGCCCTTTTAAAGTTGTTCCAAGTAAGTCTTTCCTGCTCTTTCCAAGAGAAAGGGAGACCTCCTAGTTTATGTTCTTGATTCTCTATCATATTCAAATCACCTCCAAACATCCAGGGAATGTCAGGAAGTGAGCTGAGCCAAGACCAAAACATACTCCTTTCCATATAATCATTAGTAGCATAAATAGAACATATACCAAAATCCATATCATTATGATTAAAGATCAACCAAATAGCTCTATTACAAGGTGAAAAACCAAAACTTTTAATTTTAGGTCCCCATTTGGGGCTGAGCAAAATTGCCACTCCCCCTCTACCCTGAGGGTGATTAGTGGAGAATTTGATAGCATCTCTCCAGATAAGATTAAGATTGGATTCAAGATTGAATCCAGTAGACTTAATTTCTTGAAGCATAATCATATCAATATTGTTTTGAGAATTGATAAAGTTCTTAATAACAAACTTTCTATCAAGACATTCCAATCCTCTAATATTCCAAGAAAGACAATTCATTGAGACAGAATTAGAGAATTAGACGCCTCAACACCCACTATGTCCTCCATAGGAGAAGGATCCTAAGATTTAGTTTGATTTTGCTTCTTACTGTTCTTGTTTTTGTTCTTGGATCCCGGAGGTCTTCCTTTCCTTGTAGCAGTGGGGATATCCTCATTATCAGACAGAGAAGGGGAAGAAGCCTCCAGCTCTAGAGACTAATTATTAACAACAATAGGGGCTGCCGGAATGACTTCAACTATGAAATCATCTGAGATCTCTTGAAACACTTTCACAGGGGGGTTCTATTATGAGGAAATCTGTTTGGTGGTAGCCTTAGGAGTAGATGGAGGGGGGACAGAGGGATTAGCCTTTTCTTTAGAAGTCATAGTAGCCACTGAAGGAGGGGATACAAAAGGCATGTTTGGGGCCGAGTCTTTTTTACTCAACCAATTTTTCCTTTTTTTTGTAACAATTTGAAAACCATCTGTATCCACTATGCTGGTACATGATGCATTTTCAGAGAATAGTGTTTGACGTAGAGAGGGGAAAGATTGTGAGGGGGCAATTGGGGAAGGCATAGGATTAATTTTAGCAAAGGAAGGGGGAATCAGCTAGGTAGAAGTGGGGAGGTTAAAAGGATTAGTATTCTTTTGGGTTTTATTTCTAATAATCGGGAAATCTTTCCTAAGATGCCACTCTTTACTACATAAAAAACATGCGTTCAAACCTCCTAGGGTTTCCACAGGGCAGGAAACTTTCTCATTAACTATAGAGATGTTAATTTCTTTGGGTAAATCCTGACCAAGCTTCAAAGCAATAAGGACCCTAGCATCTAAATGAGGGACTAAACGAGTAGAGTCATCCATTCGTAAGAATTTTCCTAGGGGTTCAACCAATTGAGGAATAAAACGCCACAAAAAAGGGGGAATTTGTTTAATGAGAACCCATCTTGGAGCTAAAAGAGAAACCACCTCATCAAGGTTAGCCTCTGCATTCCAAGCCAGAGCCCTGAATGTGGTGTTGCCGACTGTCCAATACCCTTTTTTTAGCATAGCCTATTGAGATTCATTATTGATAAAAACATACAACAAACAATCCTTTCTGGATCTGCCTACAAAAAGAAATTTGATAGCTAAGCTTTATGTTCGAATAATTATGAAACCAGTCGTCTAAGAATTTCCTAGCAAGCACTTTATTAATTTCAACCATAGAGAAGAAGATGGTGGTATTTCTTAATCTTTTTTTTTCCTTAATAATCTCATTTAAAATTTTAGGGTTAGGGGTAACATGAAATGTAGAAGGATCCACAAAATGTTTACCAATTTTTGAGATTTCATCTTGTGCAGGTATGGTGAAGCGAGCACCAGAGGCAATTGTAGGAGATGAATTTGCCACTGCCTCTAGCAAAGATCTTGGTTTGTTGCTAGAGTTTGAACTAGGTTTACGCACATTGTTTGTAGAGTTATCAATTGATTTCAAAGCATACACATTGATGCTACGGGATAGTGAAACAGCCAAAAAATAAAAAGGCATATTAGATTTAGGGTTTGGGATTAAGGGCGGATCACACCTGCTTTCTTGTCTATTCGTCGCATCAACACATTTACTAGCTGCTACCTCACCAACAACAAAATTCCCATTGCTTTTGACACTAGCAGTATCCCTTATTTGAGAGTTGCCATGGGGTGAGCGCACATCCTAGGAGATCACCATAGCAGCAACAGGAGCCACCTTGGCACTGTTCATGGGGGTGGAGCAAACAACAGTGTGATTCTGTCCTTCATCCGTGCGAGCCACCAAATTGGAGGAATTTGCTAGATTTGCTAGAATGGATTGCCTGGTGTCGCTAATCTTGGAGCCGCCTTTCATTGCCCTAATTTGATTTGGCCAATACACATTCGCAACCCTAGTTTGTAGTCTTTTTGCATTCACAGTCAAGATTTCATTCTAATTCCTTCGATAGAATATAAAAGTTTTGTAATTTTAATATATTTTAATTATATATTTTTAAAATAATTTTTAGTTTTTGTTTGAATTTAAGGGGATGTTAATTTATTGAAATAATAATAATAATAATTTTTTTTTAAAGATATAAACTTAAAATAAAAGTATATTAGAATCACTTAAAATATTAATTTGGAGATATATATATTAGAACAACTCAATATACAAAGTCAAATTTTAATTTACTAAAAAATATTTTAAAAAACTTACCTTCTAAAATTTTTAGATGAAAATAGGAATGTGGATTCAATTATTTAAAAGTTAAGAAAAACATTTAACGGTGCAATAACAAGTCTATCCATTTAATTTTTTAAGGATTGCAAAATACTAAGAAGACAAGATAGGTACAAAAATTTGCATTTGCTCGAGGTTAGTACAAATGATGCATGGTATGGTATGTCACCACGACGAAGGCATGGAGTGGAGGGGCTCAGTCGATGCAACTATGTTGCACCGTAGCTGGTGCCAATTGAAAGTGGCAAAGCAAACAGCCAAAGCTGCAAGCTGTATTAAACAAGATTCTAACAAAGGAAAAGGAAAAATTGCTACCTATAATGAATAATTTACCAAAGAAATGAAGATCCATCCATAGTACTAATTACTCTCCCTTCACTTGTCCTTTATCATTTGGCTTACCACTCTTTAGCCCTCTACTTGCCCTAAACCATAATGCGAAATAAAGAATGCCTACATCTCAACTATCCCTATTATATAAAAATTGCCACATAGTGGCATGTACTTGTCGTAAAATGCATTTTAATAGAAATATTTATTCAATATTATAATAATAATTGATATAGTAAATGAAATATTTAAAAATATGTGTACACTATTATTTTTAATTATATATTGTATAAATTTAGTATTATAAAATATATTACAATATGATATAATAGAGGTTATATAAAAAAATAACATAAATTGAATCTTAATCAAAAATTAAATTTAAATAGTAATAGTAGAAGTAATTATAAAGTAAATTAATAAATAATTTATCAAGAATTAAAAATATGAAATAGTAATAATACATACTACATAAAATATAGCCAAAAATAAATCAATATGGAGGAGCGTCCAAAAAAAGGGGTCTTATAAGACCAAATGAAATAAGCCAATCATTATTAAAATAAATAGTTTAAATTATAATTTATATTAATAAATTATATATAAACTTTATAAATAGTTGATTTATTCATTGTGATTAGTTGATAGATTATAAACTAAAGTGAATACAATAGTACTAGCCTATAGTAAGTACAATAACAAAATCATAAATTTTGTTTCTAATACTTAACACTAAAAAATATAAAATTGTGGGAAAGAAAATGTTATGTTTTGGGTGGTTTTGAACAAATTCATCATAGATTTACAATTTTATAATTTAAAATACAATATTGTATTTGTCTTTGAGTTTATCATAAAAGATTCACTTTTATGAGAGATTAGAATATTTATTTATTTAAAGAACCAACTTTCATATAAAGACTTTGATAAAAGGAACTTCATAATAACTAATAGTAGAAGGTCACCATTAAGAGTGTGTACATAGAAATAGTCATTAGCATAAATGCATGTTACCTTCATAATCATATTAGTATTTCAATTATTTGAACTTATAATTATAAAATTTTCAAGCTATTGCCTATATAAATTTATACTAAAAGAAATCTTGAAATATATTCAAGCTTATTTCTATAGAATTGGAGCAAAACTCAAGATGTAATATCTTTATGCAACTTCAATGTAAATGATTGATAATTCAAGAAATTTGTCAACTTTCTATAGAAAATAAACAATATAACTATCCAATCATATTTCAATATAAAATACATGTGGTTAAGATAATTAAGAATAATATATTTCAAAGGAAAGAGCCTACAACATAAAGATAAATGTAAATTGTGAGCCTCTTATCAAAGAGGTTTTGGGTTCGAATCTACATGTGCTTAATAAAATAATAATTAATAATAATACATAATAATTAATCTTGACTTCACCCTCTTACTGATAAAAAAAAAAGTTCAAATGTAATATTGAGCTTAATCTACCCGATAATACATAATATAATATAGAGCTTAATATGACTCGTGTACATTTGTGATTTTTTAATTTGAATATATTGTTGATTTTATAAGTATTTAATAAAAGATGGCTTATATTTTAATTTGGCAAGTACTATATTTTTTACAATAATAAAATTGTGATATTATTTTTGAAGTATTAGCAGCCAAAACAATGGGGGCTGACCTCAAAGTACAAAAAAGTTAGGATTCAATTGTTAATTTTTTATATTTTACTGAAAACTCACAAATAAATTTTGATAACATCATGATATTGCACCAAATTTTTAATTTTCCTTTTTAAAACATTTTTTTATTAAAAAAATGTACATCAGCATCAATAAATTTTTTTAAAATTTAAAATATATAAGATTATTATCACCCGTGTATAAACAATCAAAATAATAAATATATTATTCCTAAAGTCTTTTTTCAATATCTGTTGTAGCTAATGCAATTCTTGGCTTATAACGATAACATATAACCTTGAGGATCAAATGTTAAAAAACAAAAAACAAATTAAATGTTCATAAATGCCAATTATTCCTTACAGTACAAATCAGTGCCCTTGGCGTGTTGTGCCTCCATTCATGTTCTGTAGCAGGAGAATGAACAATAAGGCAAACCATACAATATTATGGATCAGTAGTAAGCTTCTCTCCAATTCTCATATTCCATGTGGCAAGTTTTAGAAGTACGTTAGGGAGGCACTTCTCGGATGCTTCCTTAGTCTATTACTCCAGCAAAATTGTTTCTTTTTGTTTTAGGCTAGGTATTTATATATATATAACTCCAAACTGCATTGTTTCTTTTTTTATTTTAAGCTATGTATTTATGTATGTAACTCCAAATGCATTAGAAAGAAGGAACAAATTGAAGACCCTACTCTTATGGCCAATCATTTAATACAACAAAGCAAGGGAAGACTAGTTAAGAAATAGGTGGGAGAGATTTTACAAATATTAATGAAATGTTTTACCTTCAAATTATCACACCATTCCAATCTATTATATTTTTTTGTTTGTATCTAATTACATGCATGTGTTTCTCTATTGAAAAATCTATATTTTATGAAATAGGCTTATAGTTGAATTGAGAAATATATTAAGAGTGTTTCTAAATTTAGAATACACAAAAGTTGCATGAATATATTTATTTGTTGTCTAAGTTTTCTATTATTCTTTTGGTAGATTTTCGACTAATTGGTTGGACAATTAATTACATGATCTTTGATAGAAATTCCATAGAAATCAATTATTAAGACTATTATAGATAATCAAAAGGAAATTCTTATATATATAGTTTTTAAAAAGTTAATTATATTATATATAATTGAAATATTTAAATATGACTATTCAAATTATATTGATAAATTAAGGACAAAAATTTAATAGTAACTTTAAAAAATGAATGGATATCAATTATCAATTTATTTTTTAAATTTAGCTTTAAAATATCTATTATATAGCTATAAATTAAGTATTTATGTTTATATTTGAGCCTATTTACTTAGTATTTCTTGTGATTAACTTCATGTTTAGTAATTATTCTTATGTCTGTACATGCAACCTAGCTCACAAAATTGTCTTCACAATTTCAATATGCATCCTTTTAATTGTACAATCAAAAGAAAATATTTAGCTAAGTACCTCCACTTTCCATACAAAAATATTAGATTGAGTCAAATTCTATCTAAATGTTAGAATCCAAAGTTGTACAATCTTTTCAAACTATCTTTTTATAAGATTTATAATTATTTAAATGTGAGATTCTCATTAGACTTTATGAATTAAAGACTAAAAATATATATATAACTACATTTCAAGAAAAAAAGACATGTATGAACTTTGCTTTTAGAAAGAAAACATTAAAAATAGTTTTATTATAATAATAAAATAATATAATATAATCAATCTGAAATGACATTTAGCTAAATTATTCAAACTTAAATTTAATAAATTTAAAAGTCCTAATATAATATGAAGAGTAGGACACTACACCTATATTCTTTTTATCTCGGTTCTCAAATATAGATAAGAATATATAACCACATTTCAAGGGATAACGATTTGCTTTATAAAATAGATATTAAAGATTATAATAAATCAATATGATTTAATCAATGTAGCATACCATACCCAGTCAAACAAAAGTGAAGGATAAACAAAACAAAAAAGGTAATGAAGCTCAACATCAATGCCGAGTCATTAAAAACATCCGTGTCAGTAAGCAATTGTTGTTCGCAATGCCCATACGGCAGTTGAAGAGGTTTTAGTAATTTATGCACCTACCCTCATCTTCCATGTGGAGGTTCCTGCCGTGTAAGATATGATTGTATCAATTCTACGAAGCTTCCTTTGTCTATTATTAGGAATGCTGGCAAAAATAGTTTGTTTTTGTTGAAGGCACTGGTCAATGGATGTTAGTAAATGGGAGGAAGCCTCTTGAAGCTAATGATAGGAATAACCTCTGGGATTTACTTGCTAAAAATAAGAACGTGACAATAACAGAAATAATCAATATATTTCTAACTATTATAGAAATTTATCTATGGTTTATTTCGGGTTTTGGGGGAGGAATGACTAGAATATATTAACATATTTATATTGTCTATTGAGTAGTTGATGATACTGTAAACATAAGACCTTGATTTATAAACAATCTTAGTTTAACAATAAGTGAAATGTCAGAAATCAATTTTATATTTGACTAATCATAACAATGACCTAGAGATCTCGCTCTTAGAACAATGAGACAAATGAAAATTTTAGAAAACTATCATTCTTCTGAAATAAAGTATTTGTACCTCAATTTATATCTCCATTGAAAATTTTATAACAAATAATATTCATCTAAGAAATATTTAGCTACTTTATTTAGAATCTGGAATCTTAGGTGTCAATCAATTCAACTAAAAATAAAATACTAAATATTCATGAAAGTACATATGGGTACAATTTTGAGACTATCCAAATCATACTCGTCTATAAATTAATATGGCATCAAAAAGTCTTTGAAGGACTCAACTTCTTTGGAGAGGTACTTTTAACATGTGATAGAAAACTACAAATTGAAAGAGGCAAAGCAACCGACCAAATCTGTGGAAATGGAAAAACTGCTACCTATAATAATTAATGTACTAAAGAATCAGAAGCTCTCCATAATCATTGCTTTCCCTTCACTTGTGCTTTGTCATTGACTTACCATTCCTTAGCCCACTTCTTGCCCTCAACTATAATCAGAAATAAGGAATGCATATAGCTCTAACTATCGATGTTGTCTATGGAGGGGCTAAAATGTGCTTGTATTAATTAATTAAAAAATAATGTATAAGAATTTTATGAATTTTAGTTTATTAAAAAATACAAACAAATTGGTTATGCATGTGCATTTTGGCCCCTCCATAGCCAAAACCCCAACTATCCCTATCATATAAGAAAAAACCATAAATCTTATTTCTAGTACTTAACACTTCAACAAATATAAAATTGCGAGAAAGAAAAGACTATGTTTTGGATGATTTTGAACAAATTCATCATAGATCAAGTGCATTAGTAGCATATTGTCACATTGTTGCTGTTTTATTTCTAGTTTTTGAAATCTTATAATATAAAATACAATATTGTCCTTGAGTTTATCATAAAAAGTTTATCATTAAAAAACTACTTTTATGAGAGATTGGAATATATATTTATTTAAAGAACCAACTTCCATGTAAAGACTTTGATAAAAGAAACTTCAATATAACTAATAGTAGAAGCTCACCATTAAGAGTGTGTATATAGAAATTGTCATCAACATAAAATGCATGTTGCCTTCATAATCATATAAGTATTTCAGTTATTTGAACTTATAATTATAAAATTTTCAAGCTATAACCAATGTAAATTTATACAAGAAGAAACCTTCAAATGTATTCAAGCTTATCTCTATAGGATTGGAGCAAAACACAAGATGTAATATCTTTATGGAACTTCAATGTAAGTGATTGATAACTCAGGAAATTTCTTTAAAATGTAATTGTCAACTTTCTATAGAAAATAAACAATATAAGTAGTCAATTATATTTTAATATAAAATAATTTTGTTTAAGAGGATTAAGAATACTATATTTCAAATATAATATTGAACTTAATATAAATAGTGCACATTATTTTTTATTTTAGTTTGTGATTTTTTTATTTGAATATATTGTTGATTTTATAAATATTTAATAAAAGGTGGCTTATATTTAATTTGACAGGTAGCATATTTTTTACAAAAATACAAATTGTGATATTGTCTTTAATAAGTAAAATTAGGTTTTAAAGGACTCGAAACTTTTTTACAAAAAACAAAATTCTAGTTAGAATCTGAGATAGCAATTAAAAGAAAACAAGAAATAGACCTCCAAGTAGGACAAAAAAGGAGGTCAAAAAAAATCTGCTGAAAAAAATAGCAAAAAGACAGTAGAAAGTCAGCAAAAAGATAGCAAACGAGACAGCAAAGAACCAGCTAAGTAGCCTTGATCAGGTCCAACACTTGGTCTACTAGAATCTACATGTTTTCAGCCACTGCCTTCACCTAATCTTTTTGCTCGTATCTTCAATCTTCTTGGAGTGAGCCCTGGTTTGCTTGCTGGGACCTTGATATTGTTATAAGGATTCAATTGTTCAATTTTTGTTCAAATGATAAAAATCTTGATAGCAACATAGTCTAGATGTAATGAGTGTGCCTAATGAATGGTGTTCCATTCATTCCTATGAGAGATGGATTCTTGTAAACTACTACTCATGAAACACATATCTACAAATTTGACTTATCATTACACAAATAAATTCTGATAGCAGCATTATGATATTTGAACTTATCCCAAAAAATACTAATTTAAACATCTATTTCTTAGAAAAATCTACATCAACATCAGTAAAAAAAAATTTAAAATATAAAATATATATGATTATTTATCACCAAATGTATAAATAATCAAAATAATAAATACTTTGTTCCTCAAGTCTTCTTCAATATCTCTTGTAGATAATGCAGTTCTTGTTGTCTTATAACAATAATAAATAACCTTGAGGGCAGTCAAATGTAAAAAACAAAACACAAATTAAATGTTCATAAATGATGACAATTATTGCTTACAACAATCAGTGCCCTAGGCGTTTTGTGCCTCCATTAATGTTATTTAGCAGGAGAATGTAAATAAGGCAACCATACAATATTATGGATCATGTAGAATTCCTGAAATGTCAACTACAACAACAGTAGTGTTAGAAGTACGTTAGGGAGGTACTTCTGGGATGCTTCCTTTTTCTATTACTTGAGCAAAACTGTTTCTTTTTGTTTTAGGCTATGTATTTATATATGCAACTCTAAACTGCACTGGAAGAAGGAACAAATTGAAGACCCTTCTCGTATGGACAAGCATTAAATACAACAAAGTAGGTGAAGACTAGTTAAGAAATGAGTGGGAGAAGTTTTACAATATTAATGAACTGAAAACCGCACCATTCCAATCTATTATATTTCTTTGCTTGCACCCAATTACATGAATGTGTTTATTTTTTAAAAATAATTTTTTAATGAAATCATCTTTATAGTTCAATTGAGAAATATATTAAAAATTTCTCTAAATTTAGGGTACACAAAAGTTGCATGAGTATTTATTTTTTGTCTAAATTTTCTATTTATTTCTGACAATGATGTCGGTAGGTTAGAAGAATTCATTCTTTAGAAATAATGTAATTTTGTTGTCAGTTGGTTAAAAGAATTCATTCTTCAGAAAATAATGTAATTTTGTTGTACATTTTGTTTGTAAAACTATTTGTATTCTTATATGAGTTTTGAAAAATTTTAATAAAGAAAATAATAATAATAATAATTTATTTATTATTATTATAATGATACCTTCTTGCATTGTTAGACTTCATTTTCTCCTTTTTTCTAATATATTTTTTATATTAAAGAATTATTTACTTATAAAAGTAAATCATAAACAAACCTAAAACTATTTGCATACTTTAGTCATGTTGAATTATTTAATATATTCTGAAAATTGTGATCAATATGAATAAAAACCTATTGAAAAAGTTATGATGTTTTTATAATTAATTCTATTACTTTTGCATTAAATTTTTTTTTTCTATGTGTAGAGGGTTAGGCCATGGATTAAATTGTTAAATTATGAGGACTCCTATTTGTAAAGGTATTGGCACTTAATGGAAGGATGCTATGATGATCATCGGACACCCTCTTGATGTGTAGACCCTCCTCTAACCACTACTCTTGATTATCTCGATCTTGTAGCTTATGATGTGCAGGCTTGCCAACACTCTCCTCCTTGTGTTAGCTATGAATTTATTTATTTATTTTTAACTTCCAATGTATTTCAGATATTACATTTGATATCTATATTTTATAATGTTGTGCAGACAATAAAAGTCAGTTAAATAATTTACTTGTACACAAACTACTTTTGTAACTATCTAACCTAATCTATGTAATACATTATACTAATAATCCCACCTTTATTTTTGGACTGTATTCATCTCTTGAGAAACTCACCTTTATATTTTATTTTATTTTTTAAAAATATGTTGAATATAAGATGCATACACATTTACAGTTTTTGTAAAATCGTCACTAAAAAATCAAATTTTGAATCAAATGGAGTTTTGTCAAGTTGTCTCATAATTCTCATGAAGGTGTAGCCCCTATTTGAGATTCTTGGGTTCTCCCCATCTATTTTTGAGTTCTACACAAAACCCCTTACCTGCCTCCACAAATCAAACTTCACAAAACATATATCTTTAAATATATCAACAATAATAAGAATAAACAAGAAACCAAAAATAAAAAATGCTTTTTAAGAAAAACATCATCTCAAAGTGAGAAGGTGAGCTAATTCGAGATGATTAAAATCCTCCATCAGTACTTCTCCATGACCACTAATTTTTTTATATTAATACCTTAGTATTTGATGAATCCTCCTTCTCAACATAGGTAATATTACCCTCATCCTGGAGACTTCCTTTAAGAAAATCAGATTTTGCTAGACCAAGCTAAGTGACATATTTTCTAATTGAGAAACACCTTTTGAATAATTTGCATTTGTTCTTGTTTCTTCTATGAAAAGAGAACAAATTGCATTTCTTTAGTTCAGGGCAAAAACTACATTATTATATTTTTTAGGAAGAATGTTTAGCTATGTAGCTTTAACATCAGTGTCATCATCTATGGCTAGTTGTCTTATAAGAGACCTCAAATTACTTATATGATTTTTCATTGTGATTCTATCTTCCATTTTAAATCTAAATAGTTGAAATTTTAAAGAAAAACTTGCATTTATTACTTTTGTTCCAAACAATTTATTCAAATCCCCCCAAATTTCACTTGTATGTGTAGGTGGAAATAAAAGAAGAATTATAATTAGTTAACATACATCGAGATTTCTTCATTAATCGCAACATAGACACAAAGATTGTTCTCTCATACCATATTTGAGAGGCATATAAATATATGCAAAACTTCTATATTCACAAATGATATTTCATTTGATAGGTATTTTGAGCACTTGTAGGGCCCATTTGCCGTTGCACCAAAAGCCATGACTATTAGTGAACATGGAACACCACATAATTAACCACCTTGGGCAAGGGAGTGTGTCGCATCACCCAACAATAATGTTGTGCATGTAAAAATTAATTAGAAATAATTTAGTGCATAGATTGCGTTTATAACTATTCCAACCTAATCAATTTCATAATGAGGGTTCCATTTCCTCCCCCATTAGACTATAGCTTTGTTAGGGACATTACCCATATTTTTTTGTTTTTAATATAAAAATCAACCTCATTTAAATATTAGATTCATTTTCAAACCTTCGAGTCTAAGAAATTGATCTAAAAGAACATGTTTTCTTTCTATTAGAACTCTCATCAGTTCTATTCCCCAAACCACAATACTCTTTAGAAAGCTGTAATAATTGATCAGTATCCATTTTCTACATTTAAAATTCAAAATGATAGTTTTCTTAATATTTATAGAACTTCCTCTATTCATTTCCTATTTCAAACTGCTTTTCACCTCCCCATTCCTATATATTTTCCTATTTCAGACTGCTTTTCACCCCCCCGTTTGTCACCTCCCCATTCCTATATCTTTTCCAGAATGTTTTTATTACAATGAACTAAATATTGGTATTGTTTTTAATGCTTTTCACTGCAAAAGTCTTACATTTCCTTGCTAGCTGTCATCTTTTTGAAATGCAAAAACTTGTGGATGCTTTAATTTGAAAGAACGGCACAGTTACTTCCCTTTACAATTATTATTCAAATATGAAATTGATTTCCCAATCTTTTACTGAAGGTCATCATAAGGTTTAATGTTTATAGTATTTCCAGCTGCAACATACAAATTATGAATAACTGAACAAGATTCATTAGTTTATATCATCTCTATATAAGAGATCATACGAATTTCAAGCAATGTCGCTACTCCTAGCACAAAACTAAGAAGCTCACTTGATTGTTAAATTACAGATTTTTAGCCATAAGATAATTGTGAACTCCTCAATACATCCCATTCTAACCCTTAAATAAATATTGGCATGCCACTAGACTACAGAAACACATTGAAGAGATGGATGAGAAGCAGAAGAAGTTCTGGTGATTAAATGCCTGAACTCATGAATATCCACAAACCCATCTCCATTATAATCCACACTCTCAATCATGCTCTCACAGCAACTCAAATCTTTTCCCTCCACAAAACCCAATCTGGAGAGAACATCGGCCAACTCCACTGCACTGATAAACCCATCTCCATTTTGATCAAACACATTAAATGCCTCACAAATTGCCTTGTCCTCAACCTTCACATTTTCAACATCCTCCTCCTCCTCTGCAAATAGGATTCTATAAAGCTCGCCAAACTCATTTTCAGTGAGAAAGTGATTACCACATGCAGACATTGATCTCACAGCTAATTCCACCTCCTCCTTTGGCATTTCCAGACTTATTCTCTCCAAAAATCTCAATATCTCATCCGTACTAACTCTTCCATCACCATCTTCATCCAAAGTTCTAAACATACTTGCAAGACACTCAGCCTCCTTCTCAGCATCTTCGCTAGACATTATTCTAGCTGAAACATGAGAGTCCCTTGACTCAAAACATGAACTACTACCATTGCTACCATCCTCTTTCAATATCTCTTTATTGAGTGCAATGGGTTGTTGACACTTTTCATCTTCACTAGGAATGCCATGACCAGCATCAGTAATCTCATTATGACCTGGACTAACACTAAAAATTGCGTCAAGATCAATGCTCTTCTTTGGACTGAAGAGAGAACCATAATACCAACACCCATCAATGATGGACTCATTAACATCCAACCTAAAAGACATCTTTGATAAATCTCTAACTTGCTTCTCCTATTCTCTAAACTTAAGAAGTATCCTTCTCCACTACTATCAACTTCTCTTAGCCTTTGTATTCCTCAATGAGTCTCTCTACTATTAAATAAAATTTCAAGAGAGAGAATCTTTTGAGAAAAGAATAGGATCTGGCAGTTTTCAGTACATAAGAATACTTAGGAAAGTGGGAGGAAGCTGCTTGAGGTATATCAGTTTCAGTATTATACGTCATGATCTTACTAACTAATGTATCAAAGTTCTAATTACAATGGCTTGGTCATTTTTAAGTAGAACTCTTGATGTGGGTACGTGGCTATAGCTCAATGACAGCAAGCACTTCAACTTCTACAGACCAAACTTGAAGGATGGATAACAGCTCCATGTTTTATTATACTAAAAAGTTTTAAGTACGTGCTAATGCAAACAAATAACTTAAAACAAACAACGCTGTCATCTTTATTATAAGTCATAGACAAAGGAAGCTTCGTAGTATTGGTGCAATCATAACTTACATGGCAGGAAAATCAACATGCAAGAAGATGGGCATAAGATGTAAGAAAGTAACATTACTAAAAACTCTGCACTGCCTTAGTGAAATAGATATTGCTCAATGACAAGATAGTTTGCAATGACTTAGCATTAATGATGAGTTTAATAAGATTTTTTTTCCTATTTCCTTTTACGGAAAGGATATTTAGAGTATCAATTTAGGTTTCATACATACTAGAAAAATAAAGTAATAGATGAAATTAAACCCTCCTAAGAAATAGGCATCTCAACACTTACCTGATAAATTATTTTGTCCTCCAGTTGAACATTTTAGTACGTGCAAGTATATACAAAAAGCTTTCAATTATGATGGACAAAAATTGCACAGCCCAAACCCGTGGATTTGTAGTTTTCTAGTGGGCGCTGACAGTTTCACATGTTATAAAGGTTAGGGCTGTTCAAACCATTAGCCCACATAATCCACCTAGTGGGCCTGTTTTCCTTTTTGCATGGTTATCTTCCTCGGGTCTTTTTGTTTCATTTTTGTCCACAAGCCTCTTGACAGGTACTCACGTGGTGCAGCCCTTGGAGTTTTGAGAGAGAAATCACTGCTTCTTGTTATCTCCCAGTAGCAGTTGAGCCCGAGAAATGGCCTTTTACGTCAAAACTTCCTTTAGGGCATCTTCACATAGTTTTTTTATAGGGTGGTATTTTTGAAGCAGGATCTAGTTCTACCTCACAAGTACTTTTAAGCATTCAGTTCCTATTCACTTCAAAAGCCCTTTCATCTTACATTTTGATAGGATTTTCAATAACTCAGTGTAAATATTCAAAGTATATTGTCAAGTTTTTCATGGTCTTGCTCTAGATAGAAGTTTTAGATTAGTATATTCAATTTTTATTTTACAAATGAGTTTAATGATAAGTTGTATAATAGTTTTTTATATCATTGTTTTAGACTAATGCAGATCATATTTTTATGTTTGAACAATGACTATTATTAATAGAAATTGTTTCTTATTTTAACAATAGATGACATACAAATTGAAGCTATTTTTTTTGAAGATGAATCTTATTCATAGATAGTATTTTAAATTTCTTAAATGTTTTTCATTCTGAAATTTCAATGATACTTCAATCTATAAATAGTTATGACTTGTCAACCAATTAATAATAATAAAATTTGAGAGGAATTATTTTTTTATTCTAAAATATTTGTTAAAGTCTTAGACCGACAACACATATTGAACAATATATATTCTCATTCAAATCAAACAATTTAAAACACTTTGACTTCTATTCTAAATCTTCACAATTTAATTCCTAAAATGTAAAATAGGAAATAAAGATTCTTCTTACAATTGTGAGTAATGAATTGAATGTCCTACAAAAACAAAAAGTTGTGCCACTTCCTCTACCTTATTGTACTTGATATAGGCTAGGACTATTGCATTCACTTTGTCCAATTAGCTAATTAATTTTGCAAAGATCAACCAATTATATTCAATTATTTTTACTTTTTATATGTTTTTAATCAATTAAAAATATTCCTAAAAATAAATTATTTCAATTATAATTGAAAATTTTAAGCAAATTCAATTCACAGTTGTAAAATCTATTTATCTAAACTTTACCACCACCTTTGTTTCACTATTTTATAACTAGTATAGATAAATAAATATATCTAAAGAAATGCCAATAGATATCCACTACAAAATTGATTAAATTTTACTTTACTGCACCCAAAACTATTTATATTTCTTTTTATCTTCATTTACTTTTTTGCACTAACCTAAATTTTTTTTTTTTTTTTTTTTTTTAAATTGATGATTTATTTTTAGTTCCAAACATTATAATCTTAATATATATTTAACGTGGTTTTTATTTAATTATATATATATATATATAATATAATTAAATTTAAAAAATTGGCATGTAGATGGTTGTCAAATTTAACCTTTTGTCTATCTAAAGAAATATCAATAGATATCCATTACATAATAATTATAATTTATTTTACTACATCTAAAATTATTTATATTTCCTTTATCTCCGTTTATTTAGTTTTTTACTAACTTAAGCGTTTTATTTTAACGTGTAAAAAAATAGATAATTTATATCTCTAAATATTATAATTTAAATAAACATTTTATGTCATATTTATTAAATTATTTTTAAAAGTATATTATATTTATAATAATATTTAAAATTTTGACATGTAGATAGTTGTCAAATTTAACCTAGAAGAATAAAAGTTAACATTAACACACTCACACCATCCCACTCCACCCATTATGCCATTGTAGAATGCCTATCAGCATTAATAAATGTAATTTACTAAAAGTGAGTCAACAACTTACCTTTCTCAAATTATAAAATTAATTTACCTACTTATAATATATTAAATCAAGCTTGTAAAAAAAATTATGTACTTATCTACTTATAACACATTAATCAAGTTTATAAGCACAAGTAAAAAAAAAAATTAAAAAATCTAATTCATCTATTATTTATATAATACAATATTAGTAAGTATAATAGTCTATTCCTCCTACATGTAATAAATGTATATCTTATTACAACTATATATTACATATTTGTTTTATTAACTATAGCTATAATGACAAGTACACGCCACTACGTAGCACTTGTTATTTAAATAATCAAATCTTTAGACCTGCCACACTACCCAAACCAAAAAATTCATTGTAAGGATACTAAATTCCTAACCATCAACCAATTTCAAATTAAAAAATCTTTAAAATTGATGCAACCACCTAATTTTACAAGAGTTCTAATTCTAATATTTTTTAATTGAGAATTGGACTAAGTGTTTTTATTCGCTTGTTGATTATGATATTCTTAGTTACTACCTAAAGAAAATCCTTATTCAAATTATAGGTAAAATAAAAAAAGTAAACTTTAAGTGCAAATATTATAATCATACATCAAATATCAATTGGAAAAAGACTACAAAATTATAATACTCTCAAATTCAAAGTTCATCTATACGAACTAAAAATTTACCATTTTATTTTTCTTTTGTATAGTTTGTACTAAAGATTAAAAAAATTGTATATAAAAAAATAATTCTTGAATGAATTTTATCAAGTTTTCACAATCCATTTTTAACAAAATAAATCTTCTTATAAAAATTTCAATTAATATATCATATATTAGTTATCAATAATTCATATTGTTTTACTATATGATTTGAAATGCAAATATTAAATCTAAGAAATGCAGTATAAATGCCTTCCAATATTTACAAATTTCTCCTTAGTGAATCTAACAATTGAGTCTAGAAGAATAATTGTCTTCTACAATTTGTAATTTTTTTGATGAATAGACCTTTCTTATTAATTAAATGTTAAAGATATATATCCAAAAAAAGGAGGTTAGGGTTACAAAAACATCTCACAAGTTCACTTGGCACAAAAATGAATAAGACAACTATTCATAAAAAAAAATATTAACAAAATAATTAAAGCCCTCAAGCTGCAAGAGAAGTGCTAACCAAGGGAGGGTCTTTGTCATCAAAACCCTAGAAGTCCTTTTGGTTGGTAGTTGATTCAAGGGGAGCCCAACAATTAGTAGGGGAAACATCAACATCATCAGGTTATTTTTCTCCCTCTGGCCTGGGCAGGGTGATAGCTAAGTCCAACCGAGGAAAAAGTCATTTGGGGTCTCTATGTGTAGAAGGCTAGCTTGCATCAGGGACAACAAGAGGAGCCATAGGGGACCAACCCAAACCCAACCTCTGTAGAGGTGAGGATGAGTGATGAAAATCACCAAAATTGCCACTAGGAGAGTGATGATGAGGTTACAACCTAGGAGTATGTGAGTGGTGCGTAGAACTACTCCAACCTCTCTGGTGATCACGAGGAGTACAATCACCAGATAAGCGTAATGTCCCCATTTTGGAGGAGTTAATTATTTATAAAGTTATTGATAAAAAAATATATTACAAGGTAACTTTATATTTAATTAAGTGATATATCTTATAAAGTCATTAAATAAAATAATGTTCTAGAGGTTGCTGGAAGGAGTAGAGAAATAATTAAAAAAAGAGGCTGACCTATCGAGGAAAAAAGAATAAATAGGCATTGAGGGCTCATTGCCTATCATCGAGATTTATTATTGATTTTTGCTGATGTGGATTGTGGAGCCTAGGGTTTTTGCAAGTAGTCACAATTGGCCATTGAGAACAAAAATTCTCAATTGGTACACAATTCTGAGGGTGTGAAAGATCACCTAAATTATCGCAGCTGTGGGAAGGATATTTCAGTCCTTTCACTTGTGCTTAATTGCTGATTTGGAGTTTCAAGTGGAGTTGTACTTTCACCATATCATCTTCAGCAGTCAGTCTCTAGTATCTGATCAATCCAGGTTCTTCATTTCAGTTTGTAGTTGTAACAAGTTCTCAATTGTATATAGCCAGTTAGGGTTTTTCTATAATGTGCCATGTCATAATGTTTCAGTGCTGAAAATTTCCATATCATTTGTAAAAACATTTGGTTTTCATTGAATGAATACATTGGCACTATTATTTCCTTATTTCAGCAATATACTTTAGCAGTATATTAAATTTAGGGTTTGTTTAGTGGCCTATTAGAAAGGGTCATTACAATAAGGCATTCAATGGTACCCGAGCAATCATACAAGGGGCATTTCCCTAATGTGCTAAAAGCTCCTATAGGTGAGCAAAATCCAACATCACCTTATCTATTTGTGCTTGAATCTACATCATGACATTATTACAAAAACATGCTTTAGAGTACATAGCAACATGTATATCAAGAATGTTGTTAGAGAATAAAATAACATTGTGATCCTTCCAAATAGTAAATAAAATCTCCATTTTGAAAGCATGTCATATCTGAGAGTACTTAAAAGGAAGCCTAGGTGAATCTCCCAACATGACCATATGCCATGTAAAAGCCTCTAGGCAAAAAGGCTTTAAAAAATCATGAATCCAAAGCCAACAGTTTTGGGCTCACCTATAGAATAAAAAATATGCAAGAAACTTTCTGGCTAGCCACAAAAAGGACATCTAGGGTCCAGGACTCCCAAATGTTGAAGCTAAGGGCCCAATGGAAGCTATTGGAAAAGCAGACACGAGGAAAAGTGATCAATTTTTGGTTCCGTGATGGTTTTCCAAATTGTGGAAAATCTAAGACTCCAAGTCTTATGAGAGGATTGCAAACGCCAAAGCTAATTGAGAGTATCAACCATCGAAAGGTGGGGAAGTAGTCACCAATAGCCCAACTTAGGTTTGTAACTGGTCATAGGAGTGGTGGGATACCATTTCTAATCTTTCCACCATGGGCAAGATGAGTGAATACAAGGCTTGTATAATAGATGGAGAGGTACTGTAGAAACTAGAAGATCAACTATCTGTCGATCTAGACAGATAATCTTAAATTGCACTTGCAGGTCATCCCATGAGCCAAGGCTCATAGTAACCCTAGAAAAAAAACCTTTGGGTGTCTTGATTCCCCTTCAAAATAAGCACAATGCACTAGCTCCTTGAATTTTAGCCAGTGGAACACCTTGAATAGAAACCAAGGGAGATCGCCACAAGTTTAACTGGTTCATGGAGAGCCCATCTTTGAACCCATTGCCAACCCAATGAAGCCATGACTTGATGGCTCCCCAAGCTTTTCAAATTATTTTAGCAAATAAAGTGCCTTGAACCTGTATAGGTTCAATGATCATGAGAATGGTTTGAAAGCCAATCCCCTTTTAGGAAGGCTAGTTAACTAGAAAGCCAAAAGATACATAATGTCGCAACAAGATTTTTCAAGCCTCATTGATAGTGAGAGCCTAAATGACCCACTTAACACAAAGGGAAATCCCCTTCTTGTTAGTGGAAAGTAGTCCAAGACCACCAGTGTCTTTGGGAAAAAAAAAAAAGTCCTAGGCAACTTTGTGAAAGTCATGATGCACAACATTAGAGGCCAAGAGGAAATCCCTTAAGAGGTGTTCAAGCTTTAGGTATTTTTCTTTAGAAGGGTCCCAACATGAGGAGTAGTAGACATGTGTAGCAGCCAACACTTTACAACAAATCTAAAATTTCCCTGCAAGGGAGAGAGGCTTGGTGATCCAGTAGTCCAATTTCTTCTCAATCTGTGCTAGGAAAACATTCCATAGCTCCACGGGGGAATCTTGAAAAGCAAATGGAATGCCTAAAAAATTAAACATTTTTCCATGTTGAACTCATTTCCACCCATAGCGCTACAGCAATTAAGGGTCTGGCAAGAAGGATTTTCTATAACATAGGGTCTTGTGCTATTAAATAGCAGACCCAGAGGCAGGCAAAAAGTATCCAAGCATTGTAAGGCATTGGCAATGTTTTCTTCATCTTCCAAAAGGGTAAGAAAGGAGTCATTGGAAAAATGGTCATTCACAATATCTGTAGTGGAATCTAGAAGAGTAATGCCACACACCAAACCTTAAGAGATAGCGTTGGAAAGAAGATAGACAAATCATTCAGTCACCAACACATAAAGAGAAGGTGCTAAAGGACAACCTTGACAGATAGATCTGTAGAGCCCAAAGGCTTTAAATTGCTGATGATTTATGGTAATATAAGAAGAGGCATCGCCAAAGAGCATCTAAACTGATTGCAAAAAGGACTGTGCCAAACCCCAGTGGGTTGAGCATGGCCAAAATGAAAGGCCAATCAATCCAGTCATAAGCTCTAACAAAATCAATCTTAAGAAATAAAGCATGTTGTTTGGACTATCGAGCCCACTCCATACCTTCCCAAACAACAATACTATTATCCATAATGTATCTAGATTTAATGAAACTAGTTTGTTCAGGAAGAACAATCTAAGGGGGATCACATGCCATATTTTAAGGGAGAGAGCCTTGGCAATAATCTTGTAAGAGACATTCAACAAAGTTATGGACCTCCAATTCCATATTTCCTCAGGATCACCATCTTTAGGTATGAATTTGATATTATCCTTATTAATAATATTGCCCAAGGAAAGAGAATTGTATAAAAGGCATATTTCTTTGGAGAAAGCCCATTGGGAGTAGCAGAAAGGAAGGCTTGTAATGCGTGGTCATGCACTACAGAAGGCCTCTGAGTGGTAAAGACCTTCTCATAATGATGCACAAAAGCCTAAATGATGCTAGGAAAGTTAGAAAGAACATTCTAGTCTTCCCTTATGCATTTGATGCCTACTAAAGAATGGTGAGCCCGCACAACATTGAAAAATTCTTTGGAAGCTTGATCATCAACCTCTAGCCAATGGAGATGGGCTTTGATCAAAGCTCCCCTAGCAACATAGTTTTCTACAACCTATTTCTAGTGTTAAAGATTGGCAAGTAAACTTGAAGATCAGTATCAAATGGAGTCATGGCGAGGGATTTTGAGGCTTCATAAGATCTTCTATGGTATATGGCCAACTTTCTATTGTAAATGTGAAGAAATCTTGTAGTACAAAGAATGACATCATTCTACCATTGAATCCACCCAACTTGGGTGTGGGGTCGAGGCTCAAGATTCCAAACCCAAAGGATGTGGGAAACATTGAATGGATGAGACAACAAGGAGGTATTGAGGTAGAATTGGGTTTTGCAAGTATGAGGTTGAACTGTGTGCCAGGTAATAGAAAAGAGGATGGGGTAATAATCTAACAAGGTCACATCTGGAAAAGGAGTCATAGGTAGAGCATGCTCATGTGTAAAGGAAAAAAGGACTAAGCTAAAAGCATAGCCTTGTCAAGTCTCTTTAATACTCTGTCTAACCCAGCTTAGAAGTTGGACCAAGTATGCCAAACTACATTAGACCGGCAACGGTTAGCATTGGGATAAGAAAGGCCTAGCTTATTTTGCATGTAAAACCAGGCCTTTCTCTCACCAGTTGCCCATAGAAAAAGAAGGAGCCCTTCCTTGTCAATAGCCATCTCAACCATATTGAAATCCCCACAAAAAACTTAGGTCGTAGGTGACAAGTGATCTGCCAACCAACACCATAGGTATAAACGTTCAACAACATCATTGGGGGCATAAATGTTAACAATACAAAAATAATGATTCTGAAAAGACAGTAATATTCAAACAATCGTCTTAATGGGGTTAGACCCATGAAAAATAATAGAAGAAAGTAAACAAGGAGAGAGAAGAGTAACAATGCCACCTCATCTAGCATTTTGCTGGGAAGACAATAAGGCAATGTCCAACCAAATAACTCTACAGGCTAAGGTGAGAAGGAATCCAACAACTTTAACTTCCTGAAGACAAAGAACATCAAGATGACCAAGCTAATGCTTGGTATCATGAACAAAATATTTTCTAGAGAGGTTTGTTAGCCCCCACACATTCCATGAGAGACTATTCATGGTAACCTAGCTTGCACGTCTTCCTCATCCCCAAGAGAGGAGGAGTTATTTTGAAAAAATATTAGAGCATCAAATGAAGGGTCTCCAAGAGAGATGACCTGCCATATCTTCTCCCCATTATCATGAACCTCACTATAGCCTTCTAGGCTATGAGAATGATGAAGGATATATGATGAAATACAATTTGTAATTTTCTCTTGATTATAAAAGAAAAAAAAGGTTTCATGTTGGAATTTATGATATCATTATCTCCTATTCCACTTTTAATGTGAGTTTGAAATTAAGAGTAAGTGGACTTTTTGACAAGAAAAAAACAAAAAGAAGAATGTTGTGTGCAATGGTTAGAGATGAATAATAGTGAGTTTTCTAAATAGAACAAGGAATGTCACAACAACAATAAGTAGTTTATGAAGAGTGAAGGGAGTGCAATAGTAGTAGACAACTATAAACTCATATTTTAAACATATTATAATATGTCCCCAATCGTCTCCATTGTGTTTGGTTGTTAGGCTCAAGGAAGTTTGAGTGTATGTTATCAAATATTAATGTCTACAAACTGGTAAAAGAGTCTGGGCTTCACCTCTATTATGTATTTTAATCCAACAAAATGGTCCTTCGCTCTAGGTTATCAAATATAATTATTGAAATAAAAAAGTGATTTCTAATATTTTATGTTTACAAATTTTTTTGGTCCTTCATACACAGTATGAATAAGTGAAGCATATCTTCAACTATATCTTATATGTATGAAATAACACAAATTTCAAGTAATTCCATTAATGGGAGAACTTGAGTACAAAGCAATATATTCAAGAGTGGAAAGACTAGAGTTGTTCACTGACAAAATAATAGACGACTCAAATCTATTAACATTGTCATACATTTTTTTTATAACAATACTTGCAATTAGCTATAGATAACTTTTAACTCTTAAAATATGTATGGGTAAAAACACAAACATGTGTCACCCTTTTGTAAAGGAAAAGACTAACAAAAGTATAATTGTTCACCTCCAATGACATAAAACTCGTATTATTATTTAGAATTTGAAAATGAAGTAAACTAATGAAATATGTAGAAATGGATGAAGATTAGGATTGTAATTTTTAATAATTATTTGGAATAAGAATTGATATATTTTCCCAATTTTTATAGATAATTTTGTTGCTACTAAAAAATGTTGAAAATTAGAGGTTTAGTTCCCACCACCAAACTATATGAAAATAAACTTATTTCCATTTGAACTCGAACTATACATTATAGATAACATATATAGCTAGAAATTTTTTAAAACAAAATTGGCTTTACACCTATATTTTCTCTTTTATAATGGTTCAAATTTCAACTCACCTAAAATTGATAGTTTTCATCTCCAACCACATTTTCTCAAAACAAATCTATTCTTGTAGTGCCTACCCCTAGTTTACTTTTCATACATTATATTGCCCAATTCTTTTAGGCCAATTTTATGGTTATGTTTTATGATTAGTGGTACTTGGTTACCTGATTTGACCTAGATGTTATTTCATACTCAGTTTATATTTTTGATGAGCTACTTGCTACTCAATTATATTATGTGTTCATGATTATTTTGATGATGATGTATGTATGTTCATATAGTGATTTCATTTATTCCATGATGATAGTTAGATGGATGGTTTATATGTAGTTTATATGGTTACTTACCCCATACTTGCATGTGTATGGTGTACTTGTATGTTTTACTTTATGTTTGACATTTTTGATGTGGTTGAGGGATGAACTTGTAGTTACCTTCTAGTTAGGATCTACACGATGCACCACTCCCCACCATTGCCTATTTAGTTTAGATTTATATGTATATGTACATGTTTGGCTTTTATGTAGATTGTAGGTATCAGGCATAGAATTCCTTGAATTTTTAGGATGAGTGTGCCCTATCATAGTATCTAAATGGTAAAAGAGGGGAGATAACTCTTGAGTCCAAATCCTAAACCTAAGTCAATTTTCCTAGAAATTAGGACAAGTATCTACGTTATTTACCCTTCCAAATTCGTTGAATGACATGAATTCAAGATTTTGACCCTTGAGTTTGATTTAGTATTTTGTCTTTATGATGAGTTTTCTTATTTAGATTTGTGGGTCTATTGTGATTTTTAATTAAATTAAATCAAATAAAAATATTATTAAATGATTTAATTTAACAAAATTCTTATAAAGAAAAATCAAATCTTCATTATATTTAATTAATTAAGAAATTAATTAAATAGAAGAATTAAATTAAATAGTTTTAATTAAAGTTCTAATTTTGTGGTGATAATATTTATTTTATTTAATAATAATAATTAATTTAGGAGGTTTATTTTAATAAATAAACTCTAAATCTTATTATTATTTAAATTAATAAATATACTATTAAAAGCATCTTCTGATTTAATAAAAGAGAGAGAAAATAAATTTAATAAAGTTTATTTTAATTAAAATGCAAAATTTTGCACATGAAATTAAAATAAATTTTAAAATTAAGTAAAAAGGGTTCGCGTGATTGCAAAACCGAAACACTAAAGGGAGAAGGCTCTTCATTAAGAAATGAGAGCTCATTTCTCCACACGCAGGTTTGTAGGAGCCAATTTTCGAGGAACATGGAGGTGTGAATATTGAAGCTGAAGATCATGATTCCATGGAAGTTGATGATCACACACTAGAAAACATATTTGAAGATGATGATACAAATACATTGATGGAGGATAGGTGGAGGTGGATTCCAATATCTTTCACATTGGCATATAATTCTCGATATGAGCAATGGAGAATATTTTATGGTAGAAATAGAAACTCGCTAATCAATCTACAATAAAAAATATAAGTTCTTAATAGAAACAATATTAATGGTACACACATTTATTAACAATAATGATATATGTATTTATGAAATACCTTAGCATACATGACATTGTTATGTTGGATAAACTATTCATAACCTTCAAATTCACCAAAAACAATACATCAGAGAGAAGAGTTGTTTGGGAGCCTTCTTAAAGCGTCATGTTTGTCATCTCAAGTAGAGGTATAGCATGGATGAAATCAACATCATCGTGATCATCATCATCATCATGATCATCATTATCATCATCAGTTGCGTCAGTACCAAATGTCAATATCAATTTTTCTAGAATTTGATTGTGTCTATTCTCTTGCTTTTCATCTTGATGATGGATCACTGGGTGTGATCCAAAACATTGATGCTAAAAATTTCAGACACAATCAAATTCTAAAAAAATTGATATTGATATGGATTATGGAAATCAAATGACACTCAAGTACCAAATGTGTCATACGTGAGCCCACAATAGTGGGTTACACTTTTTTGCCTAAACTAACACTGAACTCTGAATTTTCAAGAAAACTTTCACTTTCAAATGCAAATTTCTGTTTAACAGTTAGGAATTTGAAGATGAAGTAAACTAGAGTCTTTTAGGATTTTGTGTCTAGATTCTAAATATATTTATTTTAATTTTTTAAAAATTGAATTTATTGAATTATTTTTTCTCCTATGAAAATTGGTATGATATCAAAAACCTGATTTTTAAAGAGTGACACTATTTTTGACACATAACTTTTTTTCTACAATAGATATCAACGTGATTCTTTCAAATTTAGTTTGTTAACATCCATACCTAAACCGTAGAGTTGGTCTTATATCTTTATCATTAGTATTTCATATTTTATTGTAGTTTAAAGTTGGCCCAAACACTAATTTAGACATACGTGGCTTTTGACACATGTAACTTATTATATATTTACCCAATTTCAAAAAAAAAAAATTGATTGAAAGGTGACTCAAATACAGAGATTGTACTTATTTTTTAAAAAAAATAAAAAATTATTTACTATTTTTTCGTGAACGCCAAAAATCTCGGTTTATTTTTTATAATAAACCTATATTCAATTCACGTTAATATATATATATATACCTAAAATTTTTGAAAAGCACCAAATTCATAGTCATTAGAAAGCTAGTTCAAAGTACTTTAGTCATGCAAAATTTTAGGTCTTTAGTGCTCCATTTGAACCTGGTAATTCAGCCCCAAAGAAGCGAAATCACTAAAAAAAACTTCAAACTATTCATATAACCTTCTATCTAGCTAGTTTCAATAGAAACTTAGTTTCTATTGGAAAAAGAATTATGTACTTTCAACAGAAACTAAATCACTTAGTTTCTATCGAAACTATGGGCGGTTTAACCGTGCAGTCAATAAACCTTCTTTAGTTTTGATCAAAACTACCATGTTAGTTTCAATCGAAACTAACTTGTTAGTTTTGATTGATGGAGTATCAAGAAATAGATGCTTGTCCCAATGACCATATTATTTACTATAAAGAACATGAATTTGCAACAGAATGTCTAAATGCCATATGAGTAGATATTGACCAAATCAAGTAACAAAAAATGTGCCTCACAAAGTTCTTACTTACATCCTCATTATTTCATGTTTGCAATGATTATTCAGGTGCAGTAGCTTGACACAATTTATGGATTATCGTGCATGCAATATAATTCAAGATGACATTATTTAAATGCATGCAGATGGTTTGACATTAATGGACATAGATGAAAAGTGGCCACCGTTTAAAGAAGAACCTCAAAATCTCAAGTTTTGATTGGTAGTGGACAATGTCAATCCATTTGGAGAGCTAAGATCTATTTATTCGATGTGACATGTTTTTATTATCAACAATAACCTTGTTCCATATATGTCAATAAAGAGGGAACACATTATGTTGACAATTATTGTTCTAGGTATTTTATCATTTTATAGTTATCTACATGTAATTATAAGTCTTGCAGCAAAATGATCACTAATTATTTAATGTTGTTGTCGCTCACTAAATTAGGTAAGTACCAAGTTAAAGATATGAATGTATATATTGAACCTCTTATTGACGAGTTAGTGGAGTCATGGAATGGTGTCACTACATCTAGGACATTTTTAGACCAATTGGACAAAGAAAATTTCAATTTCATGAATGCTTCTATGGATAATACATGATGCCCCAAGGTTGAGACATTTTTTGTGGTATGCTATGGTAAATTCAAGTTGAACATAGTAATTATTAGAGTTACTTATTTGCTACATTTCTAAAAAGAAAAAACCAACAAAAAGTTTTGGATGCTTTAATTTGATAAAATTATAGTTATTTTTCTTGGCCATTATTATTAGTTCCTCCCAGGTAACTATTAGAATCATGAGATGCCAATATCTCTGTGGAAAACCAATCAAATTTATAGATTTTTGAAGTTAACTTATGTTTTATAAAGTTCTATAGTTACAATTATTTTTTAAATCTAAATAATACCATTTATTAAGAATCTTATTGACTACCAGTAAAAAAAAGAAACGAAAAAAATTAATTTTATTTTAAAAAATTAATAAAATTGAGCACAACTGATCCAAATTGTAAAAAAAGATCACAATATCATTAATGTTGGTATTAATAAATCTAAACAACTGCACCTGTCTCATCTGTGTATGCCTAATTTTAAATGCATTAATGACATCCATACTTGCTAGCAATTTCTTTATTTATATTGGTCCAAATAAATCAGATTTTGGATTTAAAACTAATTCATCAAATTTCAAAATTCTAAGAAATTTTTGAATGGATTTTACATAAAGCTAGGGTTTATATTTATTATTGAGAAAGCTTGCTTACTTTATAATTTATAAATCATGCACAATTTTTAGTTGCTTAGGTTTTAAGTTAACGATAAAATATATTATAATCAAAATATATTATATTTGAAAAAAAATACATATTTAATATAAATTTTTTACATTCATAGTTTGAATTAGAATATATTTTTCATTATGAGTACTTTAAATATTTTTGTTTCCTATGGTAGGAATTATGAAGTTGTGTACATTTATTTTATTGAAGTCATAGACAATGTAAATATTATTATTTTTAAATAGTGAGTAGATAAGTTGATTATTATATTTCATTAGGTATAGTTAATTAAGTTGTTTTATACATAAAAGTTCTTAATTAATTCTTCATTCCACACATTTGATCTAGGATTTTAAATATGATAAAATTTGTTAAGTTAAAAGCAATTTTGTGATGCATGTATGCATTTGTGAGCTTTTCGTCGAGTATGAAGAAGGGAGTTCAAGAAGGTGAAGTCAATATGAAAATGAAGCAACGGTAAGTGCCAAAAACTTGTGCCATATATTGAACCACAAAAATTTGTTTTGTCTATGTGTTGTTACATTTGCTCTTATGTATTAGCTCTAGGTAACCAAGAATTTGTCAAAGTAATTACCAAACTTCACACCTTCTAAGATTTCAAACATTATGCAGAATTCACATGACTTTACTTTAGGTCTTTGTATGCAACTTAACTACTATTAGTCATAATTCTAGTTTTCAAGATAATAGAAACCAAATCTTGATTATCAGACACAAGAAAGGTATTTCTGGTAGTTGAGAGTAGCCAACGAAGGTGGGAGGAAGCTGCCTGAGAAATATCAATTTCAGTTGTATTGTCATTTGTAATATTATTTCATCTACATAAACCTCTTCCTAGTAAACTCTAATAAATGCATTTATTCAGAGCTTTGAAAAATTAATGACTGAATAAATTATTTTAAAAAGACATTTTGGTACACAATAGAAACTCATTTCTAAGCCACAAAACTAGTTGTCCTTTTTCACTGCTCATATAAGTGATTTGAAATTATGAGAGGACCACATTGCCCTTCAATTAGAATGCCGTATCCATCCACTGTGTAAAGCAAAAAAAGAAAACAGCAGTCCTGACGTTTGCAGGAGACTCCTTGGCATAACGACAAAGGAAGCATTTCAAAAGTACACCACATGGAAACGAGGGCAGGAGAGTCTTACCCGTGCACCACTGAAAATCTCATGATGTGCATTATTTTTCCTCTCTGTTAAATGACATGAATGATCTGTAAATAATGTCTTCAATATAGTTAATATCTCACTCATGACGAGTCTCAATCATACAAAATTCATTTTTAAAATTATAATTGTTTTCTGTGATAAGACAGATTTAAGGTCTTCGCATGGAAAGATATTAAAGGTTTCTAAACTTTAAAATTTAAAATAAAAGATATGATAGATGAAAATGTAATAATAATTAGAAATTTATCATTCAAATGGTTAGAAATCTGAATATTGCTATTGTATAGAGTACAGAAAATTAAATAGAAAGGAATCTTATGTGATTATTTATTTAAGTTTATGCTGTGGAGTAATTAATTATTTTTGATATAATTTTTAAATATTTTGATTATATTTTATAATTAAATAGTTATATAGAATTATAATTTTAGATATAAAGATAGAGATAAAATTATATTAAGTAAAAAATTAATTATATTTTGGAAAAAAGTTTATAACATAATAGTAATCTGTGAATTTCTTACTTTGGAGGTCTTGAGTTGGACTTTAAACAAACTTAAAAAATAAAAATATTTCATCACAACATATTAATGCACCATCTAAACCAAATAGTAGGGAGATTAACCTAGGCTTTGTAAAAATCTCCACAATTCATCTTAGGCTATTCATTAGATTACATATAATCAACTACTTTATGGTGGAAAGCTCATTGCTTTCTATCATAGAAACATTCTATCAGAAGTGAATCACATAACAATTGTTTTATAATTCACATCTACATTTGAAAATTATTTTGAATATTAAATTATTTCTTAATTTCAAAACATATAGATCTCATTTTTAATCAATAAACCTTCTACTCCTTTGCTAAATTTGTAGAATAGAAACCACTTTTAAATTAAGAATCATTTTAAATACACTACAATATCATATTAGTATAAAGAATTATTTATACTAAAAATAATATGTAGACTATTTAATAAATATTAATAACTGCTATTTTCTAATTATTTAGTAATATACTTATATTTTCACTTCCAAATGGTAAAATCTTGACCTCTAATTTCAAAATAACCGGTGGGACACAATATACCGATCAAATATAGTGAAGGTTATAATAAGACAAATAGAAAAACCAAATAAAAATAATGAAAAAAATCAAAAGATCTAAAGAAGCTCATCTTTAAAGCTGAGTCATGAGACAGTACAAACATTCGTGTCATTAAGCAATAGCAATCCAGACCCTCATCACCCATGTGTAGTTGCCCGCAATGACGTATCCTCCTACTTGGAAGCTTCCTTTATCTGTTACTTGCAATGCTGGCAAAGTTAGTTTGTTTTTGTTGAAGACAATGGATAGACATGCCCTCCTCACATTACAAGTGTAGCCGTTGCTTTTGGTTGTACTTGCAGGTACTAAAAAGTATGTAGTAAAGTACAACATGAATTTCCATTGATATGTTCCAAGCAGCTTCCTCCCACCTTCCTTGGACTATTTTTAACCGATAAAACATTCGGTACCTTATAGAAATTTTTGATTGAAATATTATGTAATAGTAGAGATTGTGAGGGAAAACGATAGTTCTTATGTTAGCAGAATAGGAGAATCTTATATTTCAGGAATATATGAAAGATGTCTTCAATATTGCATGTTGACGACTCTATCATTGATGATAATTGGTATTACAGTTGTCTCTTCAGTCTAAGAAACATATTAATACTGAAGCAGTTTTCAGTGAGAGTCTATGTGATAATGAGCATACTGGTGTAGATAGGAAATATAATGATTCTATCATTGAGGATAATTGGTATTACAGTTGCCTCTTCAGTCCTCAGAAAAACATTAATACTGAAACAGGTTTTAGTCAGGGTCTATGAGATAATGACAAGGCTAGTACTGATGATGAAAAGCCCAAGCATCCCATTGTAGGAAGCAAACAAATCTTGAGAGAAGAAAGTGGAAATAGCAGCAGTCCATATTTTCAATCAAGAGATTCTAGTTCAGCTAAAATTTCTATGGGAGATACAGAACTACTAGAGGAGGCTGAATATCTTGCAATTATGTTTAGAGCATTGTGTAATATCCCTTGGTCTTATAGGTCTAAAATGTGCTTTGAGTGACACAAGGAATATTGTCAAATGCTACATGTGCAACCTTCCCACTTGCTGGTCTAATGTTATCAGTCTGATATGTACTTAAAAGTAACTATAGGTGGCTTCTAATGCTTGAGAATCAACACATCAAAATGTAAATTATGCTCTGATACCACTGTAATGACCCTACTCAAATTTGATCCCAAAATGCTGATAAAGGTTCAAGAAAACACTTTGCATACAAGGGTCATATGACTGATATAAAATTCAGTATTCTTTTATGGCTCTTTCCTTCACTTAGCATCAAGAAGAATGCTTGCAAGAAGATTCTAAATTGACTAAACAATGACCTAACATGAATGTGCAACTTATTCTGACAATATTCAATGCATAAATGTGATTGAAACTACTTGCAATATGCAGCTACAGCAACTAGTAATTTTGACAAACACTTGGAATGCAAAATTATAACATTATTTATGCGAAAAAGAGAACCTACAACCAATTGACATTTTGTCAAACAATTGGTATGCAAACTAATAAGCTGATCATGAATGAAATGAACACCTACAACCAACTGGCATTTTTACAAACAGTTGGTATGCAAACTAACTAGCTAATAAATAATAATATTGAATTGCTCAAATGACACCAACAACTATTATCTCCTTAATTGCAATGAAACTTTTAATACAATGCTCATGAAATATGGCCAAGACTTTTTTGGCATTTACATGGATTACAAAAATGATAATGTTGGTATAATGCACACCTATAGCTGAAACTTATAACACCTAAAATGCAATGCAAACAAAGGAACCTGGTTGTAGATGGCTGTAATAACTTTCTCCAATGCTATCTTCTTGCTTTTCTTTTTATGTTCTACTTTTTCACTTGCTTTTTTCATATATTTTTTTTCCCTTTGCTTTTTCGAACTGCTTTTTTGGACTTTTTTTTTAAAATTTTCTTTTTCAAGCTACTTTTTCGAACCTTCTTTTTCAAACTATTTTTTCGGCCTACTTTTTTGGTTCTGCTTTTTCGGCCTACTTTTTAGGTTCTGTTTTTTCGGACTGCTTCTTAAAAAAAAATCAAACCCTTTTAAACTGAAGTAGAAACTTCCTCAAGATATGCAATTAAAATTCCTTCAAACAAATTTTCTAGATGTTGGCCCTTGGCCACAGTTATGCTCATCTTGAGATAGTTGGATACTATCTCCAAAATGCAATCCTTCAGAAGGTCTTTCACTTTCTCAATTATGCAATCTCTTGAGAGGTATCGTTCTCAAGGATTATGGTGAATATTTGCAGACTTAAATGGTGCCACAAATGCTCAAAAGAAAATGTAGTAGAATTATCAAATCCCCCGTCTCCAAATGAGAGGCCAAGCCCTCTATTTATTCACTTTTCTAAGAAGTTACTAAGAACTTCTACAAGCATCCATTATAAAATCTCATTATAATGCACTTTTATAATTAAATAACTTTTATAAAATAAAAGTGCAATCTCAACTTAAAATTATAACATGTAGGCCACGTATAAAAAGTAATGATAAAATAATATCTCCAAGAGCATAATAAGCCATCTAATCCTCAAATAAATGTCAGAATGACTCTCTCATCACAACCACCAGTCTACGAGAGTCCATGGTAGACTGATCCGACATGCAAACGATGTCAGCCAAAATGAGGACATTACACATTGAATGAAGATGGCGAGGTTTTTGGAGAGACTAAATCTGGAAATACCAAAGGAGGAGGTGGAATTGGCTGTGAGATTAGTGTCTGCATTTGGTGATGAGTTTCTCACTATCATGGAGTTTGGTGAGTTTTATAGAGCAATATTTTTAAATGAGGAAGAAGTTGATATTGTGGAGGATGAGGAGAAGGCAATCAATGAGGCATTTAATGTTTTTGATCAAAATGGAGATGGGTTTATCAGTGCAATAGAGTTGGCTGATGTTCTCCGTAAATTAGGGTTTGTGGAGGGGAAGGATTTGAGTTGCTGTGAGAGCATGATTGAGAGTGTAGATTTTAATGGAGATGGGTTTATCGATATTCATGAATGTAAGAAATTAATCACCAGAACTCCTTCTGCTTCTCATCCCTGTCTTCAATGTGTTGGTGCAGTCTAATGCCAAATTTAATATTGTGTTGACTCCAATGTGTTCAATGGTAGAGTTGAACCATACATATTTTTAAGACTTAACGTGAGTTGTCTGTAGTTCACTGCAAATAATATTGTGATAAAAAAACTCATGGTAGCACGTTTATAGAATTCTGTAATTTTGTGAGAGAACAACTCTGAGTCTTTCCAGTTTTGAATATATGCTTTGTACTTTTGTTCTCCGAATAATGGTGTTAGATGACATTTGGATTATCTCCTACATATAATATATAATTGAAATATTCTTCAGTTATTCATATTGTGTGTGAAGCAGCTACAAATATTGTAAACATAAAATATTAAAAGTCAATTTCTTGTTTTAATAATCATATTCATAACCTAGAGCGAAGGACCATTTTGTTGGATTATAATCCACAACAGAGGTGAAGATCACAGCTCTTATACATACACTGTAGAGATAACATATACTCAAACATAGAGACTGCTACTCATACTTAACAATCAAACACAATGGAGACGATAGGAGACAGATTATAATATGTTTAAAAAATCTGCTACATCTGTTCTCTGCAACAAGATTCACCCTTCACCCTTCAGAAACGACCTATTGCTGCTACAACATTCATTCATTCTTTTTATTTGTTTCATCTTGTCAAAATTTCACTCACTTTCAATTTTAGACTCACCTATCAAAATAACATAGAAATAAAAGAGTATCTAATAATATTAATAAAAAGTTTCTGATGTCTGGTTATCATAAACCAATATGAAAGATTTTACTCTTTTGTATTTTAATCGTTAAAAGGGAAAGATTTTGCTGTCTTATAATGAGAGACCTTACATTTAATAAGGAGAAAATTGCTAATGCTAAAAGGAAAATGGTAAATCTCAGGTTTGTGTAGATGAATTTAAAATTTGATGAGTATTATAAAGCTGTAGTCTTTTATTGGTACATTAAAAATTTAGATTTTTCCTTTTCCTCATAATTTTTAAAGGATTGTCTTTGGAGCAGCAATTTAGAGTATGATAATTAATAAGTAAACAACAACACAATTTAATTTTTTAATGATAATCAACAAGTAAACAACATATTGTCTAATTTTCAATTAAAATAATTATTAGAGCTAGATCTCTTGTAAGATTAGATGGTTGCATCTATTGTAAAGCTTTTTGAATTATATATAGTTGAAGGGTAGGAAATTAATATCTTTATCATGACTTTTGATTGGTATAATTTGGTAGGTCTAAAGCTTGAATGTTTTATAATGGGATTTAAGAATTAACTTTTCTATTTGAATAACATATTTTTTCTTCTCAAACTAATTTATAATAGATTGTTGGAAAGTCATAATTATCTAGAGATTGAAATATTATTGAGATTTCAGAACTAAATACATTTAAGAAATTTAAAAATGCTATCTATGAATAATGTTCATCCTAAAGAAAATTAGATTCAATTTTTATGTTATATATTGTTAACATTACAAATAATCTCTATTGATAATCTATTCATAATAATTAATTGTTCAAAATATTAATTCTCACTAAACTCATTTCATGATAAAATTAATAATAAAACTGATATACTAATCTAAAGCTCTTATCTAAAATAACATTATGGAAAATCTTATAACTGACAATATCCTTCAAATATTTACAACTTATTGAAATTCTCTGGTAAGATGAAAAGGTGGAATCTTGAGAACAAATATCCTGCTCCAAACATAATATCTTATTAAAAATTGATGTGAAGAATGCCTAGAGGACGTTGTCTTGTCAAAGTCATTTTGGGTTCAGCTACTATTGGGAGATAACAAGAGGCAGTGATTAGGAGAAAATTAAGTTTAGAAAAAATAAGTCAATTTTGACTGTTTAACACTTCTAGTGTTGGAATGAAGCTTAGCGTGTGATGTTTAAGCCATCCGAATTTGTCACAAAACTCCAAGGAATGCACGATGTGGGTACTTCAAAGACAAAAAAAAAAAAAAAAAAAAACCAAAAAAAACCAGGCCCACTAGGTGGAGTATGTAGGCAAATGGTTTGAACAGCTCTAAACTTTGTAACATGTGAAACTGTCAGCGCCCACTAGAAAGCTACAAAATCCACGGGTGTGGGCTTTGTAATCTTGTCCATAAGAATTGAAAGCTTGTGTACATACTTGGACGGACTAAAATGCTCAAATGAAGTACAAAACAATTTATAAAGTAAGTGGTCGAACGCCTTTTTTAAGTAGAGTTCAATTTCACCTACGAGTGTCGTTATTTAAAAGTATGAAGTCTATACTGATACTCTGAACATCTTTTAGAAAAAGAAAAATAGGATTAAAAAGGTAATGAAAGTCATCATCAATGCTAAGCCATTGCAAACCTTCGTGTCTGTCAACCATATCTATTTCACTACGGCAGTGCAGAGTTCTTAGTAATGTACTCCCATACATCCTACCCTCATCTTCCATGTGGAGATTCCTGCAATGAAGGTTACTACGAAGCTTCCTTTGTCTATTTCTTATAAAGCTGGCAAAGTTGTTTGTTGTTTTATTTGTTTGCATTGTCACGTACTTAAAACTTTGAGTAAAATAATACATGAGCTTATATCCTTCCTTCAAGTTTGGTTTGTAGAAGTTGAGGTGTTTGTACACTCATTAAGTACAAAACTAAAACTGATATTTCTAAGGCAGCTTCCTCCCACCTTCCTAAGTGTATTCTCATCCACTGAAAACTGTCAGATCCTATTCTTTTCTAAGTAGATTTTTTCTCTTGAAATGTTATTTAATAGTAGAGAGACTCATCGAGGAATACCAAGGCTAAGAGCAGCTAATATTTCTTAAGCTTACAGAATAGATTCGAAGCAAATTAGGAATTTATCAAAGATGTCTTCAATGTTGGATGTTAATGAGTCCATCATTGATGGGTGTTGGCATTATAGTTCTTTCTTCAGTCCAAAGAAGAACTTTGATCTGGATGCAATTTTTAGTATCAGCCTAGGTCATAGTGAGTATACTGGTGTTTATAATGGCATTCCTCAAGATGAAAAATGCCAGCAACACATTGCAAGGAATAAAGAGACATTGAAAGAAGAAAGCAGTAATGGTAGTAGTTCAGGTTTTGAGTCAAGAGATTCTCATTCAGCTAAAATCTCCGAGGAAGATGCAGAAAAGGAGGCTGAGTGTCTTGCAAGTATGTTTAGAAGTTTGGATGAAGATGGTGATGGAAGAGTCAGTTCGGATGAGATAGTGAGATTTTTGGAGAGATTAAGTTTGGACATGCCAAATGAGGAGGTTGAATTAGCTGTGAGATCAGTGTCTGCGTGTGGTAATGACTTTCTTACTACAAATGAGTTTGGTGAGTTTTATAGAATAGTATTTATAGACAAGGAAGAGGAAGCTGAGAATGTGAAGGTTGAAGAGAAGGCAATCTGTGAGGCATTTAATGTGTTTGATCAAAATGGAGATGGGTTTATTAGTGCAATGGAATTGGCTGATGTTCTTTCCAGATTGGGTTTTGTGGAGGGGAAAGATTTGAGTTGCTGTGAGAGCATGATTGAGAGTGTGGATTATAATGGAGATGGGTTTGTGGATATTCACGAGTTCAGGCATTTAATCACCAGAACTTCTTCTGCCTCTCATCCATGTCTTCAATGTGTTGCTGCAGTATAATGCCATGCCATTTTTTAAGTGCAAGAATGGAATATTTTGAAGAGTTAACAGTTGTCTAGAGATCTGTAATTTAGTGATCAAGTGAGCTTCCTATTTGTGTCCCACGCGTAGCCACATTGCTTGAAATTTTAATGATCTCTTATATAGAGATATATAAATTTAAGAATCTTCTTCAGTTATTCAAGTTTTGTATGCTGTAGCTCCAAATATTATAAACATTAAACCTTATCTTGACCATCAATATCGGAAAATCAATTTCAAATTAAAGCATCCAAAAAAAATTGCTGGATTTTTGTATTTAAAAAGTATGGCAAATAAGGAACTGTAAGATATTTAAAGTGACAAGAGAAAATTATATCAATATTTATTTCATTATTAAAATAAAAATTTCTGATCAGTTTGAAATAGGAAATGAATAGAGGATAGAGTTAAAAAAATTGAAAATTATTAAGTAAAATATTATTTGAGTTTTAAACGTAGGAAAATGAATACTGGTCAATTTCTATAATCTTTTAAAGAGTATTGAAAAATCTAGATATCTAATAATTGTTTTTGGGAGTAGAACTAATAAGAATTCTATATAAAAAGGAAACATAGATTGAGGTTTTATTTCTTGTACTTATATGTGAATCAATTTTTAAACAAATATTAAATTTTCTTTTAGGTCAATTTCTTAGACTTGAAGGTCTGAAAATGAATCTAATATTTAAATAAGATTCATTTTCAAATTTAAAAACAAAATAAATGTGTTGTCCTTCATAGAGCTACAGTCTAACGATATAAACTCTATAAACCAAAATGATCATTTACAATATCACATTGGGAGTACACCTAATAATCCACATCAAAAATTGGTAGACAATTCACCCACAACATGGCAAGGAGAATCAAAGACTAAAGATTGACTTTTCCTTCATCAATGGACTATTGCCTATGCAATTCATCAATAGGCTCCCCACCACAAGAGTGTGGAGAAGGATGGCCTATGAAATTGGCAACACAAAGAGTAGAGTGTTGGCAAACCGGCACATCATAAGCTATAGCTTCGAGCAAATAAGAAATAGTAGTTAGAAGAGGGTCTAGAGAATGGCTTGCTATAGCAATTAATTAATTATTTAAAATTTATAATACAATGAGATTGTAATTTTAATTTGATATTAAATAATAAATAAATGTTTATAAAGAGTCATTTCATGGGTAGATGCTTCCCACATCCAAAGGGGGTCACACCAATAGAAGAGGTGGAATTGGTTTAGTAGCAAGAGAAATCATCATCCATTTGTGAATGGTCGTAAGAGATAGAATGAGAGGCCACTATTCTTCAATGATAATCATAGCATTCTTCCATCAAGTGACAACATCTTTACAAAAATGAGTTCTCACAATCTAACAATTTAATCCATGACCTACCCCTCATTATGAGGATCACATATAGGAAAAATAATTTAAATGAAAAAAATAGAATTAATTTTTAAAAAACATCATAACTTATTTTTAATTAAAATTTTCATTTATGTTGACTACTATTTTCATAATTTAAAAAAATAATTCAGGATGGCTATTAACATATGTATATTATTTAAGTGTATTTATTATTTACTTTTAAAAATAAAAAATATTTAAAATTTAAAAACAAACATATATTGAAAATAGAAAAAAATAAAAGTCTAATAAAATAAGTCCTGTATCATTTCCCTTTATAGAAATAACTCACAAAAAATTACTATCAAAATCATTTAATTGTATAATTTAAATTTAAAAAAATATTTATTTACTTGTTAATAGTATAATTTAAATAAAAAAATTATTTATTTACTTAAAAATTGAGTGTAGCTTTCTTTAAAAGAATTATTCATATCTGACTTAAAAAATATAAATAGTTTCATATATAAAATGTAAATTAAACAATATTCAAATATATAAAAAAATAATTTCTCACAAATAAATTCGTTTAAATTTAAAAAAAAATTTATTTACTTGTTAATAGTATAATTTAAATTAAAAAAATTATTTATTTACTTAAGTGTAGCTTTCTTTAAAAGAATTATTCATGTCTGACTTAAAAAATATAAATAGTTTCATATATAAAATGTAAATTAAACAATATTCAAATATATAAAAAAATAATTTCTCACAAATGAATTCGTTCAACCAACCAATATGACTATCATAAATCTATCCAAGAAACAATAGTAGAAAGTTTAGATAGAAATAAATATTCATACAACTTTTGTATAATTTAATTTGAGTTTACAGTTACTATTAACATATTTCTCAACTTCACTATGATCTTATTCCATTAAAAAAAATTAAAAAATCAAAAGAAAAACACATTCATGTAATTAGGTGCAAATGAAGAAATTTATTTCTCACAAATGAATTCACCCAACCAACCAGCATGACTGTCATAAATCTATCCAAGAAACAATAGTACAGAAATAAATATCCATACAACTTTTGTATAATTTAATTTGAATTTATAATTTCTCTTAACATATTTCTCAACTTCACTGTGAACTTATATATATATATATATATATATATATATATATATATATATATATATATATATATATATATATATATATATATATATATATATATATATATATATATATATATTCAAAATTCAAAAGAAAAACACATTCATGTAATTAGGTGCAAACAAATAAATATAATAGTTGAAATTGTGTGGTTTGTAGGTACGACATTTCATTAATATTTCTAAAATATCTCTCACTCATTTCTTAAATACAGTCTTTACTTGCTTTGTTGTCTTATGCTTATCCATAAGAATGGGGTCCTCAAATTTTTCCTTCTTTACAATGCAGTTTGGAGTTGCATAGAATTCTGCTCATGTAATAGACTAAGGAAGCATCTCAGAAGTACCTCAAGTGTTGTTGCAGTTGACATTTTAGAAATTCCACATGGAATGTGAGGATAGGAGAGAAGCTTGCTACTAATCTATCACATCCTCCCATCTTATTTTACATTCTCTTGCTACATAACATGAATGGAGCACAAAATGCCAACTACATTGTACGTAAGGAATAAAAGTGTCATTATTAGTTCTTGCCTTTGGCAGGAAACTAATGGAATCATGAGGTTCCATATTAGTTACATAATCTAAAAATTTCAAGATATACTAATGTTTGCAAAAGCTATATTAATTTGCATTTTTTTTGAAATTGAAAAATACAAATTTTAAAAAAATTTATTGGCTCATGATGAAAAAGACAATGAAAAAATTCAATTTTTTTCAACAAAAATACAAATATTTTTTCTAACACCTCTATTAATGAATGCATTAATTGCAACTTCATCTTTTCCACATTTGTGACTAGTGGAAAAACTTTAAAATAAAAAAATTATTTTTCTAACACCTCTATTAATGAATGCATTAGTTGCAACTTTATCTTTTCAACATTTGTGACAAGTGAATAAACTTTTTTTTTTAAATCATTTTTATCTTCCACCTCACAAATATGTCTAATCAATAATAATTATTCCTATATATTTTCCTTACCAAATTCAAATATAGACTTCAATGTTTTATATTTCTTATCTTAAATATATTTATTACTAGTCTTACATTGATGTTTATTTTTGTAATTTGTAAAATGTTATTCAAATATAGAGTTAAATATATTTCTTGTTTAAAACACATTTATTATGTTCTACTATTTTACAATTTTGCTCAATTTTTTTATACCATTAATACCACCCCTCAAACTTACTATATATTTTGGTACTTTGATTTAAGTAATCAACAATTTTTTAAAATTAAATATTTCAACTTATAATTGAATTGGTAGAAATGAGTAGTTCATAATATAATTTTTATTGTTATTTATATATTTTCTAAAATAATAAAATTATTAATATTTTTCAAATTATCTTCAACTCTCTCTATTATTATACCTTTACTTGTCCTTATAATAACATATCATTCTCTTTGATAGAAATGAGTAGTTCATTCATACAATATAATTTTTATTGTTATTTATATATTCCTTAAAATAATAAAATTATTAATATTTTTAAAATTCTCTTCAACTCTTTCTATTATTCTACCTTTACTTGTCCTTATAATAACATATCATTCTCTCTTTGTATAACATTATAGCCCATAGGCCATAAGCATCCTTGATATCAACACTAGCTTAGTTGTATATATATAGAAAAATGTTATGAATGTTTCCATTTTAAAAGACACTTCAACATTTTCCATTAGTTTCTCACTAAACACAAAAAACTAATCTTGAGCCATAAGTTTCCATCAGTAAAACACAAAGGTGTTGACAAGATAGAGATCATTGCAAAAGCTACTTCAATTCACCATAAAAACATGAAGGCAGGAACTTTGGTGCATGTGCCCCTTGTTAATATTTTGACATTTATTAACTTTTTTTTTTGAATTTTTTTTCTTCTTATGATTGCCTTCAAGGTTGTTTATAAGACATGAAGAATTGTACAAGAGATGTTGAAAATGACTCTAGGAATAAATTTAAATCATTTGTTTATTTATACAGGGGTGATCTAAATAATCTTTATATATTTTAAATTAAAAAAGATAATTGTTGATGTTGATATAGATTTTGTTAGAAGTTGTAATCTTTCCTTGGTGTATTTATAAACCAAGGTTAGAACTCCTTTCTTTATTGTTATAATATATTAGGATATAAGCCAAGGTATCCTAATAGATTTCTTTTTTGTCCTTTTTCCACTACATCTTATTTTGTCATCTAGTGGAATATGTGAGGACAAATATATATTGTAATTTCTAATTTTAGATTATTCCTCCTTAAGAGGAATCTCACACTTGGCCTCACACACTTATGAATGGTGGCATTCATAGACATGGGAGTTACATTCCAACTCCTCTCTCTCATCTCTATTTAAGAGATGACCCTCTTCTCTCATTTAACAATGAGGTTTCTTCCTCTTCTCAATATTGTATGAGCCATTGCTCTCTCTCTCTCTCTCTCTCTCTCTCTCTCTTCCTTCTTAGGCTTTTCATGTCTCATTCATAATATCACAAGGGGTTTTCTTTGCTTTCCCCTTTCCAAATATCTTGCCTCATGGTGTTGAAGCTTGAAGCTTTCTCTCTCCTATTTTATGGTAATATCTTTTCATGCATTTACTCACTTAGATTCTTTCCTGGTATTGCTTATTTACAGATTTATTTTTCCATTTCTAACATGGTATCAGAGTTGTTTAATCTTTGTTTTGAGTGTTTGCATGAAGGTACGATTCGAAGGAGACTCTTGAGAGAGATTTCACTAATTTCTTCTTTAATCTTCTTAAGATGGAAGAAATTGAATTTTTTTTTTGGATTTGGCTGGTTTACCGCCAAACCTGATTAACTTCTGTTTGCTCTAATTTGTGTAGGTTACTTCTTATTTTCTATTAGTTTTCATCTAACTCCTTTGGAAGGCTTGCCGCCAAAGCATTCATAGTTTGTTTTCTAAATTTTTTTTTTAAGAAATGGCTCTCTATATATCGTGCTTTTATGGATTTTGTTTTTTTTTTTCTTTTCATGAACTACTCATCTGGATGCTAGTTTTATCTATTTAGCGGAAGCACTAAGCTCGCTTGTGCATTATTTGGCAGAGGTATCTTTGTACATTTTTTAATTGCTTAATCATTACTTAGAATGGTCATTGAAATTGATAGTGAAGACAAAGTTAGTGTGGCCCTTTAGGGTTTTAACATAGTCCCCCGTGTGGACATCCCAAATCTTTAGGGTTTTTTCATCGAAAGCAGAGCAAATATAGCGCAAATCAGAAGACCAAGCTACATCTGAGATTCCCTTTGTGTGGCCACGGAGAGAGCGCACAAATGCGCCCGTTGAGGACGACCACAGGTGGATGGTTTTGTCCACAGACCCGTTGCCTACCAATCGCCCATCTTTCAAAAATTCAACCGATGACACGGAGCCGCCATGGCCGGCCAGAGTATGTTGCAGTCTGTATGATGAATAGGCCGATCCGGATGCTTGGGAATCTCCCATCTTCCCGGATTTCCTTGTAAGAATTGAGTTTCACATTGAATTTTTGTGCTCAGATTCTTCATCTCATCGGCCTCCTATATGAGGAACTCGGTTACCATTAATCTCTCACACTGAAACAGATCCTTAAACAATGTTTTGTTAATCTGGAGATGAAAAGTGCTTCGCTTACACTAGGAGAAATAGCAATTTAGCACTTGTTTTGTGAACATTAATATTCCCAAAGACTATGACTTCAATGTTTTGGTAAAAAAAAACCTCAACAATTTAACATAAATCTGATCCTATCCCTTGCATAAATTGAGGTGGGCTTTACCATAGCCAAAACCACTAACCCAAATAATCTCGGAATCAGGTTCTATCTATCAAAGGATTATATCAACGTGATCTTCATTGAAGTCCACTAACAAAACACAAACTCAATCTAGTCGAAACATTGACATGGGGACACCCTCACCACAGCTAATCCAATCGAAGAATAGCACAAAAATAGATGAAATCAGAAGCCAGTTTCTCAAACCATTCCCTAACGGATTATTCTGCCTCTTGGCGGAGAAATCGAGGTCATCTTCAATCAGAAATTAGAAACAAACAGATCTGTTTCATATTCTGATCTTGACGAAGATATCAAGGCGGGTTTCACCAAATCCGAGTACCCGCAACAGAAAGTCACAAACCAATAGTCTCAGAGAAGACTGCGAATCTATGCCATGCGGAAAAAGTCATTTTCTCGCTCTCTGCTTCCTGTTAAATGTGTTATATCAGCTTTAATGTCCATTACCTACCTCCTGCCTGCAAGTCGGAGTCCAAGCGATACCTACAATTCCTCTAAATACATGTGCGAGCTGACCAAACCAATTTCACATATGAGTTAAAATGGAGGGAGTATACTCTGGACCAGGCACTGCAAACTGTAACTAAAATTAGGGAAATTTTACTGTTTGAGCTCTGTGGCACTAATGATTATACTTGATATCTATATTTAGATTTAGTTGTAAAGTTTGCTTTTCTTTTTTTGCAAGATTCTTTCTTCTTTTTTTCTTGACAGAGGCATCTTTTGCTTTTATTATTGCCTCTTGTCAACCTATTTTTGGCATGAAATCATTCATTGTCAGACAAGTGCAATATTCTATTTTAAATCTCTCTTACTCATTACAAGCTTTTATTCAATTTTTTTTTTTTAGAAAAGTTTCTTACCTCTTTTTAGTCTGCCAGATCTGAACTCTATCATTAATTACTAAATTTTTTTAGTTATATCTTTCTTAATGTTTTATTTCAAAAAAATTCTTTTTGAATCACTTCCAATCTTGGAGGCATAGTATGAGAAAAATCGGGAGATCTTTTCTTGCCCCATGACTTTATGTTCTTATTACTTTGAGGTTATATTTTTGAACCAAGGTAAATATTGTGACTTTCCAAAATATTAAGTATGGAAAGGTGATTATTTTCTTTAACCAATCTATTTTCGTATATTTATTTGAGTATATATGGGGGCCCACATATATGCCCAGATAAATATATAATTTTATGACTATAATAATTCAGAATTTGATTTATACCTTCACAAAATCAATTAAGTACTCATGTTTACCCTCAATGGAGTTTATACCTGATATACATATTTTGCTTATTTTGATCATCCTTGGATCTCTGCATTTTGAAAATAAAGTTTAATTCATTTTGAGTGAATTATGAGTTATCTTACACATTTTCCTTCGACTTTATTGTGATATTTTGATCATTCTATGCCCATGTTGGCACTTTATGGTTTTATACCATTGATATACATGATTTATATGATATTTGTTTTGAGTTGCATAGGGAGCCAATTTTTTCAAGGATAACTATGTAGGTCCCCTCAGTATAGCTGATACATAGTTTCCTTATCTGGCCCATGGAGTATCCCTCCATCCTATATTGGTATGCACTCATTTTATATGGAGTTTCCCTCCATTTGATCCTATCTGTTCCATTTTGATAGGATAATATTTTTATGGAGTTTCCCTCCATGTTGTTCCATTTTTTTTCTTCCATGAAGAGGATGTTATTATTGGAGTTTTCCCTCCAAATTTAGATGATTTGTTCCAATTTGAAGGCAATATGTTGTTACACCCTCATAATCCATTCGTTTGAGTATCCTAACAAAAATCATGATAATTCTACTTTGATCAGCATGTCTCTCCTTTACTTTATTTTCATATATTAATGTGATAATGATCTGCATACTTTATTGCTTAGATCATGAGTCATGCAAGTTATGGTGTTGCAGCCCATTAACTTGCAGTGAGATGATTCATTAAGTGGACTGTCTATATCCACATGATTGATGCAATGTTGATGCACGTATCATTAGTTGGCCTTGTCTGTGGTCATTTGTGCATTAGTATAATATTCTTTTCATGAGAGCATTGATCAAGCTTTTTACTCAATTTGTCCTGGTTGACAATTTTTTGAGCATATACTTTATCTTGATATCAGGTTATCTCCATTGTTTTGTGGTAACATGTTTTACTCATTGTTTCTCTATGATAGTTTTATTATCCTTATTCAAAAGGATTTCAAATTTTCATATATGATGGCATTCTACTTGTGGATATTTGTCTTGTTGTTCTCTTTTTTTCAGGTGATCCATCAAGGAATCTTCTCGATTTTTCACATATGAAGAGGTGTCTATGCTTCCACTTGATCACATTCAAAGGATGCATGTACTTCTCTTGGATCTACAAATTTTCCATATGGCTTGAAGGCAGTCAAATTACTTCATATTGAAGATTAAGTTGCAGATTTTTGTAAATTATGGGTTTAATACCCTTTGATGTAATTACCCCAAGTAAAGATTAAAGGGGGGTGTTAGAAGTTGTAATCTTTCCTTGGTGTATTTATAAACCAAGGTTAGAACTCCTTTCTTTATTGTTATAATATATTAGGATATAAGCCAAGGTATCCTAATATATTTCTTTTTTGTCCTTTTTCCACTACATCTTATTTTGTCATCTAGTGGAATATGTGAGGACAAATATATATTGTAATTTCTAATTTTAGATTATTCCTCCTTAAGAGGAATCTCACACTTGGCCTCACACACTTATGAATGGTGGCATTCATAGACATGGGAGTTACATTCCAACTCCTCTCTCTCATCTCTATTTAAGAGATGACCCTCTTCTCTCATTTAACAATGAGGTTTCTTCCTCTTCTCAATATTGTATGAGCCATTGCTCTCTCTCTCTCTCTCTCTCTCTCTCTCTCTCTCTCTCTCTCTCTCTCTCTCTCTCTCTCTCTCTCTCTCTCTCTTCCTTCTTAGGCTTTTCATGCCTCATTCATAATATCACAAGGGGTTTTCTTTGCTTTCCCCTTTCCAAATATCTTGCCTCATGGTGTTGAAGCTTGAAGCTTTCTCTCTCCTATTTTATGGTAATATCTTTTCATGCATTTACTCACTTAGATTCTTTCCTGGTATTGCTTATTTACAGATTTCTTTTTCCATTTCTAACAGATTTTCTTAAAAAATAGACTTTTCCAAAAAATATAAAAAACTTGAGATAAGTTCCAATATTATGATGTTGTTATATGAATTGAATTGTATAGTTTTGAGTCAAATTTGTTGAGCTATATTTTATGAGCAGTGGTTTACAAAAATCCATCTCTCATAGGAATGAAGGGGACACCACTCATCACATCTACATAATATTGCTATCAAGAGTCTTGTGAACCACTACTAATAAAGTGTGTCTCATTTGAGAAAAAACTACATAATTGAGTCCCTCTAACAATATCACAATTTGAAGTATTACAAAAAAAACTATCCTACTTATCAAATTAAAATAGAAGCAATCTTTTATTAAATATTTATAAGACCAATAATATTCAAATTAAAAACAATTCTAAACTAAAATAAAAAGAATGTACACTATTTATATTAAGTTCACTATTACATTTGAAATATATTATTCTTAATCCTTATATTAAACTCAATATTACATTTGATCCTAATTATGAAGTTCCATTCATTAAGATCTTTATGTAGAAGTTGGTTCTTTAAATAAACATATCTTCCAATCTCTCATATAAGTGGATCTTTTTGGATTAAGGTAAAGGAAGGTTTTACAGGTCGAGCAATACAAAAGACCAGTAACCAGAACCATATAGAAACCACAAAAAGATAGGACCACAATAGAATCTACTTTATGCTAGCTCCTTAAGAGCCTTTGCCACTTGAAGCTCAGTTACATTTGGTCTTCTTCAGTGCTCTTCTAACCAGCTGCCACTTTCTTCTTTTTCAACCTTCCCCTAGTCCTTTTCCCTAGACCCACATCCCTTCTTGCTTTTGATCTTTGTCTTTACTACTAAGGTCCACCTTAAGCTCAATCCCCTGAAGGTCAACATTGTCTTTGTCCATGAGCTTCTGAACAATATCACTTTTTCATCTCCTATCTTTTATTCTAAACTTTAAAAATAAATCTAATAGTATATTCTATATTAGAAAGATTTCAAAAACTAGAAATGAAATATCAATGTGATTCTATGCCTTTAACAAGACTTAATCTATAATGGACTTTTTCAAGATCATCCAAAACATAACCTTTTTATAACCTTTTCTTTCTCACAATATGTACTCAAGTGTCACAAACAAAATTTATGGTTTTGCTCTTATATACTTGGACCTATACGCATTCCTTATTTCACAATATGGTTGAGAGAAAGAAGAGGGCTAAAGAGTGGTAAGTCAAATGACAAAGGAAGTGAAGGGAAAATAATCAGTCTTGTGCATAACTCTTCAATTTCTTATTTCCTTTGTTAGAATATTATTTAATACGGCTTGCAGGTTTGGCCGGTTGATTTGCCTCTTTCAATTTGTAGTTTTATATACATCTTAAAATATAGATATGTACACATGACCATTTGATCGTGTTGTCTCTGCAGACACCTAAAATCCTTTAGAAAATAAAGTATTTTTATTTTCTGAAAAAGTCCTGATGACATCATCATTAATTAATTGATTAATTATTTAATTAATTGATTAATTTTTATGCCATTAAATCCCTTTATCTTAATTAAAAATATTTAATTAAGGAATCCCTCCCAAAAATGTTTAAATCTTATTTAAACATTATTTCTTTATTTATTAATTATTTAATTAATAAATTGACCAAAAAATCCAAAATAAATAAAAAATTTATTTTTTGCCCAAAACTTGGCCAATTTTCTTAAGACCACTAACCTCTTCCAAAATCTTCTAATCCTTCTTTAATTTTAAAGGCTAATCCCATCATTTCCTACCCCTAATCCCAACTCAAAATATTTAGTTAAGATTAAATATTAATCCTCATGTTTATTAAAAAAGTTTTAATAAATATCTCCTCAACCCAAACCCTTGAAATAAATAAAACTTTATTCATTTCCTAAAAATCTAAATTATCCTCATCCTAAGAAGTTCTAGACTCTTCTAGAAAGTCTTCATCCTCATCCTAGGAAATTCTAGACTATTCTAGAAAGTCTTTATCCTCATCCACAACCTAGACTCTTCTAGAAGATGTCTTTAACCCTAATCCTAATCCCCTCCTAACCTTGTCACATTCCCTTAACATGGGTTAAGACTTGCTAACTCAAGCCAAAGTTAACAAATATCTCCTCCTTCACCCACCCTCATTAATTGCAATCCACTTGCCATCCACTTGCCTAGTCCTAAGCCATCTCTAACCCTTCCTCTAATCATTTTTTCAACCCTAAGCAAGCTTAAAACCCCCCTAAACCCTCAAATTCGAATTTCATGGTATCTCTCACAAATATCTTCAACCACAAAACTTTATAAAACCCACAAAGTCATAAATGTTCTTACAAAGCACTTATGAAGGGTCTTTATGAACATTTTATCTCTTGAGCCTCCTTTGTTGACTCATCCTTTCCCTTTCCTCCATCCTCTCACCCTGTGACATGTGTCACTCCCTGATTGGTTGTAAGGAAGCACAATCCATGTGCTCTCCTCTCATGCAATCTAAGCCCTCCATGAGTTTTTCCCCATCCTTGCATCTTAGCCCTCAATTCCTCAAGCCTCTTGCCTATAAATTGGATCCTTCCCCTTTGCAAAATAACACAATCCATGAAGTAAAGTTATAATGCTATTTTGAGAGCCAAATCCATACTAAAGACATCTATCCACACCAAAAATCCACAATCATCCATTGAATCCTTTGGAAGCATATTGAGCATACATCCTATCCATTTAGATAAAGCCACTCAACAAGAGAGCTTCTCATTGAGAGAGCCCATTAATGGCTCATATTTTCAATTGAGAGCTCATCTTAGTCTATCTTGAAGTTTATGAATTTTTTTTAGTTTGTAGAAGCTTTATTTAAATTTGGTTTCTATTTGCATACTAACATTACTCATATACAGTCTCAACCATCATGCAGATTTCTAATGGCTTTTGCCTATCCTTCAAGTGCCCACCTTGTGGATCTCTTTTTAGAATTTTCAATCATTCGCTAGTCTTTTTCATTTTATTTTGTTAGATGACATGGTGAACTCCTTGTAGTTTGAGAGAAATCATTAACTCTTGTTATATCTCTCCATAGCATTTGAGCCCCACAAACTACTTTTGATGTCAAAATTTTTTTTTTAGACCACTATTATTTGGATAGGATAGTTCCTCTTAAAATTGTACCTCAAATGTACTTTTTACTATAAAAAAATTTACTTACTTTCAAAGTTCTTGTTAATGTGCGAACTGGATATCCTTTTATTTTGATTTTCAGCTAAATTGACTGTAACCTCATATTCCAGCTCCTAAAAAAGGTAGCATATTTTTTTATGAATATTATTTGTCATAAGTTTTTCAGTGAATGCATCAACTATTATTTATTAGAATTCATTTTATTTCTCTATATAATTTGAGATGATGATAGTTTTCTAAATTTTGCATGTGTCACTATTGAAGAGCAAGATTTCTAGGCCATTGTTATGATTACTGAAATATAAAATTGATTTCATCATTCCTCTTGTTGTTAAGCTAATATTATTGTGAAGTTAAGATCCTAATGGTTACAATATCTTCAACTATTTCATAAGCAACATGAATTTTTTATTCTAGACGTTTCTCCCCAAAATAGAAGATAAATTTCTATAATACCTTTAAATATAATGATTCATTTTGTTATTGGCATGTTCTTATTTTTAGAAAATAAATCCTAGTGGCTTTTCATGTACTAGGAGAATACTCATCACCAAATGTAGACACTAGTCTCACAACCAATTTCACCTCTTGCTTTGGTATTTCTAGAATTAATCTCTCCAAAAACTATACTATTTCATCTACACTAACTCTTCCATCACCATCTTCATCCAATGCTCTAAACATTCTTGCAAGACATTCAGCCTCCTCTAGTAGTTCTACATCTTCCATAGAAATTTTAGTTGAACTGGAATCTCTTGATTCTAAACATGGACTATTACTATTACCAATTTCTTTTCTCAATATTTTTTTACTCCCTACAATGGAATAAATGTTCTTTTCATCATAAGAAGTGTCGTGATATTTGCTAGCATTTTCATTATCACATAGACTCTCACTAAAAATTGCTTGACTATTAGTGTTTTTCTTAGGACTGGAGAGACAACTGTAATACCAACTATCCTCAATGATAGAGACCTCAACATGAAATATTGAAGACATTTTTGATATATGCTTCTCCTATATTTTTCATAAATGCTTCTGCTATTCTAGAAACTTGAGAACTATCCTTTCCAATACTATCAACTTGTCTAAGCCTTGGTAATCCTCTATTAGTCTCTCTACTACTAAATAATATTTTGATGGGAAAAATCTATTGAGTATTGAATGTTTAAGTGACTAAATATAATAGGTAAGGAAGGTGGGAGGAAGTTGCTTGAAGCTAATGATAGAAGCTTATTTTGTATTTTGTTCAATTATTATCTACAAGATTGCAAAGCCCACTATCATTAATATGAAAAGGGTGTGCCCATCCATTAGCCAGTACCTTCAACAAAAACAAACTAACTTTGCCAGGATTCCAAATAATAGACAAAGGAAGCTTTGTAGTATTGATGCAATCATAACTTACATGGTGGCCTAGGAAAATCCACATGGAAGATGAGGGTAGTGTAGAATCTAAACACATGTATAATCATATTTATAATAGAAAAGAAGATAAAAAACCAAATAAACAAGCCTTGGAATACAATTATATATGAAAAAATAGATTAGAACCTATTTTATAGTAGAATCAAACAAATAACTTTTTATTGCAGCTTACGTTGATTTTCCAGAACTTATTACATTCAATAAATACCTTTGCTGGTATATTTATTTTAAAGAAAAGAACTAATTGAAACTACTTCCTAATCTGGAGTTCTATATGATAAGTTCAACATGATTTCATGCATTATTAAGCATCAAATTTAGGAATTTATATGACTACTAATAAACTTTAAAAAAAATAATTGATAACCAAGCATTCTATAAAATTCATATGAAATTTTTATGTTGACTGTTATGAACATGAAGATCGATGATGGAACTAGAGTTTTCCATTTTTGAGCAGCATCAATCTTGTAATTAATCTTCATACTCCCCCTTGATGCTGAGAGGGCCAAAAATTTGATCTAAGTGTCAAAAATTGATCTTTTGCAACAGCCTTTGTGAAGATATTTGTGATTTGCTCCTTCGTACTGATATAATTCAACTCAATCACTTTCTGCTGCACCCAGTCTCTGACAAAGTGTTGTTTCAAATCAAAATGTTTGGTTATGTTGTAAAGAAATGGATTCTTGACCAATTTAATGGCACTGATGTTGTCACGAAAAAACTCAATAGGCTGAATCTATATCTCACCAATTTCTTCAAGAAGCTTTCTAAGCCATAAAGCTTGTGTTCCTACTAAAGTAACTACAACATACTCCACTTCTATAATACAGGGAGCAACCATACTTTTCTTCTTTGAAATTTGTGTGATTAAACCAAAAGAAATTACTAGATGTAGATTTTCAGTCATCCAAAATACCTCCCCAATATGAATCACTAAAGTCAACAAGATCAAACTTATTAGAAGAATAGTGAATGCCAAAATCTATAGTTCTTTTAACATATCTCAAAATTCTCTTGGTTGCCTTAAGATGTTCCTCTTATGGTTTTTTCATATACCTTAAAACTAGTGAAACTAAATAAGCAATATCAAGCGTTGTGTGAGTTTAAAACATCAAACTCCCAACAATGCTTCTGTATGATGTCTCGTCAACAATTTTAGTACCATCATCTCTACACAATATAACTCCATGAGAAATTGGACTGGAAAGAGGTTTACAATCAGCCATGTCAAACTTCAACATATCCCTTGCATACTTTTCTTGACAAATAAAAATTTCATCTTTACCTTGATAAACCTCCATGGCAAGAAACTACTTCACATGAGACCTAAACCTTTCATCTCAAATTGATTCATCATAGCAACTTTGAATTCATATTTCATCTTTGAAAAACTACCCATATATAGAAAATCATCAACATACAAACTCACAATGAGAATATCATTACCTTCTTGTTTGTAGTAAAGGGTAGGTTTGCTCTTACTTCTTTAGAAACCATTGAACTCTAAAAATATCCATCAATCCTTGCATACGATGCACGTGGTGCTTGCTTCAGGCCATACAAAATCTTCTTCAACTTGTACACATGATCTTCTTTGCCTTGAATTTCAAAACCTTGTGGTTGTCCCACATGTACTTCTTCTAAACTTACCCATTCAAGAAGGCACTTTTCACATCCATGTGATGGATACTCCATTTATTTTGAGTTGCAAGAGAGATTAACATCCTAATAGTTTTCTTGTCTTTCTATTGGTGCAAAATTTTCTTCATAATAAATGTCATTCCTTTGAGTGAAACCTTTAGCAACCAATCTTGCCTTATATCTTTAAACAGTCCCATCGTTGTTATACTTGATCTTGTAGACCTATTATGTGTCAATCTTTTTCTTCTCACATGGAATCTCTACAAGATCCCATGTCTCATTCCTATAAATGGAATCCATCTCTTCATTCATTGATTGCATCCAAACCTCATTAGTACATGCATCTTCAAAGCACGATGGCTCAAAATCAGCTTTAGCAAGTAATGCAAAATTTACCATCTCACCTATTATTGACAGGCTACTTGCTGGGTTTGGTGACCTTGAAATAAATCCATTAGATAGCTACTCATTATCATTATCAGCAATAATATCATCATCCAAAACTGATTTTAAATTTTTAAAATATCCTTTTTGATGACCATAAACTCTCACTTCATCAAAATCACATCTCTTGAAACAACAATCTTATTAGTAATAGGATTGAATAATCCATAAGCTTTGCTTTCCTCACTATAACCCACAAAAATGTGTGATTCATTTTTAGCATCTAGTTTTTGACTATTCTAATCAGGGATATGAACATAATTCAAAAAACAAAAAGCTTTAAACTGATTTACATTAAGGATTTTCTCATGCCATGCTTCATATAGAGTCATATCTTGTCTAGGGCACTTGTAGGACTCTTTTTGAGAATATAGATTGTTTAAGCAACTGAATCAGCCCAATAAGAATTTCTCAAACCCTTGGTGTGCAACATACTCCTTGTTATTTCCACCATAGTATGATTCTTTCTTTCAAACACTCCATTCTGTTGAGGTGTGTATGCAGTTGTGAGTTTCCTTTTGATCCCATTCATCTCACAAAAATTCTGAAAATCTTTTGAGCGAAACTCGCATCCACAATCTTTTCTTAAACATCTAATTATGCACCCTTTCTTATTCTCTACATGGGCTTTAAACCTCTTGAATGTATCAAAGGCCTCATCCTTAGTCTTCAAAAAATACACCCAACACATGTGTGAGTAATCATCAATAAAATTAATGAAATATGATGTCTTACCCAAGCTTTGTGTTTGCATAGGACCACAAATATATGAATGAATAAGCTGAAGTAGGTTTTGGGCCCTCCATGCATTTCCTTTTGGAAATGATTCCCTTGCATGCTTCCCTTTTGCACATCCTTCAAAAGTCTATTTATGTTCTTCAACCTTGGGCGATCCAAGAACCAATGCATTTGATGTTAGAATCTTCAAGCTATAAAAATTAAAATGGTCATACCTAAGATTCCACAACCAACTTTTATCCTCATATGCCATATTGACAAGCTGGTTGCCATTTTCACCAAACTTCAAAGGAAACATCATATACTTTGTCATAGGAATAATTGTAATCATTATGTTTCCCTGATTCTTATCATAGATAGTACATTTCATATTCTCAAATACCACTCCATAATTCTTTGCACATAGCTACCCAACACTTAATGAATTATGCTTCAATTTTGAAGTATAATAGATATCTTGAACACTTTTCATATGTTCCTTTGTCTAAATATCAATGGCTCCTTTGGCTGCAACTTCCACTGTATTATTATTACCAAGAGTAATATTGGGTCTATAACCATCATCAAGCTTTGAAAATATTTCCTTGTTACTAGACATATGGTTAGAGCATCCAGAATCCAAATACCATACATCATTCACATTATTCTCATCTTTATCATACCACAAAAATAAATTACCCAAGGATCCTCATCTTATTGAGCATAATTTGCATTATTGTTACCTGATTTTAATTTACACTCTTTCTCAAAGTGTCCATACTTATTGAAATAATAACATTGGATGTTCCTTTTATCAAATCTACCTCTACCTCTTCCTCCTTGAGCACCTCCTCTTCCTCTGGATCCTCTTGAATAATTCTGAGTTTGACCCCTTCTTGAGCCTTTATTATTGTCATTGTTTCTACTAGCACCATCATTCTTTGAAATTTTCAATTGGGAAGCAAAAGCCTTCTCATTAATTCTAGTAGAAGTGTCTCATTTTTTACTATCCTCACGTGATATGAGAGATCCAACCAACTCATCATACTCCATGGTGGCTAAATTTTTTCTTTCTTCCATGATAATGTCTACAATATTCCATCTTGAGGTTAGAGATCTCAATACCTTCTGTATTATATGCTCTTGGCTCATAGTTTCACCCAAAGTGGCCATGTTATGAACCACATCTTTGACTCTCACATAAAAATCCCCCACATTGTTTGTTTCCTTCATCTTCAAGTTCTCATATTCTCTTTTTCAAGGTTTGTAGCCTTGTAACCTTGATCTGATCATTGTCATGGTAAGCATCTTTTAGAATCTTCTAGGCCTCCTTTGATGTCTATGCATCAACAATTTTGGGAAACAAGTTCTTCTTAAGAGCCATCTGAATGTGAAACAAAGTCATTGCATTCTTCTTCTCAGCTTCTTTCTTCAATCTCCTTTCATTAGGTTGGAGAGTATCTCAAACCAAAAGCTCTTTATATTTAGATTTAATGATCTCCAAAAAATATTTCCCAATAAAAAATGTCTTCATCTTGATTGACCAATATTGGTAATCAACTCCATCAAAAACTAGGATAAGCAAATCGTTGTCATGCTGCTATCTTCCAAACACCTTTAGCTCTAATACCAAATGTAGAATCTAAACACCTATATAATCATATTTATAATAGCAAAGAAGATAAAAACCAAATAAATAAACCTTGGGATATAATTCTATATGAAAAATAGAGTACGTTATGTTTTAGAGAGGAATCAAACAAAAAACTTTTTATTGCAGCTTACGTTGATTTTCCAGAACTTATTACATTCAATCAATACCTCTGCAGGTATATTTATTTAGAAAAGAACTTTAATTGAAACTGCTTCCTAATCTAGAGTTCTATACAATAGCTTTAGCATGATTGCATGCATTATTAAGCATCAAGTTTAGGAATTTAGATGACTACTAATAAACTAAAAAGAATAGTCAATAACCATGCAGTCTAAAAATTTCACATGAAAGTTTTATGTTAACTTTTATGAACATGAAGATCAGCGATCGAAATGGAGTTTTCCATTTCCAAGTAGCATCAATCATGGCATTAATCTTCACATAGGTGCATACATTACTAAAACCTCTCCAACTGTCGTATGGAAATAACAATTGCTTACTAACATGGATGTTTGTAATGACTCGTCACGGATGTTGAGCTTGATTACATTTTTTCTTTTTTCTTTCTACATTTTCATTTATAACCTTCACTTTTATTAGATCAGTATGGTGTGCATATTGATCCAACCATATTAATTATTTTTTAAAAATAATAGTCTTTTATATCTATTTTATAAAGGAGAAGGTCACAAATGTCATTCTCCCTTGAAATGTAGCTATATATTGTTCTATATAATTGAGAATCTGTAAAATAAAATAAATAAATAATAAATAATTCAAATCTATTAAATCTGAGTTAGAATAATTTAGGTGTAGTGTCATGTTGCTCATATTATATTTACAATTTTAAATCTATGTTAGATAATTTAGGTGATTGTCACACTAGATTGATTATATTATATTTTTTAGTTATAATAAAATAATTTCCATTGGTTCCTCCTAAAATCAATTTTTATACATGTTATTTTTTTATATGTGTGTGTGTAGGGTTTAGAAATCTGATATGGGCCCACAGATGCACCTCTTCACCTCAAAGCCAAAGGCTCATTGACGTAGTTGTATATTTAAGCCGATAGGCTTATTGTGGGAGCTTTGCTCCCAAAAAAACTTAATTTTGACGTAAAAGTTGTCAGACCAAATGGATTTCTATTTTTCGGGAGCTTTTCCAATAATAGTCCTTTTTTAGAAATAATCTATAAATAATTTTTATTGCATTTTTTTCAAATAATATCTCTTTTTTTGTAAACTTTCTATTTCACTATTACTTTTCTAATTCTCTCATTTCTAATTTTCTTTAATTTGCTAATTCTATAATGTTTTTTTGCTAATTTCTATAAATGTCTATGATAGCTTTAACTTTCTTATATCTTCAAAATTTTCTATGTAATTTTCATTAATTTTATAGATGAAATGGCTTTGGTAGATGAATCGGCTTTGGTTTTTCGCCTGAACCTTGGGGCAAAACCTTATGTTATCTAAATATTGATTCTGTTGTTATAGTGACTGGATTATTTGCACTACCTATGCCACAAAGTAGAAGATCTTTTGATTCAAATTACAAAAGAAGTTGGTACATACAAAAAACCACTCCTATTGCTGATGTTTTACTTTGTCTTTATCTTGGAAATTGTAGTGATGTGATTCACTTTATTCTGGTGTATATCGTATTTCTATTTGATCAATTATTTGCATTTACACACCTCTGCATAGGAAGGATGTATGTTTTGTGGCCGACGGCGCGAGAATTTACACACTGGATCGCCATTTTTTAGGTCTGGTCAAGTTTTGCCCTAAATCTTCTATTTATTTGCTCTCCATACAAAATTCTTTCCAGCGTATCATGATTTCAATCTCAATCAATTGATTGTTCATAATGTGGAGGGAAGTTTTTTCAAATCATTTAATTTTAATAGGTTTTCGGATTGCGTGCAATTCCTAATCAAAAATTTGAATCTTATTTCATAATCTATCATCATGATGTCCTGTAACCTAAATGTTTTTAAATAGAAAATCATTTGATAAAAGGATAAGTCTTAATCTTTACACAATAATAATTTTTACTCATTAGGTACTCTTGTGGATTAAGATTTCACAGTTTTAGAAACGTGTAAGGTGCAAATTAATTGCAAAAATATGACAAATGAAAATCTCCATTACAGTCTTAAATATAGAAATAAAAATCAAAACACTTCCTAAACTCAGTCCGGAGATTATAACAATCATAGCTTTAATTATTCAATAATGTACCCAAAGTCTCTTTATTTTAAATGATATCAGTCAGACTGGGGATAAGTAGGAAGAGCATTTAAAAAAAAAACAATTTGGATAAAATAAGAGACCATTATTAACGTCTTGTGGGATAGCTAATGGCATCTAAACAATATCTTTTTGTCGCCTATTGTAAGATTGAATACCAATTTGAGGGTTGTAACAACTATAAAATGAAATTTCCACATAAGTGTTCAAAAGATTTACTTTTAAGAACAATAAAGAGAATACTTGCAACTACCCAACATTCTTCCACACCAAATATTTGGGATGCTTGTCTTTGGACCGGATGCCCTCGGCATCTTTGGTGGGTTTTCCATTTTGTTTGAGAAAGTCCAAAGGTTTTTAGGAAGTAAAGAGTCTCACCTAGTAGTCAAAGGACACTTGCTCTAGACCAAGTAATCAGACTTTCTTAAGTCGATCTTTTTCCCATTTTAAAACCATTTACTTGTTTTCATATTATAACCTTTAATTATAGAATATAATATAATCAAAGACATCTGAAATGTTTATTTTTTTTATATAGTGGTATTTCTTCTAACATTATTGGCATGCACATCTTTCCTTGTATTTATACGTAGGTTTTAGATTATAAGTCCAGAAGTTTTACTATTCTTATTAACCAATTTAGTATCTTCTTTTTAGAGAATATATTACCTTCCTTTAAAGATTGTAGTCTATAATAAACTTGTTTCAAAATACAAATGGTTTTGTTACGCAAATGCAAAATACAATCTCAAATTTAGTTCACATTATTATAGAAAATAAGTATTAGATAATTAAATTAATTAAAATATATTCTAAAACTTACTTTTAGGATTTTATGTCATGGAGTTAGAGTAGAATAATAATTTTAAAAAATTATATGGTATGTTTTTATTATTTTCTTTCAACACACTCATTTTATGGATTGTTTGGAGTTATATATGTTAATCTACATATCCCATTTGCTCTATGCTAAATCTGAAATAGATCCGAACATTTGTAGTATATTTAAACTTTACATTTTATTTTTAAAAATTTGTTTTACTTAGGATTCTTAATTGTGAAGTGTAGTTTGAAAATTTAATTGATTTCTAATTGATTTTCTAAATGAATAAAAAATTAATACAATTAAATAACACATTATCATTCATTTTACTTTCATTACAACTTTAATTTTTTAAAATTTTAAATTTCTTTTACTTATATTCTAAATTCTAAAGTGTGCAATTTAATAAATAAATTTATTTTGTATTTTTTTATTAAATAAAAAATTAATAGAATTAAATTAAAAAATTATTACTATTTCATTTTAATATGATTCTATATATATTTAATTACAATATATTAGTATGAATCTATTATATTTATATATTTTTTATTATATAGCCAAAAAGTATACAGTTATAATAATTTTAATAAAATAGGTTTTAAATTACATTTTGAATTTCTTATAAATTATCTTAATAAAATTCTCCATAGTTATTTACATTTTAAAATTTCAATTATTCTTTATAATTTTAAAAAATATTTCTTTAAAAAATAAATTATATTATAATATGTGAACTAATTTAAAACCATACATTATATGAACATTTAAATAAATATTATTAATTTTTATTTGACATAAATAAATAATATAATTATTATAAATGAATAGTATAGTGTAATTTTATTTTAAACTATTTAATTTTTGTATATAATTGCAAAAGTGGTAGGAACCATTACTGATTTAACTATGTCACCTTTATTTACAATTATTAATTATTTTTTTTAAAAAAAATTATTCTTTATTATATTATAGTAAATTAAGTAATTTTAAACTATATATCGTATCATATGAAATTCTAAAAAAATATTATTAAAGTTTATATCATATAAAAAATATTAGAATAATTAAAATTGAATAGTATGGTGTAATTTTTTTAAAAACTATATATTATATAGTTATTTCAATGCATATTTAAAAATAATTATTATTTGAGTATATAACCATCATTTCAAATCAATCGATATAAAGTATAAAATGATTTCAAAATATACATTACAATTTATTGTAAAGATATAAATTATATAATAGAATGTTATACAAATTAAATATAGTAACTCTATATATCTATAAATTAATTTTTTAATTAAAAAATTTATATTAAAAAACATAAAACTAGACTTCATAATTTTGAACTCGATACGGTTAATTTTATTTATTAATATTTCAAAGTGGATAGTTTTCCACATGTTTATTGACATTTTTTTATGTTGCTTTCCTGTTCGTTTAGGTTACTATGTCGACACCTACAACCTCCTTGAATTCCAACCATGCACTAACCATAAACTTGACCGATGAAGGAACCACAATTACTGTAAGCTATCATTTAATCTTTAAAATTATAATCTCCATAAGCATGTCAATTGTAATGTCATTGAATTGTTTCCTTAAAACTTTAATTTTCTTATATGTAATAGTATTTTCGATATGCATGTCTATGTCACTAAGTTTTTATGTCTTTGGTCTTCAATATCAAATACTCTATAGGATACAATGTCAAATGAGGTCAGATCTGTTCCTACAAATGAAAGTGGGACGAATAATCCAGTGAGTTTCCATTCACATTTTTTCAAAATTGCACTTACAACTTAAATAAATTTACTTCAAGTTCTCATTTACCTATTTTGGGCACCTATATTTAAGCATCAATTTTAAATGTATTCCCTCTTATCATTACTTCTCAATATATATTGATGTGACTAACATGCAAATAATTAAATCAATTTATATGTAATGATCACTTTTGTTGTAGACCTATTATGCTAATTATATAAATATTCAAATCATTAAAAAAAAAAAAACTACAATTTACTGCTCTAGGAAATTAAAATGGAAGGAATATTGACTGCCAATGGTATCCGATCCATCAATATTAGAGATCTGGTTTCAAATCCAATCCTTCAAATCTTATCTCTCAAGAGGATCATTGTTTTTGAAGATGAAAAGGATCGATACAAGATCGTGTTATCAGATGGTGATCATATGCAATTAGCAATTTTGCCAGAGAAATTGAATGACCTTTTCTTCTCAAACACACTCAAAATACAATCTGTAGTGGCATTGACTAATTATATTTCTCGAGCCACGGGAGATTCTAGGTAGTCATTAGAATTATCATACTTTACTGCTATAAACATTTACATTAATTTATATCTAAAAATGATTACTAATTCTATCACATTTAAACTTGATCAATTAGGACCATCATCATCTTCAGCCTTCAAATCATCCATAGAGACTGGAATATCATCGGGAGACCGAAGTACCTATACAAGTCTCAAGAGTAGCAAATGGTCGAAGACAAAAGACTTGTTTCACCAAACAAGAGAATCAAATTTGGCATCCACACATCTCGCAAGGAACTACCACTACCTGAGAGTATCAGCCCCATAAAGGATTTAAATCCATATCAAACAAGATGGACAATCAAAGGGAGGGTCACAACAAAAAAGGAAATAAGACAATTTAACAACCAAAGAGGTAGTGGCCAAGTTTTCAGTTTTGACATTTTAGATAGTGAAGGCACAGAAACTCGGATTGTTTTCTTAAATGACATTGCAGAATTGCACTATGATAGAGTTCACATTGGTGGCTTGTATACTATTTCAAAAGGTTTAGTAAAACAAGAAAACAATATATACAACAAGTTGACTAGAAAGATGGAAATAACTCTTGACCATTCATCAATATTGAAATGTTGTAATGATGAATTAGCTGGTGGAACTGTTCAATACAATTTTAAGACAATAAATGACATTGCCAATATTAGCAACAATACTCTAATTGATATTAGTGGTATTGTAGTTTATGTTGGAGATATATGCACAGTACAATGAAAGGATGCAAGTAAGGTTGATCATAGAACAATTAGGTTAATGGATTTCTCACTAGCATCCATTGATGTCAACTTGTGGGGGTTGATTTGTGTCAAAGATGTTGATCCCATCAAAATATTGAAGGCTACTAAACAACATGTTGTCATTGCTATAAGGAATGGGCATGTTTTAGAATTCAAAGTAAAGGTTATCAATACTACAATAGAAATAGTATTAACAATTGAACCATCCATACCTGAAGCTGATGCACTATGATCCATGATGGAAGGAAAAGAAATTGACATTCCTTCATTGTTGTCATTTTCTACAGATACAAATGCAGAAAATACTACCCATACAATTCTGTCTGCCTTGCAACAATGCACTGTAATGAAGGATCCCTTGTACACTGCAATAAAAGCAACAATCAATTTCATGAGGCAAGATGATTTCTATTATCCATCTTGCCCAATAGAAGTGAATGGAAAAGAATGCAAGGAAAAATGCGTTGAAAATGATGACAACACATGGTTTTTTTCTAAATGCCAAAAGAACATTCCTCAGTGCAAGTACATGTACCTCTTGCAAATAAATCTCCAAGATCATACAACTAATATTTGGGGTGTTGCTTTTGATGAAGTAGTAGAGTTTCTATTACACATGTCTACCATAGAACTGTACATGTTACAATATGACACCCAAGCTATTGCAGATCCTAAAGACATCATCAAAGCTCAGTTTTTCAATAAGTTTAGATTTTCCATTTCAATTACACCTGAAATCTACAACTCTGAAGAAAGATTTAAAACAACAATCTTGAAGGCTATAAAATTATACTTGAAGGCTGAAAGTGAATATTTGCTTGCTCAAATTGTAGATATTGGAGCTCCAAAATAATGTATTATGAACCATTTCTGTGCATGCAGTACCAAGTCCTCAAAGAAATCATAAATAAAGTACACTTGTACTATTTTTTAAAAAGTTATATTTCAGAGAATAATGTATTCCATATGAAACTTACTATAACTTGGTTTCAAAATTCTACCACTTTTAAATAAATTCATTGTACAAATGCTTTTCAGTTTACCTAGCTATGTCTCATTTGAAAATGTTTATCTATTTCTCATTACTATCAATTCACTTTGAATTTTAATTTCTTACAAATAGATTTATACTCAATATTGAATTCTATAAGTTCCTTATTTAAATATTTATTTAAAATTACATTGTATATACTATTTTTTGTTTATTTTTGAAAAAAAAATAGACTTCATATGTGTTGAAATAACAATGCCTTAATCTATAGATTTTGATTACTTGTTTACTATATTTAAATTTTCTATGGTTTTAAAGATTACTACTTTCAATATTAGTGACAAAATATGTATTTCTTAATACTAACCATGTCTTTGAGCAATGCAGCTCACTCTTACTGATTTTGAAATAAAAAAGACGAAAATAAGTGAGAAAAATAAAAAATATTACAGTCGCCACAAAGAGGAAATTTCAGCAAGATGTAGCCTTCAAAGGGTACACCAAAAGTCCACTATAGAGAAACAAATACAACTTCAAATTTCACAATCCATACCATCATCAAATAATAAAAGAGACTTCACACAATGTCAAACAAAAACCATTGAACATTGTTCTGCATCATCAATAAACCAAGATAGAATAAATGAACTAAAAAGACAAAAACAAAATGAAACAATACCACTCGCACCACATATAAATAGCAATGAAAAATTCATTAACTCAACAGGACATATATGATATCTACTCTTCAAGCACCTCCACAATTGACAACAACATTTTAGAGGTCAATAAAACAATTTTGATAATGCATTGATGCATTATCGATAGTCACAACATGTAGCATATGTAAGGAACGATACACAGGAATGTCCATCAAAAAAATGTTGCTAACATTAAATGCTCTCGATGTTTCTCAGAGAAAGAAATTCATCGATTCTCTCTACAAAACAATATGGACCTAGGAATACAACCAAATGTCCTAAAAATAATCACCAACATCGAAGAAATGTTAATTGCTAGAGTAAACCCAGTATTACAAGTCACACATGCAAGAGGAGGACAATATAAATATATTGGTCATACAATAAGCTTCCCCCAAGAAATTTCAAGCATTGCACGCCTTTTACCAAGAAAACTACAAGATCTTGAACTTGTTATAATACGTAGAACTAATCTACAATGAAACAATTACAATTGTTATGTCAACAAAAATAATGTTTTAAATGCATTACTCTGCAAAATATAAAATGATCCATACTACAAAAATATTGAAATAGATCATGATGCCCTAAACTTGTTGCTAGAAACAACCACTGATATATCATACATGATTCAAAGCTTACCTATCCAATGTCAGAATACTCAAGCAACAAATGATAATGAGACAACCCTTACTGATGACATGGACCTACAACATACTACATCATTCATTCCAAAATTACCTAATGGAGAACGTGAGTTACATACCATTAAGACACTCTTAGGTTTCACAATGAAACAACTAGAAATTCTACAATGGCCAGAAATCTATAACTCACCAATAAATGAGTTCAACACTGAAGGGTTGTTAACCATGGCTTTCCCCACACTATTTCCAACTAGACGTGCACTGCCACTTCAAACTAGAACTAAACAAGTTTTCATGAATGAATATGCTCTGCACTTATTGAGATTCTATGACAACAGGTTTGGAAAGCATGTATGATTTTGCTACTATATTTACAATTTAATTATGTGACACCGCAGCCAACAAACAGTAGCTGTATTCCTCAAATCCAACATTCATGAGCAAGTCCCAAAAACAATTCAAACTCTCCATAAAAATCTACAAAATGTCCCTAACAATCAATTGGTCAATCAACTCATGTGATTTGGAACTTCATTAAGAGGAACAAGAGCATTTTGGAACAAAATTCGATCAGACCTAACAATGATGATAGACCAACTAGGGAAACCAACACTATTTTTTACCTTGAGTTCAGCTGACACAAAGTGGGCAGATTTACATTCATTATTCCCACAAAATACAAGCCCTACAATACAAAACTCAAGAAAAAACTTGATAGATATCATTATTCAAAATCCACATATTACATCACTATACATTCACCAAAGATTCACAATCTTTCGTGAAGAAGTGATAGAAAAACTATTACAAGCAACAGATTATTGGTATAGGTATGAGTGGCAACATCGAGGATCTGGTCATGTACATGGATTTATATGGCTTTCAAATGCACCGAATATGGACACATTAGATTGGAATAACAAACATGAAATAGACACGGCCAAAAATTCTTTGATAACTATGTCTCAGCATGGAATCCATGTAATCAGATAGACAAACAAAATAGATCACATCACACACCAAACGATGATCCATGCACACTCAACACTCCACAAATCTTATCATTAGATCCTCTGTATGATTATGAACAGATACTAAATACTGTACAATGACAGAAAAAATGCATGGATCAAACATGTTTACGAATACAAGGAAACACAATAGAATGTCGCTACAAATATCCATGGAAAGAGCAACCAACATCTACATTGACTTGTGACAACGACAAAAAAATCACTTACAATCCAGCGAGAAATGATGATCGCCTAAACATCCATAATCCAAAAATGCTTGCAACTTGGCAAGCTAATGTTGATTGCCAACCAATCATGTCTCAAAAAGTAGTTCTCAATTACATCTCAAAATATGCTTCCAAAGTAGAAAAAAAATCAGAGAGTTACAATACAATATAATTACAAAACATAGCAAATACAAACCAAACAAATGATGATGCATTGCTCACATATCAAAGGTTCATGATGGGAATCATTGTAGATTGTGATATTGGGGCTCAAGAAACATGTCATATGTTTCAGAAATTGTCCCTTGTAATTTGTAGTCATTCATTTATTTCATTGAATGTAAGCATAAAATGCCTTCATCGAACCAATAATTCAAACAATGAAGAAGAACTAGGTAATACTTATATCCAATCATATATACAGCGCCCCATAGAGCTAGACTCATTATCACTCATTCACACAGCCCAAATGTACACATTCTCAAAAAATTGAAAAAAAGGTCAAAGGCAAAAGAGAAAAACCAATGCAATCATTAATAACTACCCCCTATTCAAGAGTATTCCAAATGAAATTGATGAAAACTTTGAAACATTTTGTTGGAGTGAACTCTTACTATACAAACCCTTTTGTAATATCCCAATAGATATTGGTATTACAATAGAGAAAATAATATCAAACTGGAAAATGCTACGTAGTAATAATTACTCTCCTTGGCATGTAAAAAGAATTGAAAACAAACCAACAAATGAAAAAAATGATAGCACTGAAACTGATGAGCATGAAATTGACCAACAAATAGACCTATACGAATGGGAGTTACTATCCCAAATGGGTCCCTCCAACAACTTTACAATCAACGAGCTTGATCTCCTAGGAAAATGAGACATTAACATTAATCACCAATGGAATACAAACAACATTTCCAATGAACTGAATGAATCAGCAACAAAATTCATTCTTACAAGCAAATTACAAACAAATGGAAATTTTTTACGTTCCTCAAATATCCAACAAAACTACCAACTAGCCCCCAAACAACAATTTCCTTTAGACATCATCACCAAACATCATACAAATCCATCGCCAATCACCCACTATGCATGATTATTTAGGGAACAGCAGGCACTGGGAAATCATACCTTATTGATTGTATTAGAAAAAGCATAAATATTACTAAAAACAATGACAAAAAACCATTGCTTGCTCTAGCACCTACAGGAGTTGCAACATATAACATTCAAGCAACAACAATCCACACATGCCTCTGAATTCCAATTAAAGAAATGCATCCCTTACAAGGTCAATCATTAAAAAACCTTCAAGAAGAGTTCAAACATATTAAATACATTCTTATAGATGAAATGAGCTTCTTGTGACCAAAACTTCTTATCAAAATTGATACTCATTTACGTGAGGCATTCCCACATTAAAAAAAAGAACCTTTTGGTGGCCTTTCTATCATCCTCATTGGTGATTTAGGACAACTACCACCAGTTCTAGACAAGCCAATATATGCCTCAAATTCAACAGCAGTAATGTTATGGCAAACATTCACTACTGTAATTACATTGGACACAATTTTTCGACAACAAGGACAAACCCAATCCCAACAACAATTTCAATAAATCCTACAAAATATTTGAAATGTAGAACCACTAAAAGATGACTGGGACATACTAATGACTCGAACAAACAACTCCTTAACTCCAAAACAAAAAGAAGATTTTGATAAAGCCACACATCTATTTGCAACTAATGAATTTGTGAAACTACATAACAAAAAAATGCTCAAACAATTGAACCTTCCAATAGCACTTAGTTCTACTAGAGTTGCTACACAAAAATCATATGAACACAATAAAGATGATCAACTTCAGCAAGAGGTCCTACTCTGCATCGGCCAACAAATCATGTTAACAAAAAACCTATGGACACAAGCTGGACTTGTCAATGGATCACTTGGACAAATAACATCAATCATCTATGATACAAATTCAAACCCTCCAGATCTACCAAAATATGTTGTTGTTAATTTTAAAAATTACATTGGGCCAGCCTGGGATACACATAACCTAAACAATGTACCCATTACTCCAATTACCCAAGGAAATCATATAGAATTGTCATTGGCTATGGTTTGGGCCATTACAATACACAAATCCCAAGGAATCACACTAGAAAAGGCTACAATAGACATTGGAAAAAAAGAAAGATAGGGATTGAAATTTACAGCAATATCGATAGTCAAATCTATTTATGGCCTTCGGATTCAACCACCATTCTCTTTTGAAAGATATTGTAAAATGAAAAATAATTTTTACACACTTTCCAGAAAGAAGGAAGAAGTACGCCTACAGCTACTATCGCCACTTCAACATACAACACACTCTACAACACAGAAACATTAACCAACAAAGGTAACATAAAAAAATTATATTCATCATTTCTAAAAATTCTCAACAAAGTTTTTTAAAAATAAAATTACTACACACATTTTATTCACTTTAGTTTCTAACAAAAAATATACTTATCATGCAGCTACAAAAGATATCAGAATTCAAACACAACATATGTGGAATACAACAATCATTCCATAAAATCTACCAATGGAAAAAGTAAGTATATCCACTTCCAATTATTTCTTTCACTAAAATAGTTTCCATTATCCAACTATACTTTTCAAGAACAAATATTTGATGCCACATTCCATTGAAAACAAATTCATCCGAGATAATATGATTCTAATGTTTGTTTGCAGATCAAAGTATACTACTTCAACTATATGCCATCGCCTTTCTAAATGGATCGCATGTGCTACATCAACACAAGCTTCAACACTACCAACATGTTTTCATTTTTAAAAATTTTGCAGAGCCTTCTCCCAAGATGATTTATAATTCTTTTTCTCCATTACATTACTATTACTAATGTTCACATTTTCAATTCTACATACATTTTACAATTACTTTTTTCACTTTCTTAATTCAATTAGCCATGAATTTAATATTACAATTTAGTCCCTCTAGCAATCTCTTTGTTTCAACATGACATTCAATCATTTCATTGGTTTTGATTCTTTATTATAAGAAAACATTGTGGTACGAAATAAGTTCTTCTTTCACCTTCTTAGAGAAAAGTTTCAACTTCTCACTGTGTATTCATACCTTCGATATAATTTTAATTGCTCCTAATTTAATACACATAATTAAAATTCCTATCAATACCAAATACCATGTTCTATTATTCTATGACTATAAGTTAATGCCAACTTTCTTGCATTATGCATTATGATATTCTTTCCAAAAATACACCTATCGGCTAATCGTTGCACCTACATAAACGTACAACTGCTAGTTTAATATGGCTATATACTTTAATGTTCAATTGATAGAACCTAATGAAAATGTAGACAAAAATAATTCTAATTCTAATAATCAATAATTTGGAAAGATAGTTAATTGGAATTCAGCATTTAAATAGTGTTTGAGTCAAAATGATTGAATTATTAATTAAAATTAAAAATTAAAGATTGAATTTGTGATCAAATCATATAATCGGTTAATTAAATAGATTGCACATGTACACATAAGAATAAGTATTAAACATAGAGTTAATTATATGAAATAGTTCTTATATAGACCCAAATGTATACATAAATACATAATTTACAATTATATAATACATAGCTTATTAACTATATTAAAAAATGAAATTGCTAATAAGTATCCATTTATTTTAAAGGCTACTATTGAATTTTTGCTTTTATTTTATTTATATAATTTAATAATCATTCAACATTTTTAAAACTATATGTTATAAGGAATTATATATTTACACCTCTCAGAAATAACTATGAGATTTTTTTTTTGATTGTTTATGTTTTTTGTTCCATAAAAAAATAGTCCTAAAATTTCACATGTAAGGAATTATGTCAAAGATCAATGAGCAAACATGTGCACAAGTGGAAGCAATGAAAGTTTATTGTGGTTTGGAAATTATTTTATATGTGTGTGTGTTTTGGTCCATGAAACATGGCTGTATTACTTGATGACTAATTATGATGATTTTCAAATCACATTGTTAAGAAAAAGGATGATTTTCTTTTCTTTTCTTGAATTATCTATGAAGAGCTTACACGTCAAAAAGATTTTATTGTACAAACATTTTATTTGAAGTAGATCATGGTAGAATATTTTAGTTGGGTATTATCTAAATGGAAAACTAAAATCTAAACTATATAGGGGAAGTTTTTAATTAAAAAAAGGGTTCTTAAAAAGCTTAACTCCCTGCCTAAATGGAGTGGTAATGTCAAGAAGTTTAATTAAGATAATTAACATCATATGTGGCTGGCATGTCCATAACAATTTTTGGCTGAGATAAATTTTTAAAAAATTATTACCCTCCATCTATGGCAAAAAATAAAATTCTATGGGCACCAGCAGCTAGTTGCTATAGTTCCCACCCACTGCACCATGTTACGTCTAGAATCTATTTCCCTTTTAGATTATTCACATTAGCCAACAACCCCTACAATTCTATGGGCTAATCAACATGTGTCTCTGCACGAGAAGGATCTTTGATCAAGATGCATGAAGATATTTTCTCCAACCTTAGCAACATATAGAGAACAAAATTGTGATTCTTATGGAAATTGTTTTGAAAATTGGTGCAAGGTAGTAAATACAATGCAGAGCAATGAATTCCATAATATTAGTTATTTTAGTTCTAAGTATTTCATACTTTAGTATGCTAAATAGATTAGTTGTAACAATTCTGACAATAAAATATGTCATAATTTGGCTCTTGACCTAATTTTGATAGACTATATTCCACTCATACATTGGAGAAAACACCAAATAAAGATCAGTTATAATGATTTTGACAATATAGAATGCCAAATAAGGAACTAGATATAGTAATTTTGACAAATCATTCTATAACAAGTGTCATGTAGTGGCTAAGTACGTTATCTAACTAATAATAGCTATGTAAATTTAGGTAGTAATTTTTTTAATTAAAAAAATTTTAATGAACAATCATATAATTTCTACTTAAAAATTAGAGATTTCTAATATTTACACATAATATCATATTATAATTATTTTATTAATTAAATATATTTTTACATATTTAAATTTATATAATTTCATCATTATGTAAAATATATCATCATTAAGGTAACAGAATAGTAGACCAATTAGCAAATAAGGGAGCTGACGATGAAAATATATTAATCTATAATAATAAGTAGACTAGTAGATTGGATTGATCAAGTGGAGGAAGCTTCTAAGTAGTTTTTCCACCCTTCTTTCCCCTCTTCTCTTTTAGTCTTAGGAAATATTTTGGTTTATCTCTGGTTCTACCTTACTATAGCTTGTCTATATTTAGATCTTTTCTTCCTGCAACTTTTTCATTCCCTTTATCATCTTTCTACCCCTTTGTCTACTGACTCAATCCTTTGTTGTCTCTATCTCCCTACTTCTTCTCTCTGCGACCATTTATATAATGGGGTGTTCTTCAATCTTTGAGCCAGTTTCACAATGTAAGTATTAAATACATAATGCAAATGTATTAACTTTTATGATACTATCTTATTTCTCATCTGTGTTTTAAGTTGTTTAGCACTTAGATACTTAAATAATTCATTGGTGGTGTAGATATTGGATCCTATCAATGGGGATCCTCGTATTCCCATCTAGACTAATCTCATTTCTGATTGCAACTGCATTTTATAATAAATCTTGATTCACTAGCACAGGTCAAATATAAAGTATCAAGCTTCATACTAAATGATATATTGGCATCCCTATAAACATTGAAACAACTCTATAATTTTATGTTGCTTATTGGTTAATGAATGATCTGGTAGGAACTCGCTCTAAGAATTGATATCAAATAGGTACTAATTTATAATGAAAGAAGTTAATTAGAAATTAATAAACAAAACATATGTATAACTGGTGTAAACATAAACCTTAGTCCTAATTATTAATGCATCTAATATAATCTACAAGATACTCCTTAGATGTAAAGTTTGGTCTATTGGTTATCGTATCCCTTCTAGAATTTAGAGTCAGTTTTATGGTGGCCTATAAATGACAGGGATGGAACCCTATTTTAAGACTTTTCAAGTATAAACCAATTGTCTGGTAGCTATGTAAATATAGATAATATAATTACCATATGGATCATTTCACAAATATAGTATTAAGGCATAGATGGTTAATCCAAATTGAATAACAATGTATGTTAGGTATATGGCCTTTCCCAAATATCCTAAAGGAATCCTTTTTAATCAAAACTTGTATGACCATGTTTTGAGTTTAGAGTTGTGACTTTCAAGTCATCCTTTCCCCTTCATCTGTCTGGCTTCATACTTCTTAGTGTAATTTAGTAGAGAAATTATCAAACTTGTAATCTAGCCAGTAAATAGTAAGGTGATTGTTTCATATTTTCCTTCCACTGTCACTTTAATTGTTTAACAACAAATGAGATATGAGCTTTTCAGCCTTTTAATCTAATTAACTTTGATTACACATAGTAGAGAATCTGCATTTTTATTACATCCCAAAGGGTAGTTAGCACTCTATGTAGATCGAGGATTGGAGTTATGGTATTATAGAATTTAATGCCCCCTTATTAATTCTTAGTAGTGATTAGGAAACTTACTTATTAATGTTCAGCACACTAACGCTTAATAATGAGTATGGGATTAAAGGACTCTAAGAGTCCCACCTACAAAAGAGTTATTAAATTAAACTAGGCCTAAATAATAATCATATACTATAAGGCATGTTATTAAGAATTTTATGGATAATGGTCAGTATAAACCCTTCCTTCTTGTCCCTTTCTCATGATCCTAATTACTAACCCATTGTTGGAAGTTAGCGTTTTCTTTTGATGCAGATTCTCGAAAGAGTTATTTTTCCTAACTAGGCTTTAAGCACATATGGGTGGAACCTGGCCCTTGCAAGTTCTCAGTGGATCTTTCTCTCTTATAAACAAATTCAAAACTTTGTATAATTTGATGATTGAAGTTTTTATATTCACTGGGGAATGCCCCTTTAAATATGTATATTATAGGATTGTGGTCCTGAGCTACACTGGAGATTTTCTTTCTCCATTATTTCCTATCAATGCCCATTTGAACAGAGCAATCTATAATTTCTTATTTCATATAATATAAATACAAGGCCTATATATATATATAGATAGATAGATAGATAGATAGATAGATAGATAGATAGATAGATAGATAGATATCAAACATTTAAAATATATTGCCAATTTAATATTCTCAATATATCATAATTTATTATATATATGAATTTCAAAAGGACAATTAATTTAAAATAATAATAATGTATGTTATATATTTTATTTTTTAAATTGAATTTATTAATTAAATACTATTTTTTTAATACAATATGAATTATGACATACATTTTAAAGATGTTATAATAGTTTGAAATATATTAATTTTTTTTAAATTATTTATTTAATTTTTAAAATCTCAATTATATAAATTTATTAAGTTAAAAAAAACTATGATGTGTATTTGTGATAAAATAAGAAATGCGATAAGTTATTATTGGTTCATACAATTTTTTTAATCACTTGTTAAAGGATGAAATCTAAAAACTGACAAGAGTTCTTGTTTTTTGGCCCAATTCTAAAGTAGCCAAAAGTTGAACTTTTCTATTCAATTCATTATTGGACTAATCTAATTCTAATTCATGTGTAGTTGACATCTCATGAATTTGAATATTCATAGATTGACATCCCAAATTTTCTTCATAATTCTAAGTGAAACAATTGAAAATAAGATTTTCCAAAATTTTCAAAGTTATCAAGGAGTAAAATCAAATGCCCAAATTATTAAAGGAAAACTTCACTTGAAATTTTTGTAATGTTAATAAGCATGAAGATGTTGTCGGCCACCCTTAAATATTAGACACTAAGGGAAGAATTAAGCTTGGGAAAAAAAGTTAACTTTGACTATTTAATACTTTTTGTCTAGGAATCAAGCTTAGTGTGTGATGTTTAAGCTATTCCATTATATTGTCGGCAAGTAAGGGAAGCTTTTAAAGTTTTTAAGAAATCTAATGACAAGTTTAAATCTTGTGCATTCCATGATGACAAAGGTAGTTAATGTAACTAACTCGAAGATTGTCATAATTTTTCATCATGCTAATGTACCATAGTTGCAAGATATGCAAAGGAGAATCAATGGTGGTTGAAATAATATATTTCCTTTTGATTCCACTACAAAATTAAAGTTTTGGAATGAAGTATCCTATTTTTAAAGAGTTGGCCAACTTGGAAAAGATCCTGATGAGTCCAAGTGGATGGGGAATTGACTTGGATCGATACTCTCATCTCCAGTTTCCAAGATGATCAAATTATTATGAGAAAATTTAGAATATAGTTTGAAGTAGTGGTATGAATGATAGTGTTTTGAAAGTGTCATGTCCCCTTTTCAAATAATTAAAAATAATAATCTTTGCTAAGGCAAGTAGGCCCAAAAAGGTGAAGTTTCGAAAAAAGGGGATAATCTTTGGAAGCTAATGGACTAATAAATGAAAATTATTATTAAAATATGTTTTATTAACCCCTCCTGGATGTGAGTTAGGTTTATGCCCTCTTTTAAGGGGTTTGGAGGCATTTTGGGCTCATTCCAAAACTTGATTTTCGCTTATTGCTTTGTTGTTCTTCAGAGGCTGCCAAACCTGTGGAGAAGGAGACCCAAGGATAGGAGTGTGTAGGTTTCCAAGAAGGCTAAGGATGGGAGTTTGAAGCCATTCCATGTGCAATCTCATGCAGAGTTTGCCCTTGTGCTGAACAGTGCAAATTTGTGGGTTTTCGAGTGTGTTTTTTGTAAGAGTTTGGTGTTTTCGATTGAGTATTTCATATCAGTTTGGGTTGCTATTGTATTTAAGACTTTAAGATGTCAAAATAGAGCTGAATATATGTATTGGTACGTGGTTAAAATTCTAAGATAGATTATTAGTGTTTGTGTGGTGTTTCCGAGCATTTTTGTGTTAATTTCGAGAGCTCGATGAGCATGGTTTTTGTCCTACGTTTGTGAGCTGTTGTGTAAATGCTATACAAATCTAGAAATTTCATTTTGTAGGCTGTTATTCTACTGAAATTTCTGTAAAAATTTCCATTTTCAGATTTATTAATAATATGTGAAGTTGTGAAGTTTTTTGGCACTATTTCGGACATACCCGATTTGGGGTTTATTGAGAAATTGGTGGATCTTTGTAATATTGGTTGTTTGATCTTAAAAATCTGATTAGAGGCTTGAAATATCATATAAAATCATAAAAAGGGACATTTCAGAAAGTGTTTCTTAAACCCAATAAGAAAGTAAATACTATTCATCGAGCACTTCAACAAAAAAAATATTCGAAAGTTTCTTGAGAAATCGATACAAGCTAGAACTAATGATAGTAGGATTATAAAAAAAATTTAAATGTCAACAAAAAATTTCAAGGTGTTGGCAATGCAAAATGTGGTGATAGGTCAAATTAAAATAGTTATCATAACCACCCATGAATACATATGTCAAATACATAGAGAACTCTCATATTTTCAAACATAAGTATGAAAGCTTCATGTTGGGATAAATGCATCCAATTCTAAAAATACTTTCAAATTGATTCATATGTGAAATGGGATACTTGAGTAGCTCACTAACATCCATGCAAAATAATGTCTTCGAAAGTACTCAAATATTACGCATAAGAAGAGAGATTCCAGATTTCAACTAGTCTACAAAGAACTACTACATCATCAAATGGCTTAAACATTACATACTAAGCTTCATTCTAACACTAAAAGTGTTAAATAGTCAAAGTTGACATATTTGTTCCCAACTTAATTTTCTCTTTAGTATGTAATATTTAAAAGTGGCACATTGATAGTAAATTATCTTGTGAGATGATGTTATTATGAATTTATAAGTACACATACATGCAAAATGTGGAGTCACCGCTAATGCATTCAAAATGTTTGTTGAAACAACTCAAGGAAGTGACATATAATGGAACTGTGATTTTGGAGGTGTAAAGCATGTCCTGCCAACTCACACCTACATCCTTGTAGTCAATGCATATAAATGGTGGAAGATTCGAGCTAGATCAAGAAATCCATCGAAACATGGAAACAAAATTACATTCAAAGGTGGTATTGTGAATAAATCACTGAAACCATTCATCAACATGGATCAAAGAGTATGTCATCACAAGGATTTTTATGATCATTGGATATATGCACTGGTGCCTTACCAAGTTTTTTTGGATTATCTTCAAATTACTCAAGCAAAAGATATTAAAGTTAAAGATGGGCTTTTTTTTTCTAAGTTCAATAAATCCTAACTTTCTTTCATGAGGTGAGTGGTTATCCTAAGTTAAAATTCTATTTTGTAACTTTGGTTATCTCAAGAGGTTTTATTTTTATTTTTAAAGAACTATTTCAAAGCAGTTAATAAAGGTAGTTAATTAGTTGTCCAAGGTAGTTGAATGGTTACGAGTTGGTTATCAAGAAGATTCTATAAATACAAGTTCATTTGTAATGTAAAAGGGGGAAGAACTTTTTGGAAAAGGGGAAACTATGGATAATTTTCTTTAGAGACTTTTGGATTTTTATCATGTATAAAGTGTCTTTCAATTGTACATCTTCAAAGATATAATGAAGAATGCACTTATTTGTATGTTTCAATTGTGTTCATGATTTGATATTACTAAGTTTTCATATGTCAATTTGGTGATCTCTTTATGTGTTGTTCGAATCCAATAGTTTTTCTCATTCATGTAATTGGTTTGGCGAAATCCATTGATTTCTTGGTATCTAGATAAGAATGTATTAAAATAACTTATGTATTGTACGTCAAGGTTTATTATTTTTATTTTGTCATCATTGCATTTGTGCCTAAACCCCTTTGTAATATCACCATTTGTGAATCTCAAATAGTATTTGTATGTCTTCTTTTGGGCTTCATGTTAGCCATTTTCTCTAGTTCTATTTTATTTCCTTTATGTACTTTCAGGTTAAAAGTACACAAAAATACAAATATCCCTATTATATTAGGGAGTTTTCCCTCTCAAATGTGGATGAAGACTAGAGTTTGATAGTAATCAGGCTCCAATCTCTCCAATTTTTTGTGTGGTCATTAATGCTTCTCAAGTGAACATGATCATTTTCAAAGAAGCATTTGTAGTGACAACTTTCTTTACCAACATGCTCTTAAATAACAAGACAAATGTAAATTTTGGAAAACTATATTCATCATTTCAAATTATATAGAGAAGTAATATGAATTCTAATAATAAATTTTTGATGGATTAATTGAAAAACTTATGACAAATAATATTCTTAAAAAATTTAAGCTACTTTATTTAGGAGCTCGAATCTGAGGTTACAATCAATTTAATCAAAAATCAACATAAAAAGATATCTATTCCACACATTAACAAGAAATTTTAAAGTAAATAAAAAATTATATATTAAAAAAGTACATTTGAGATAAAATTTTGAGAACTATCATGTCCAAATCATAGAAGTCTATTAAAAAAACATAGCATCAAAAGGCATTTGTGGGCCTCAACTACTACAGAGAGATATAACAAGAGATTGTGATTTCTCTCAAACTACAAGGAGTGCACCATGTAGTCTAACAAAATTAAATGAAAATTACTAGAGGAAGATGAAAATTTTAAAAAGAGCCCCACTAGGTGGGCACTAAAAAGATAGGCAACAATATTTAGAAATTTGTATGATGGCTAAGATGACACGATTAAATGGTCGAGTGTATAGCTCTTTCCCTTCACTTGTCCTTTTTCATTTGACTTACCACTATTTAGCCTTCTTCTTTCTCTCAATGATATTATGAAATAAAGAATGCGTATAGGTCAAAGTATCCCTATAAGATAAGAACAAAACCATAAATTATGTTTGTGACTCTTGAGACTATAATAAATAGAACATTGTGATAAAGAAAGGGTTAAGTTTTGGATGGTTTTGAACAAATTCATTTTTAGTTTTTGAAATCTTATATATCTAGAATACATTTATTTTTGAGTTTAGAAGAAAATATCCACCTTTATGAGAGATTGGAAGATATGTTTATTTAAAGAGCCAAATTCTATATGAAGATTTTAATAGAAGGGACTTCATTTAATAACTAGTAGTGAGAGGTAGTCATTAAGAGTGTGTACTTAGAAATAACCATTAGTATAAAAATGCATGCTTTTAATATTAAAAAGAAGCCAAATTGGGGGCTACCCCAAAGACAAAAAAAATTAGTTGAAACTCAATCATAAGTTATTACCAGTGGCTTAACCTACCCCTTCCTTAATAGCAAAAAAAACCCAAACTAACATATTTCTATATCTACAACTACTACAGTAAAAAATTAATAGAATAAACAAAGTTCAGTAAGTATTAACCAAAGGAGCCCTATGGGTGCAACTATAAATTGTAAACATCAAAACACAAAAAAAAAATGCAAAGATCTAGTAGTTAACTCTCCTTATGCTTATCCAGAGTCTTCAACAAGAACCATAGCCATTTGTCAAAAAGGAATCCATAGAGAGAGCAAGTAGTCTCCATGTCCTTAGCATCATTAGGCTCCTCTGTGTCATCTTGAAGAAGATGGAGGATAGTGGTCACAAAATGCATGATACCAACCAAGAAATTTTCCACCCTATCAAACTTATCCTCTAGATCCTTGTTCTTCTTTATTAAGGGAATGATAGTCTCCTCCAACTTGGGACTGTCCTCCTTCACAACTGGATGGATTTTTTTTTATATGTTTTAGGTAAGGCACAAGATTATCCCCCTTTCCTCCTCCCATGGGATCTCTCAATTGAGTCTTAACCATTTTCCCTCTCCCCAGATTCTAAGGTTCCATGTTCATGTTCCTAATTAAGGAGGTGGCCATCCCCTAATCCCCAGTCTCATCCTGCACCTTAGACTCTAGGGTATTTGCTTTAATTTTAAAATTTTATGAAACACAATATGGAATAGGTCTTTCCTAACCACCAACAAGGGTATCGTCACCTTTGTCTTCACTAATTGCATCCTCATTATCCTATTCCCCATTATTTATCATAGTAGCTTTCCTTTTTGGTCTAGGCCAATTTTTCTTCTTAGTATTCTTAGTAGAGTCTAAGATAATCAATTTCTCCTACCTTTGAAGGGTAGAGGGATTCTCCTCTCTTAGTCTCTTCCTAGTCATAGGAATTTTCTTCTTACTCATATCTCCAACACTATCCACATCAAGAACCTCAATTTTTTCCATCTTAATCTTCTCCAGAGGGAAGAGAGACCCTTATTTTCTATGGACTGGCCAAAAGGGGGTGAGGTTTGGGGAGTAGCAAAAAAAAATTGGTAGGAAAGGGGCTAGAATTTGCACATAAGGGTTAAGACCCTTATGAAATTTAAAGAGGTGAAATATTAGGGCTTGGTGGTCAATAGTATATCTCTTACCTTCATCTCTTTTCTTATGGACATTCTAGATGGAATCCTCCATGGAGTGTAATAATGGGTAAGGAAAAGATATAATCTCCCTATTCCTAAAGTGGTTGAGAATGGGAAAGTGATAATAGTATAAAACCTTAAACCTATCTTCAAGAGTAATGTACCTCATAATGGGGCAGTAGACCATGTCCCATGGCTCAAGAAGTTCCTCATGAACAAACCCACCATAGAAGCATTCAAGAGCTTCATCAAGTCAAAAGAATTTCCTCAAGCTTGATTTGTTTACAACCCTTGCATATTTCCTCCAATTCTTTCCTTCTAGCGAGAGACTGGGTGGTCTCCACAACAAATTCCTTAGTGATTTCAAATGAAAGCCCACTAATAGTTACCCATCTATCCTTCCAAAAATTAATGAATTGACTAGAAACCCTTTCATCATGACCCTCCATGTATTCCATAGAAGGAATCAAACCACCTTCATGCAGGTAAGTCCAGGAAGATTTATCCCTTCTAATGACTTTCTCAATTTGTGATGAATCAATATGGGCATTGTTACTCTCCATAGTCACTTTGTCTCCAAGCTCCACCACTAAGCCTTCCAAAATTTATGACATGTCCATAGCTAAACAACTAGAAAATTTGAAGGGAATAAGAAGAAAAATGAGGAAATCACCTTTTCCTAGTTGACAACAAATCAAAATGATATTTTAAAGGAGCTTAATATTGTTGAAACACTTGGTTTTATCACATGCAAAAAATGAACATATTGCCAACTTGTCACTTCACAACCCCTCCATAGCCATGCAATAAATCATAAAATTGCATGTTACCTTCATTATCATTTAAATATTGCAAGTGTTTGAACTTATAATTATAAAAAATTCAAGATATTGCCAATTTAAATTTATGCAAGAAGAAACCTTAAAACATATTCAAGCTTATAACTCCATAGATTAGGGAAAAATACAAATGTAATTCTTCTATTTAACTTCAATGTAAATGATTGATAACTCAAGAAAAATCATAAAAATATAATTGCCAACTTTCAATATAGATGATCACTTGGGAGTTTGTGGACTCGTGGAAGAATTGGTGGGGTAACATCAATGGGGTCTCCTTCAAGGTCACTGAAGAGCTAATTGCTAACACTACTAGTCTAGTGTTGGAAGGTAAAAATTGGAGGAAGAAGCCTAGGGTGGAGGATGTGACAAGCATGGGGAAGTTTTTATGTTCTAATGAAGCCCTTGTTTCTAACACCTTCAAAATGGAGACCGTTACCCTAGATTCTAAGAAGGGGGGAAATATTGGGGAATAAGGTACGACTACTTCACCTATGAGAATTGGGAATTTAGGAAATCAAACTAAAGCAAAGGTTACTGGGGGAGAGGATGGGAAAAAGCCTAAACAAATGGAGGGAGATGACATTCAACCGGAGGGGGCCAGTATGGGAGAAATAGACAAAGAAAATGGGATCCCATAGATTTAGAGGTCGGAGAAGTCCATCATGAATTTAGTGAAGAAGAATGCAAAGTTGTAAGATAATTTTGACAGAGTTTGCAATTTCTTGGTGCGAGTGATACGTTCGGTGGCCACCACCCTCTACCTCATGCAGAATGACAAGGACATTGATGATGCTAAGTACATGGAGACAACTTGCTCACTATACAATTTCTTAGTCGATGATTGGTTGTGACTACTTATGGGGAATCCAAGAAACCATAGCAAGGAGGATTAGCACTTGCTAGTGCATTTTCTGTTTAGTTTTTTGTTCTATGTTTAGTAAGTTTTTAATTTTCCCAAGGGCTCTCTCTGTTAGTTTTCGTTGGACTAGTTTAATGGTCTCTTTGACTATTCAGGCCAAGTTTATGTATAATGTTGATATTTTGATGGTTTTTACTAGTAATAGTATAAAAAACACTTTATCATGGGGGATTTTTGTCATTAAGAAGGGGGTTGGATAATTGCGTGGTAATGACTTTTGATTGATTCTTAGTCTATGTTTTGCTTCGTATAGGTCATTGCCCATTTTGGTTGCTTCTTAATATCAAAAGCTTTCAATATAGATAGTCAATTTTATTTTAATATAAAATATTTTTAATAAAGAGGATTAAGAATAATATCTTTCAAATGTAATATTGAATTTAATATGAAGATTAAGAATAATATATCTCAAATGTTATAGTGAGCTTATTGTATATAATGTATATTCTTTTTAGTTTAGTTTATAATTTTTTAATTTGAATATATTATTGATCTTATGAATATTTAATAAAAGATTGCTCCTATTTTAATTAATAAGTAGGATATTTTATAATTATGTAATTTTTAAAAATAAGACATGTTTCATGAGTAGGGGTTCACAAGAGCCTTGATAGCGATATTATCTAGATGTGATGAGTGGTGTTCTATTCATTCTGATGAGAAATGAATTATTGTAAACCACTACTCATGAAACATGGATCAACAAATTAGACTAACAATTACACAACTAAAACATATATTTTTTAAAGAAAATCTATATCAATGTCAATAATTATTTTTTAATCAAAAATATATCAGATAATTTATCACCATGTATAAATAAACAAAATAATAAATAATTTATTCCTTAAAAAAGTCAATATCTCTTGTAATTCTTCTTATCTCTCAAAGATTACAAATAAGAAGATAATCAAAAGTAACCGCAAGATATAAATTAAATGTTCATGAATGCAAAAATATTAATGACAACTATTCCTTACAGTACATGATCACTATTGTTGGCAATGTGTGCCTCCATTCATGTCATTTAGCAAGAGAATGTACAATATTATGGACAAGTAGTAAGCTTCTCTCCTATCCTCATATTCCATGTAGAATTCCTGAAATTATATCAACTCCAATAACAATGCCTAAGTGTTAGAGAGGTACTTCTGGGATGCTTCCTTAGTCTATTGCTTAAGAAAAATTGTTTCTTGTTGTTTTAGGCTATGGATTTATATATGTAACTCCAAACAACATTGGAAAGATGGAAATTTTTTAGGACCCCTCTCTTATGGACAAGCATAACGTAAAGATTGTCTATAAACCACACAATTCCAATCTATTGTATTTCTCTGTTTGCACCTAACTACATGAATGTGTTTCACATTTTTTAAAAATCATTTTTTAATGAAATAAGCTTATAGTTGAATTGAGAAATATGTTACCAATATTTATATTTTCAAATTAGATTATACAAGAGTTGCATGAGTATTGGACACATTCATTCTTGAGAAATAATTTTGTTGTATATTTGAATAATGTCTAGTTTACATTTCAATTATAAAATCATTTATATTCTTTAAATGAAATATGAGCAATTCTTATTGAAGAAAATTACAATCAATTTTTGAAGTATAAAATTAATAAATAAAACTAATTTGAATTATACCATTCATTTATGAATGACTTTGATAGTAATTTATTGTGAGCTTTTTCTATAAAGTAAAATGATACCTTTCTTAAATTTGTTTAGATTTTATTGTTTCTTTTTTCATATCTCTTGTAATTTTAAATAATTTTTTACTTTTAAAAGTAAATAATAAATAGATTTAAAATAATATACATATTTTAATAGTAGTAATGTTGAATTTTTTTTTAAATTATAAAAATCATGATCAATGTGAATGAAAAAATTAATTGAAAAAGTGATGACTTTTTTCACTAAAGACAAAGGTGTCTAAATTATATTAAAAATAGAAAATTATTACACTAAAAGAGCGTAAAGCTCAAAATTATTACATTTTTTAATAAATTTAATTTCAAATTTTTTCATTAAAACAATATTTTCTATATGTGGTTCTCATAATCAAAGTAAGATCTATTGGATTGTGAGAACTCCTTTTTGTAAAGATGTTTTCACTTGGTGGAAGGATGTTATGATTATCATTGGAAAATATTGGTCTCTCATTCTTTTTCTTAACACTCTTCCAAAATGGATGATGACTTCCCTTGCTACTGATTTGGCCCAACTCCACCTCTTGTATTAGTATGCCCCCCTTTACCTATGTAGACCCTCCTCTAACTACTGCTACTTATTTTCTTGGGCATGTAGCTTATGATGTGTAGGTTTGCCAACACTCTACTCCTTTTGTTGAAAATTTCATAATGAGAGTTCCACCTCCTCTAGTGCTTTCTTGTGGTGGGTAACCTATTGATAGAATTGCATGGGCAATTGTCCATTGATGAAGGAAATTTCACTCTTTAGTTTCTGATTCTCCTCCCCATTTTTTGAGTGAATTGTCTACCCACTCTTGATGTGGGTTATTAGGTGTACTCCCAGTGTGATATTGTAAATGGTCATTTTAGTCTATAGGGTTTATACCATTAGAATATGGTTTTGTAAGGGACAACAACTTTCTTTTTTTGTTGTTAAATAAAAAAACCAACCTCATTCAAATATTAGATTCATTTTTAGACCTTCAATTCTAAGAAATTGGCCAAAAAGATAATTTAACACTTGTTCAAAAATTGATTCATATATAAGTGCAAGAAATAAAACCTCACTCTATGTTTTATTTTTTATTTAGAGATCTTATTAGTTCTCCTTCCAATAACAATTATTACATATTTAGATTTCTCGTTTCTCTTTAAGAGCTTATAGAATTGATCAGTGTCCATTTTTCCTACATTTTAAACTCAAATGATACTTTTCTTAATATTTTTGGAACTTTAAGAAAAATGAAAAAAATTTGCTATGCTCATGAGCAAGGGAATTGGGGTGTTTTTTTTTCCTAAATACTTTATGATCTCACAAATAGTGCGATTATTTTTGGAGAATGAATTATATCCTTCCATTGTACACTACATTTGTTCAACCTAATCATGATGAGGAATCAAGGGAAGATTGGACCATTGTTCATAATTGAAGACCAAGAAGATACAAAGGAAGATAGCAACGATCTTCTAATACCTAGAACCCCCTTTAGATCAGAGGAGAGGTAGGTAGAAAGATTCATTCTTTAGCTCTCCTCCCCCCTCCCCTGGATTAGAAGAAAGGAAGGATACCATAGCTCAGGGACCTCTGGTAACTATCAAATGCAATGGGGAGGTCCTCAAGAAAATATGTTAAGAGATCCATCTTTCTATCCATACAACAGAATATATCCAGAGAAGATATCAATATCAGGGTCTTTTTGCCAATTGGACAAGCCTTGAAGTGGAAGTTAGCATTATAGAGAATTGGTTGAAAGGTCTTCTCAGTAAGCATGTAAATTTAACAGTTATGTAAAATGATTTAATTTATTTATCCTATGATAGTGTAGATCAAAAGGATAAACTTTTGTTTGGAAATACCTTAATTGTTAATAGATATCCAGTTAAATTTCTTGAAAGGATTCCTTTTTTTGAACAAAAATATCAGCAAGATTTGAAGTAGAGAAAGAAATCTTATTGCATAATCTTCCTATTGAATTTTTGGTTATAGACACACTTAGATGCACTGGATCTAGATTGGGAACATTTGTAGAGATGATAGAACTAGATTTGGTTGTATCTAGCTTAATAATTATAGTAAAAATGGATGTCAATAAAGTAGATTTCAAAAGCCTAGAAATCAATGTAGATGGTGAAATTATTTCTATCAAACCAAAACTTGCTAATGGTCTATTCAAAATTAGTCTTGATCAAGTCTTGACTCAAACTAAGGAAGATGTCAATCAAATAATATCAGAAAATATTCAAATTAGATTGAATAATGAGGGAGGGGGATTTACGATTAATCTAGGGAAAGAAGAAGGGGTAAAGGAGACAAGAAATTTCCTTTCTTGGCTCAAATCATTTATTGTATAGTCAAATCAGATTAAGATAGTCAACCCTTCATAGGCATCACCACTTAAGTCAACTGGTGACAGTTCTCAAACCAAAAAGGACTGTAGGTTATTTCCATTAGCCTAGAATGACCACAAGTTGTTTGAGAGGAAAATCCAGAAAGGAAGGAAGGAAAATTAAACCTATTAATAGAATCCTTAAATAATATGGTAGTCAAGGATCTCATTAACCAATTTATTGATGAGATTTGTGATGACGAGGAGCTAAAATTTCAAAATCCCATTTTTATCTCTAAACTTCAAGTAGTAGACATAGGAGGGAAATAGGTCTTATCTATGTTAAGGAAGGTTTAGAGGAACTAGAGAAGTTAGATAGGGTTTTGGTAGATCCATTAGGATTATGGGTCACCCTTCCAATTAAACAAGGCCAATGTTGTGTGAAAGGGTTGAGGAAGCAAGGTCAAAAATCCTTGTAAGAAATACATCAAAAAGATGGGACAACTAAAGATTAGGTCAAACTTACCAAATTTCTTAATGTTGGGAAGGGGAAGGTCCTTCCATTGGTGTAATGGATATTTTAACTTTGAATGTTAGGGGTCTTAATGCCCCTAACAAGCAGTGGCTCCTAAAGAGATGCATAACTAATCTAGAAAAGTTGATATTATTCTTCTACATGAAATAAAACTTAGTATTACGCAAAATGGGTAATTTTAGAAGATCCTTAGGATGGAGGGAGATTTAAAGATTCCCCTACCAAAGGAGCAACTAAAGGACTAGCCATAATATGAGATCCTAATACATTAATTTTATCTATTGAAATTTATAAAAATTGGATGAGTGGAACAATGAAAGGTATTGTATTAGAATTTAGCTATAAGTTTTTTAATATCTATGGATCAATTAGCAGTAGGAATAAATCCAACATTTTGGAGGATTTGGAAGCTAGACGTATATTAGAAAAGGAAGGTTTATCCATTCTAGGAGGAGACTTTAATGCTATTATGTGATCTTCAAAGAAGAGACGAGGAAAAAATTCACTATCATCAGTGTTTAAAGAGTTTTGTACATAGGTCAACAAGTTAGGCTTGCTAGAATTGACTAGTTTTGACAAAATCATCACCTGGAACAATAGACAAAATGGGTTTGGAAATATTGTAGAAAGATTAGATATGTTTTTTTTGTCATGGAGATCTATCATCAGTATCAATTTCATTACAATCTAAAGTTAAACCTATATTAGGATTGGATCACTATCCAATGGAGCTGAGAATTTTAGATAATAAATGCCCCAGTAACTGCCCCATGTGTCTTAAGGATGATAAGTGTATGAATCTTATTAGGTAGTTGTGGGAGGCAAATAAAGTTATAGGTTCTAAATTGTTTTAGGTAGTTAGTAAATTAAAAATAATTAAACACAAGTTAAATGAATGGAACTCAGAGTTTTTAGGTAATCTTTTTTAGGATAAGCTAACCATGGAGGACAACCTGGAAGCTTTAAACAAGGAATTTATATGAAGAGGAGACAAAATTTGAGAGGGACATGGTTCTAGAGGCAGAAGATAATAATTCCAATTTTTTTTACAATAGCTCCAAACAAAGAAGAACCATTAATAGAATTACCTCCATTAGAGGAATGGATAGGAAACCAAGGAATTCATAGGTTGATATTAATACATAAGCTATTTATTATTTTGAAGGCATTTATAACATTAGAGTTAGCTCTAGTTTGCTAGCCCAGCAGAATGTTCTCTCAAACATTCCAAGACTAGTCTTCGAGGAACAAAATAAGATCCTATTGCAAAAGATAACTAGACCAGATGTTGAAGCAACCCTCAAGAAAATGAGTCCAAATAAGTCGTCAAGTCTAGATGGTTTTTTGAATTTTTGCTTCAAAAAGTGTTGGGACTTCATTGGTGAAGACATTACAAAGGCCCTCAATGGAGTTAGGAACTCTAGCAAATTTTTGCAAGAAGTCAACAACACATTTATAGCCTTAATTCCCGAAAAGGAAAATTTAGACTCCTTAAATGACATTAGACCTATAGCTTTATGAAACACTCTCTATAATTAAAATTTTGGCCCATGGACTTCAAAACATTATGTAAAATCTTATTAGTGAGAAACAGATAGGGTTTGTTACAGGAAGATTGATATATGATGGTTTTATAATAGCCTAGGTAGCCCTTAATTTGGTTCATAACAATAAGAAACCAAACATGCTTATCAAATTGGATATAAAGAAAGTATATGATAGGGTAGATTGGAATTTTTAATGTAAATGTCTGAAAGTGAATGGTTTTTCTAAACAATGGATCAAATTAATATTTGAATGTATATCTACTTCAAAAATGTTTATTTTAATAAATGGTACCCCTATATGCTTTTTAACATCTCTCGTGGCCTGAGACAAGGAGACCCAATTTCCCCCTTTCTCTTTATTTTGATGGTTGGTGCATTAGGAAGATTAATGTCGCGATCAATAATGGAAGAAGCCATTAAAGGTATCCCTATAACTAATAACAAAGAACCATCCACACATCAACACTTAATGGATGATATAATGTTATTCAGGGAAAGATTTCTAGAAGAGGCATTTGCTTTGAAAGACATCCTGTCCAATTATTCCAATGCATCAGGTCAAGGATTAATAGAGAAAAATCTAATATCTTCTTCTTCAACACTCCTCCCTGATTGGAAGATCAAATCTGTTATATTTTTTTACTTCAACAAGGGCATTTTCCCTTGTAAATACCTAGGTCTTCCTCTTAATATGGGTCATAATGTTGTTAAACTATGAGATCCATTAATAGAGAAATTGAAAAAGATAATGATTGGATGGAAGGGTAAATGAATTTCCTCCACAGGTAGGAGAACCATGGTTTTTACAGTTTTGGTTGCCCTTCCTATCTACTAGCTTTCTTGAATGGACCCACCAATTAAAAAATTAAAGGAGGTAAATGGTCATATTAGGACCTTTTTTCTAGAAAAGTAATGTAGATAGGAAATATATATCCCTTCTCTCCTAGGACCAAGTATGCAGGTCTAAGGGAGTAGATTGGATTGGCATTAAGAACATCATACATCAAGGTTTGGCCTTGGGAGCTAGTTTATTATGGAGAATGATCATATTTCCTAATCTTAAGTAGTTTAGAATCTTTTCTCATAATTATATGTCTTACCCCAATCATATCAACCTCTTTAAGTAGGCTAATCCGCCCAGAGGCTCAAGATTCTGGAATTTCCTTCTGAAGTGTAGGAGTATCATTCAATATAAACCCTCTCTGAACCTAGATGATGGAGGAGAAGATTTGTTTTGGAATGAATCTTGGGGGGTTGCAAGCCTCTAGTTTGTTACCCTTTCCTTCTAAATATCAAATCTCATTTCGAAGAGAAATGAGGATCACAAGTTAAAGACTATGTTGTTTTTGAAGAGGGTGGGTTGAGTTGACACTAGAGAGATCTTGATAAGTATAAAGATATTCCCTTGAAAGAGATAATCCTTCTTTTGTCTATCCTTAGGTCCAAAATTATTTCTTTGCAATGAGAAGAGGACTTCTTCATTTGGCATAAAAGTGATAATCGGGAATATAGCTCAAATTTGGGTTATCAGTGCCTTGAATCCCTTCAAGTTTTTTCTAAATCTCCTTTGTCACTCCATTTGTGTTGGTGTAGTGCCTACTCTCATTCACATCTTTTCTGGACATTGTTAATATTATCAGACTATGATAAACTAGTTTTATGTTGATGGATTAGTGGTATTGTTTTGACACTATCAGACATTATGTTATGGATTCAGTGGTTATATGATGAGATCATTTAGATTTTACATTTTGTGCATACATGATGATCATTATACTGTTTTCAGTTATTATTGATGATTAGATGGATGGTTTAGTATCTTATGTGTTTTATTATGGATACTTACCCCATACTTGCATGTGTATGGTGTGCGTGTTTTTTTATTGTATGTCATTTCTGATGTAGTTAAGGAAGGGAGTCGTAGTTACCTGCTTAGTCGGGATCTACACGATGCACCACTTCCTACCATTGTCTATTTAGCTTAGCATTATAAATATTGTATGTACATGCATGGTTTTTCTGCAAGTTGCAGGTACCGGGTATTGACTTCCCTGAATTGCCAAGATGAGCGTACCCTATTATACTATCTCAATGATAAGAGGAGGGAGATAAATTCTCAAGTCCAAATCCCAAACCTTTAAGCCAATTGTCCTAGTAAGGTAGGACAAGTATCTGGATATTTTACCCACTGAATGTGTCGGATGACATAATTCGTGATTTTTAACCCTTTAGACTAATTTTGAGTGATTTGCTCTATGATGGGTTTTCATATTTTATCTTGGAGGTCTATGGTGGATTTTCTATTAATTAAGTCTTAATAAATAGATTTAATTAATAAATTAATTATTTGAGAAAATTAATATAAAATATCATGTTATTTGATATTTTGATTGTAATTAATTAAATGTGAATTATTGAGAAAAATTGAATTAAATAAAAGAAAATTAGAAATTAAAATTAATAATAATAATAAAATAATAATAAAGTAATAAATAAATAATAATAATAAAAGTTATAAAAGTTAAAATGAAAGTTATAAATATTTAAATAGAAATTATATAAAAAGTGAATTGGAGTTATAAGCTTGCATGGGAGTTAGCGCACTTCTCTATTTCTCAAGTGTCAACAACACGGGGGTTAGTGCATCAATTAAGCACATGGTGTCTACAACCCTATGGCTCATCTTGAAGGTTGGAAAAGACCCATGCTTAGTTGGTGACACCTTCCAGCTATTTCTAGAAGCACTCTAGATGTTTCCTGAAAGCTCTTTATATTCAGGCATTCATAGAAGCTTAGACATAGCGTTGGGAGAGCAATTGGAGCATTGGAGGACTCGAGAATTCTGAAGAAGGGAGGAGCTTGCTCTGGGGATTTTTTGAGGAAGAGCAAATTAGCATCAGAATCTGGGTAGATTCTTGTGATTTTACTTATGCTATTTTCGCATCATGCATTCCCTGTCTTCTTCGTGTCTTCCATATGTCTTCTGAGAAGTTTCATATTTATATGCATTCTCAATGTGGGTAGATTAATTTTATTGGAGAATTTTATATGCATTCTATAATGCAATATTTTATTCTTAATTGTAGATATAATCTTTGTGAAAAAAAAAAAGACATACACGGTTATAAGTTCAGATCTGCATACATATACATATACATACATACATATATATATGTATATATGTATATATGTATATATGTATAGATATATATGTATATATATGTATATATATACATATATATCTATACATATATACATTAATATATATATATACATATCTATACATATGTATACATATATATATATATATACATATATATACATATATATATACATATATATACATATATATATACATATATATACATATATATATATATATATATATATATATATATATATATATATATATATATATATATGTATATGTATGCATATGTATTCATTTATTATGAATCAATTATAAAATTTGAATTTATACATACATACATACATACATACATACATACATACATACATACATACATACATACATACATACATACATACATATATATATATATATATATATATATATATATATGCCTATGTATATAATGCACCGAATTGAGTGATTCATAACATCGCAGTGGAAAATTTATTAAATCGCATCGCAATTCATATCACATGAAACAAGTATATATATTATATGTCGTGGGCACGATTTGTACCCCGCACTGGCGGAAGGCAGAGACGTGCCGTCGCAGGTCCACGGCGACAAGGGTACTACGTACCCGCTGTCGGCACAGTGCCTGCAATCACAGGTACTGTGTACCGTAGCAAAAGTTGGGGGGGTTAATTGATGTTAATGTTATGCAAACATTATGTTAAAACGTTTATAAACAATTGATTCACATTGCTATATAAATATAGAAAAGAATGCTACTACATTTTGAAATTATGATGTAGAAAAGTGAAAGATCACAATAGATTTGAAGATAGCTTCTATGATAATAAAGAAGAACAAAATTGTTAAGAAGCTTAAGGAATAATTTGGTGAAGATGCAGAAGGAGATGAAAAAGAAGAGGACAATGTAGATGATGAAGAAGGTATACCTACCCAAGCACCAACGAATCTTACATAGGATCAAGGAGAGGACCAAGGAGAAAATGAAGCATAATGCACCAATAGTTAAATCAATTTTATGAAAACATATTTACATATGTATGTATGTGTGTGTGTGTGTGTATATATATATATATATATATATGTAATAAATAAATATGTTATTTATAAATTTAAGTTATTATTATTTGATCAATGACTTATATTGATGGTTTATTTTCATAAAGGTAACTCTTTAATAATTTTCAACTATTTAATAATTTAATTGTTTTAAATTATTAAATAAAGGATTGATAGTTTGGTGGGGAAAGTATCAAACAAATGTTATTAATTGGAAAATGGATTTTTAGTTCTAATAAGGAAAACTTTTATCCAAGAACAATATGAGTGTTTCTCCATTCATTCTTCAGACTTGGAAACTTAAACTGAGATCTCTACATTTAGATTCAAGTTGTAAAACCAAAACATATGTTTACATTGTGTATTCTTTATGCTATTGTTTTGGGTTTTGGGTTGACTAGTGTTGACCAGTATAGGATGTCTACAAGAGGCTTGGGGGTTATGTGATTGTGGTGACATGATGATGTTTTAATCTCGATCTTTATAAACCCAACCATGGCTATGTGATGGAATGCTCTATGTATTGGTTGTGATTACTGATTGTTATAGTTGAGATTCTTATGTATGAGACACTTGACTTAACCATTATTTTGGTCATTGATCAGTTATCCTTGGTTTATTTTCTAGTCGCCATGATGGGACTGTAATGTGGATTTATTTTGATGATGTCATGTTGTGACATGTTTGACTCAACCATTTTTGGAGTCTTCGATCAGTATGATTGAGATATATATATTTTTTGGTTATTGAGAACCATTGGATATTTCATTATCAGTGATACTTCAGTTGCCAATAGAGAGTTGTTGTGTTCATGATTTTCTATAGATGTTAGCTCATGGAGATTTGATGCTTTTATGCATATTTGATGATTTTATGGATTATCTTTTGTGATTTTGAGATTTATGAGTCCATGAGCATTAGGGTAGGATATTTGCATGTAGTGACGGGAAGTGGCTTGCAATGGGGGTCGGGGCCCTAAGAGGCTGCCAGGGTAACTCATTGTAAGTTGGATTAATAAGTGATAACATTCACACCTAATACTAACTGAATGAACCTAAAAAGATAAGTGTTTTGTTCTCACCCATGCCTTGAGTGCTTGTATAGGCTAGGATGGGAGTAGTGAGATGCATGGTTGCGACCTTGCATTCCATAGTATGCCTTGTCAGTATGAGAGGATACTAGTGGCTGCATGAAATCAGTATGGACCCGTGGAGTTTAGATAACTGCCAGGGTAACTTGTACATGATAATTGCAATGACACTTTCCTGCTTGCATAGTAGGTTCCTACATGTCATTGTGTGCCTCTAGGATTAGATGTCAGATTTTGTGTTGGAACCTTTGAGTTAGTATACTTTTAGGATTCTTTGACTTATAGAGATATGTGCTATGGGATTTTGATAGCCTGTTTGGGACTTGAGATTATCTCCTTAGCACGGTGGGAGTGGACCACTTAGGTACCACGCGGTCGAGTGGTAGTGTATTTTTGACTCTTATCATTTTGAGATTTATTGAGACATCGTGGCTGATGCGTCCTTCATGATGGTGGATATGTATCATTTTTCATTGATGATTAGCATATGTTAGATGATGTTATCTTATGATTTTATTAGCATGCTAGATTACTTCTATATATGATGTTGTATTTATTAGGAGTGACATTCCTACTATGTAATACCGATGATCTGTTCAGTGATTTGGAATGTTACGCACGGAGGGATGGCTAGGATCCACGATGGTCTATAAATGCTATTGATGGTTGGGAGGAACCATGCACTTAGTTTATTATGTATGATCTTTGTGTTCTCTATGATGTTGTATCATGTGATTATCTCTACTTTGATGTATCATGGATTAGAATAGGATGATGAACCTTATTCTATGTATGTATATTTTTTGAGCTTGTCATACCCTGTGACATGTACAGTGGATGAATGAGCATTTGAAATGTTATGTATAAACATTGGACTTATCATTATTGTTTCATGTGGATGTTGTACTAGATGGATTCATGTATGTAATTCAATGTTAAGGGATCTTAAAGAATGTAATCTGTTATGTATGTTATGTTTACTTTCAGATAGACAATGCTATTGCTTCCGTTATTGTGCATAAGTTATATGTGATGTTTACTATCATGAAAAAAAAAAATTTGTTTCTAAACTTAGTGAAATTCTAGGTTAATTCTTTGGATCCCTTGGCAGGGCATTACATTTGGTATCAGAGCCCGAGTTTCTACATTGGGAGCTCTGGGTATTTTTGAACAACTAGAACTATGAACTATTAAGTGTAACTTTCCAAACTTGATCTAGGTGAATTGAAACAGGACTCAAATTGTTACTTGAATATTTTTCATACTTCAACACTTAGTTTCAAAACTGGAAATTTTCCTTAAACCTAGACATAGAACTAAACTTAGTACCTTGTACTGTTGTAGGATGGTATCTGGGACTAGGTCTTCTATTAGAGGTCGTGGTAGAGGCCGTGGTAGAGGCTGTGGACATGGCAGAACTATCAGTGTCCACTAGTCTGCCCATGATGGATCGGCTCATGTAGAGACCAGGTAAGAGCACTCTAGTAGGCAGCAGGAAGAGAGCCATAGAGAGGACCAAGCTGAGTCTGAAGAGGTCAGTTTGAGACAAATGATGCAGACTATTCTAGAACGTCTACCTCCTATTCAAGAATGGCCTAAAGTTCATCAGATAGAACAAGAGCATAGACCTAGATCTAGAAGTCCTTGGAAGGATCGTCAGAGGTCCATTGTGTCCACTCAGATGAAGGATCTTTCAAGATCCAAGGTTAAGCCTTTCAATGGGAAAGGTTCTAGTTATGTGGCCAAGTAGTGGCTTATTTCTCTCGAGAGGATTTTTGCCATGCAGGAGTTTGACAGAAATGTTAAGGCAAGGTTTGCGATCACTAATCTAGAGAATTTTGGGGCCACTTGGTGGACAATAGAGGAGAAGAAGTTGGGAATCGATATGAGCAATTTTACATGGGAGTTATTCCTAGAGAGTTTTCATGAACGATTCCTACCAGAGGAATGGAAACAGCAAAGGGATGATGAATTTCATAATCTCAAATAGTACACTTTGTCAGTGACCAAGTATGAGCGTAAGTTTTATGAGCTTATGTCCTTTTCAAGGTTTAGTGAAAATTCAGCTCAATTGACACAACATTTTATTAGGGGTTTGAATAACTGTATTATTGGGGGAGTTAAGGTATTTGAGCCAAAAACCCTCAAAGATGTGGTGCGTCGAGCTATCCTTATTGAGCAAAGTGTCAACCTTAGTCAAGGTGGTTTTGTAAGAGCGCCAGCGGCATCAGGATCTAAAAGAAACTACAATTCAGGTGGTAACAAGAAGTTTTCTTTCTCTAAGAGGAAATAGTATTAGCAGCAGTCTCAACAGACACAGCAACAGAAGGGCTCAAATTCTCAAGGTCAAGGTGGTGGCAAAGGTGCTAACACCAAGAACAATCGCAATGCTCAACGCAATAAATAGAATCAGTCCAATCAGCCAACTCAGAGTAGCCAGTCTTTTGTGAGCAGGAATAGTCATCAGCAATCAAATGTACCACCTATGGGAAGAGGTTCTAGCAGAAATACGAAATGCTTTTCATGTGGTCAGATTGGACATTATGCAGCTCAGTGTCCTTAGCGAGCACCTTAGTTTTTAGGACCTAGACCTACCATTTCAGAGCCTACAGTTGGTGATGCAGGTAGTGTAGACACCTAAAAATCCTTTAGAAAATAAAGTATTTTTATTTTCTGAAAAAGTCCTGATGACATCATCATTTATTAATTAATTATTTATTAATTAATTAATTAATTTTTATGCCATTAAATCCCTTTATCTTAATTAAAAATATTTAATTAAGGAATCCCTCCCAAAAATGTTTAAATCTTATTTAAACATTATTTCCTTATTTATTAATTATTTAATTAATAAATTGACCAAAAATCCTTTAGAAAACAAAGTATTTTTATTTCCTGAAAAAGTCCTGATGACATCATCATTTATTAATTAATTATTTATTTAATTAATTAATTTATTTTTATGCCATTAAATCCCTTTATCTTAATTAAAAATATTTAATTAAGGAATCCCTCCCAAAAATGTTTAAATCTTTTTTAAACATTATTTCCTTATTTATTAATTATTTAATTAATAAATTGACCAAAAATCCCAAAATAAATAATTTATTTATTTTTTTCTCAAAAGTTGGCCAATTTCCTTAAGACTAATAACCTCTTCCAAAATCTTCTAATCCTTCTTTAATTTCGATTAAAGGCTAATCTCATCATTTCCTACCCCTAATCCCAACTCAAAATATTTAATCAAGATTAAATATTAATCCTCATGTTTATTAAAAATATTTTAATAAATATCTCCTCAACCCAAACCCTTGAAATAAATAAAACTTTATTTATTTCATAAAATCTTATCCTAGGAAGTTCTAGACTCTTCTAGAAAGTCTTCATCCTCATCCAAAGCCTAGACTCTTCTACAAGATGTCTTTAACCCTAATCCTAATCCCCTCCTAACCTTGTCACATTCCCTAAACATGGGTTAAGACTTGCTAACTCAAGCCAAAGTTAACAAATATCTCCTCCTTCACCCACCCTCATTAATTGCAATCCACTTTCCATCCACTTGCCTAGTCCTAAGCCATCTCTAACCCTTCCTCTAATCATTTTTACAACCCTAAGCAAGCTTAAAACCCCTCTAAACCCTCAAATTTGAATTTCATGGTATCTCTCACAAATATCTTCAACCACAAAACTTTATAAAGCCCAAAAAGTCATAAATGTTCTTACAAAGCACTTATGAAGGGTCTTTATGAAGATTTTATCCCTTGAGCCTCCTTTGTTGACTCATCCTTCCCCTTTCCTCCATCCTCTCACCATGTGATATGTGTCACTCCTTGATTGGTTGTAAGGAAGCACAATCCATGTGCTCTCCTCTCATGCAATCTAAGCCCTCCATGAGCTTTTTTCCATCCTTGCATCTTAGCCCTCAATCCCTCAAGCCTCTTGCCTATAAATTGGATCCTTCCCCTTTGCAAAATAACACAATCCATGAAGTAAAGTTATAATGCTATTTTGAGAGCCAAATCCATACTAAAGCCATCTATTCACACCAAAAATCCACAATCATCCATTGAATCCTTTGGAAGCATATTGAGCATACATCCTATCCATTTAGATAAAGCCACTCAACAAGAGAGCTTCTCATTGAGAGAGCCCATTAATGGCTCATATTTTCAATTGAGAGCTCATCTTAGTCTATCTTGAAGTTTATGAATTTTGTTTAGTTTATAGAAGCTTTATTTAAATTTGGTTTCTATTAGCATACTAACATTGCTCATATACATTTTGGCACGCCCGGTGGGACCCCGCATGGGTCATCTTCATTAGCTTTTTTAGTCAAGTTTTGTATGTCATTTGCTGATTTTGGCTAATTTTTCTTGTTTTTGTGATTGGTAAGATTGTATAAATTGGTTTTGTAGGTCCACATGAGCATGAAGAAGACAAAAGAACTCATAGTATATCTCATAGTGTTTGCAGATTTTTCAAGCTTATAGGTGGACAAAGAACTTGAAATTCTTCTTCCTCTTCTTGTCTATATTCTTCTTATTCCATCTACTTCTTCTTCTTCTTGTGGGAGATCTTGGCCTTTTTTTTTTAAGGAAGCAAAATCATACACACTTCTTTTTAGTGCTTAAAATGAACCCCCAAAATCATACTTAAATCCATTAAAAACTAAAAATTTGCCAAAAAAAAAAAAATCTTTTAATAAGTGAAACTAAACCACTCCAATCATTTTCATCCTTGCAACATCAAGGTTTTAGATGCATTCATGTAAAGTTAGGAACACTTCATTTTTGAGAATTTAAAAAGAACTTCAAGTTTCCATTTCAAAAGGTTCAAAATCAACACCAAGTGCACACTAAAATCTAAATCAAACTCAAAGCATCAATCAAGGATAAAATGAACCTCATTTGCAAATATTTTAAAGTTATTTTTAAAATCTCATGAAAACTAAGAGTCCTAAATGGTTGCGAAAAATTGTCCTAAAAGCTTTTTTATTTGTTTCAAAAAAATGTCTTGTTTCAAAATCTTGAATGTTTCTTAGGTTTTTAATGCATCAAAACAATCTAGGAATATCATTTTTGGGCTTAAAATATGTAAATTAGAACACAAAATCTTGAATGAAAACCAAAGTCCAAAGAGTCATTTTCACTTTTGAGTCCAAAACAATCTTGAATGATCTAAGGTTAAAAAAAAGCACATCAAAGTTCTTAAAACAACACACAAAATCTCAATCTTGAATGCTCAAAGGAAAAAATTTGAATGTTTAATCACTTGTCTTTGAATGCATGTTGCTAAACACACTCTTGAATGCCATGGATTAAAATCAAATTTTCCTTGAATGCATGATTAAAACAATAAATCCAATCTTGAATGCCAAGGATCAATTAACCATTGCAATATCAAACACTTCATTTGGAGCTTTTAAAATTGAACAAAAAAATTCTCTTTTCCACATGCAATTTAGGAAAAGTTTGATTTTTGGACATTTAAGAAACTTCGTTAAGTTAAACACAAATTTGCAAAAATAAATTTGAGTAGTTCCTTGGACTCACCTCTTTTCTAATCACCTATCAAATATTAACCATTGGTTGCAATCTCAGCACCATTCATGGGGATGGGTCTACTTGAAAAAGGTGTTAAATGTTCCACAATCTAACTCACTCACTTGGTCTTTGAACGTTTGCTTTAACTTTATCAAAATTCTTAAATGACCAAAAATCTAGATTAAATCAATCACACTTCATTTGGGTACTAAAATTGAACAACTATTGATGTGGAGGGCCTCCGGACACACGCTTGAAAAATTGAGTTTCACATATTTTTGTTTTGGGCTTAAAATAAACTCACACTCAATCTTGAATGCCTAAAAATCAATGAACATCGCATGGTTTTGATGCATTTTCAATGGCGCTCACATTTGTTATGTTGACGATCTCTCGACTTTCAGTATGCTAATGACACTGTCAAATTGGAATGAACATTGTATGCCATAATCACAAGTGTCTTCAATCATAGCTTACAAAATTTAAATCATCAATTGGAATGAACGCGTGTCTTTTAAAGCCCAAGATCATGTATGTGGTCTTGTTTTACACTTTTTAGGAGGCCTGCTTGGGGATTTCATCACCCCTTGGGACGACCTCAACTCCAGCGTTCCGACGGAGTATAAAGATCGGGAGGTTAATCCAAAGACACCTCTCTTGGGATCAAAATTTTGTCACTCGGGCTAACCTTCAAGGAACTTTATACCCTTGAGAAGTGAAAGAGGAGAAGTGGCATACCACTTCTCTCGGCTGTGTGACATCTTTTTGGTTTCATCTACAGATTTGGGCCTCACGTACCTTGTGTATATCGAGGACTCCCTAGCTAAACCAAATTTCATCCTTGTAGAAAGCTTCCTAAGATGTTGGTGTGTTTGACGTGCTTGCTCAAAACTTTTTTCTGCTTGTTTGTTCATAGCTTTTGAATGAATGTTTGCCAATTTTGGTCGAAATCCCAGAAAAGCAAAAATCTCCCAACTCAAGGCATACTTAGCATAGTCACTGCCTTATCAAAAAATCATCCAAGCTCCCCCGCTGCAACCAAATCTATCTAGTTCCTTGCTTTAGAACAATCCCAAATCCAAAGTCTCTCCAAATCATCCCTCCCCTAGCCAGCTAGAAACCCAATCCAAAATCACACCCAAGCCTTTAGAGAGTTGTTGTCATTTTGCTAGAATTTGTTATCCAATCAATTCGACCAATCCACCAGCCTCACCATGGTTATCCTTTTGACAGAGCTTTGTCTAGGGTAATCTAGCTTTGTCACCTGTTATCCCTCATCACCTTGAGCTAAAGGTTGGGATCCACAAGTGATCAATGTCATGTCATGCCCATAGGATCATTAGTCTATTCTTAGGTTGACACAATCTCCACCAATCTAGCACATAGGAAAGCAAAACTCTCACTTTTTGACAGCATGCCCTTGAAGTCTTCCATCCACAGGAAAGCCAAAAAATCTCCTTCCAATGCTCCTTAGGTCTATCATGCAACTTTGACTCTCCCTAGGAAATCTTTCATCAGCCAATCCAAAATCTGTGCTTAATCCAAATCCAACCATGAGCTTCCATGTTCATCCATATGCAAGACCCCATCCCCATCAAACTCATCATCAAAGCATGAAGTACCAATCCTATCATGATGTGTTTGGTTGCATTGTCCTTGCTCCCGCCACCTCCTATTCCAATGATGATGAAAATCTTGTTGACTATGACGGGTATATTGAAAGCCTTAGAAATATTCCCCCAAGCATCCCCCAAAATCCAAGAGTTATTCCAAACTATCTAGTCATGCCATCCGATATTCCAGCTTCCCCTCCATCACCCCATCAACCAAGCTTCCAATCTTCCACCCCCATCACACTAGCTATTCCTGTCAATCCACCACCACCTTCGACACACGAGTCTCCAAGGAATCTCCTAGAGGAAATACAAGAAAATTCACCTCCAACAGTCGATAAGCCATGTCATCTAATCCAAATATGTGAAGTAGTCAGTGATGAAGCTTCCCCATCTATAATATCACCTCCATCTCCCATAGCTATCATCCCCATACCATCCATCAAAATTCTTAAAATCCTTCCACTTCCCGCAAGCATCAAAATCCCACCACCTATCAAATCCCTCCAAATCCTATCCACATCGCCTCCAAGCATTTCCCAAATCTCTTGTAATGACCCTTATGCATCCATCTTCTACTCACCCATCTCCACTACTGAATCTCCCATCTATCCATCCACTGCCTTTGAAGAATCCATCCCTTCACCTCTTATCGCACCATCCACTCCAAACCAATCCTATCAAGATCCTGCCCAAAAGCATGTTGACATCCCCCAAAGCATAAATGAAGATATCATCGTACCATGTCTTCCATCCATAGTGCAGTCACCATCTCCTCTATCTCCAAAACCTCAAGCCATATCTCCTCCACTACAAGATATCTTGTCATCCCACCAGCTACATCAAGATCTTATCCTTCCACCTCCCCCGTTCCATGCTTCCATCTTACCACCTATCCAAGCTATTCCACCATCTATAATCTACCCTCTTGGTTCACTTACATCCATCCACAGTGGCCCTCTCTCAGTAGAAGAATTAAGAACAATATCTCCCCATTGCAATACACCTAATAAATCACTTCTACCATTTTCTGCAAGCAAAAAGTTTCCTCAGCTTGTTCAAATGCTCAATCGATGGCATTATCAAGGTTAAGGTTTAGGACCACAAGAGAAAGGAATCAGAGAGCCTATTATTGCACAAAAAAATCTAGGATTTCATGGTCTTGGATATGTATCCAAAGGCTCACCATCTAAAGGTGTTGGTACACCACACCCCCAAACCAAGCCTATCTCCAAGCCCACCATGCCAGCCTCCCATCACTCCTTCAAGAAATCTTATGTCATCCCCCCTCCACCATCTTTGCAACCCAAAACAACCTACCATATCCCCCCTTCATCCGCTAAATCCATTTTGGGTCCCTATGTCCCAAAATTTACCATCCTCCATCCTCCTATTAGCCATCATAAAAATCCTATTCCATCCATTCCTATGCAAGATCAACAAAGGCACATATTAGGGCACATCATCCATCATCATCCCCCTACATGCTCTTTCATATCCTCTCCATCTCACAAAGCTTCTCCTAACCATCTTCCCAAAGCTTACCACAACAATGTGAATGCCAACTTCAAAATGCATAAAGCTAAAAATCCACATCCTAGGCAATCATATGTCTATTCTAAAAGACATACTCCAAAAAGGCAAAATCCAATCAAAGAATGCAAAACAATGTAAAAGCCTATGAAAAGAAAATCCAAAACCATGTGGATCCCCAAGAAAAAATTTGAAACCCAATGCATAATGGCATCCACCATTGCTAATCCCCCATCTAGTGACTCATGTCCCCCATCTCCTAACTCTATCTTGGGTGCCTATATCCCCAAGCACACTTCCACAAATCCTCCATCATGCCTGCATCTACCATCTATCCCCCATATGCTCTTTTCACACCCGTTCCAACATGTGCCAATGTTGCTCTTGCAAGCATCCCCATCTCATGCTCCTTTCCAGAATTTTCATCCCTCCATCTCCTACCATCAATCCCATCTAATCTGATCTATTGCATAAATCACACATCCGGTGTACCAACAGCTAGCAACAAAATTGAACATTCCAATAGCTAGTGAAAAATCCCAAAAAAGCCAAAATAGCTGAAGAAAGCCAAAATCATTCCAACTAAGTCCAAAGTCAAAAAGTCAAAAAAGAAAAGAAAAATAAAGCATCCACTGGTGAAAACTTGGCAATTCAAGCACCTTGGACAAGTACCATGATGAAAACTTGGCGAACAAGCGTCATGCATAATCCTGCCATCCCCAGCTTAGCCTATCACCCTCATGCTTTTAGTCATCTCTTGACATCCACCTCCATCATCCAATCTATCCACCTATCATCCATCCTCTAGCTTCCATCTCACACCATCCACTAATCTTATGCAGCTTCAACCAATCATCTCAGCCATCATCCATCTCCCTAGCCCCTTCAGCTTTTTCCATCCTAGCTTCAATCCTATCACATCCATCATAAGACCTCCTTCTGCATGTTATCTTCTGATTGGGGGCACTATATTCCTTGGAGATCTCTTCTTGTCCATCCTCCCTTGTCATTGGTATCTAGCTCTAGGCTATCCTCATGCAAACTCAATGTCATCTCTTTATATCCATCATAATCCTAGCTATCTACCATCCTATCCAGCCATCTCATCCTGCTCCTCTAGCTATCCTTGGTCACAAAATCTCTTATCATCATTGGATGCATCCTGCCAAATCCATATCTTTCGCTATCACCCCACCCTTAGCTTTCGCATCTTGCACAACATCAAACCATCTCGCTATCCTATCATCCTGAGCTTTTGCTTGCTTGTAACTATCTTGGTCCGTTAGCTTGTACCATATCTTGATTAGCTCACTTGTAAATATCTTGGTTTGTCAGCTTGTACATCCTCTTTAGCTTAGTACCATTGTATCTATCCAACTTTCATGTTCGTTCCTCCTTTATTAGCATCTTCCACACATCGCACAACCCTTGGTTAGCTATTCCAATGCATCCTTTAGCTAGATCTCCTGTCACCAAAGTGCTATCCTTCTTAGTTCAGCTTGCCAGACGCATCACCCATTTAGATCCATCAGCTTAGGTGCTCTCCGATAGATCCTTGTAGGATATAACTTTCCTCATGTCTGATCTTGGTCCGTTAGTACCTCGTCCTACCCATCTCGTTGGCAAACGGTTCTCTTTTGGATTTTTGCTTTCTTTTGATTTGGGATCTTCCCTTTTGGGTCTTGAAATATCTTTTCCAAGCAATCTCCTTGTTCCCTCCTCAAGGTTGCCACGATCTTCCATATCATGGTATACTGTGAATGGGGCAATCAAAGTGTAAGGTCTTGATCATGTCTTTTTCTTGTTTTCTTTTTTTCTTGTGGGTTACCCAGTGTCGTTTCCACACTGCTTCCTCTAGGATTTATGTGTGATATTGGGGCAATCCTTGCGTGTTTTTTTTGAGTCAGTTCGTCAGTCCTCTGGACAATTGGTGAAAAGGCCTTGATGTTCTTGGTAACCTTGGCAATTAACCAACAGTCCTATAGCAAATCTAGTGCTCAACTACATGGTGGTACTTCTCTTTGAAGTATCCCCCCCGCTCAAAAAGCTTCAATGGTTTTCCTTCATCTCCATTATCCCCCATCCATATCCAGCATCCGTCTCTCCTACCCCAGCTTATGCATCAGTATCTCTTTGAATCACTCCTCACCTTTAGCTTTAGGGATCCACAATCCTACTCTTAGGGATCCACCAATCCAAATCAATCCACAGGGCCTCATCTTTCGAGATCCACAATCCTAGTCCTAGGGATCTTCGAAACCCATCTTCCGCCAATCTGACTCTTTGAAATCCTGTTGCATCAGCTTTTTTAAATCCCCTCATCCATCTCCCCATCCTGGATTCCTTTTATAGCACTCTACTCCTTCATCCTCTGCAATCCCTGAGATCTTAAGCTTGCTTCCTCTTCTACCTCTGATTCTCCCTTTATCATTCTCCCGTAGTGAGAGTTTGAGCTAACCAAACCTCTTCTCTTAAGAAAATCTGAGTCTTCTTGCTCATCTCGGATTCTTGTACTTTTCAAAAAGTTGTCGAGCCTTGCTTTCTCTCCCCACCGCCTTCTTGAGGGGGCATCTCACAGTCCATTCTCTCCTCTTCTGCTCTAGCCTTGGGCATCTTATTTTCTTATCTTTGATGCCATGCCACTTGTGACATCATATCAAAGAGGGGCAAAATGTAGACACCTAAAAATCCTTTAGAAAATAAAGTATTTTTATTTTCTGAAAAAGTCCTGATGACATCATCATTTATTAATTAATTAATTAATTTTTATGCCATTAAATCCCTTTATCTTAATTAAAAATATTTAATTAAGGAATCCCTCCCAAAAATGTTTAAATCTTATTTAAACATTATTTCCTTATTTATTAATTATTTAATTAATAAATTGACTAAAAATCCTTTAGAAAATAAAATATTTTTATTTTCTGAAAAAGTCCTGATGACATCATCATTTATTAATTAATTATTTATTTAATTAATTTATTTATTTTTATGCCATTAAATCCCTTTATCTTAATTAAAAATATTTAATTAAGGAATCCCTCCCAAAAATGTTTAAATCTTATTTAAACATTATTTCCTTATTTATTAATTATTTAATTAATAAATTGAACAAAAATCCCAAAATAAATAATTAATTTATTTTTTTCCCAAAAATTGGCCAATTTCCTTAAGACCAATAACCTCTTCCAAAATCTTCTAATCCTTCTTTAATTTTGAATAAAGGCTAGTCTCATCATTTCCTACCCCTAATCCCAACTCAAAATATTTAATCAAGATTAAATATTAATCATCATGTTTATTAAAAATATTTTAATAAATATCTCCTCAATCCAAACCCTTGAAATAAATAAAACTTTATTTATTTCATAAAATCTTATCTTAGGAAGTTCTAGACTCTTCTAGAAAGTCTTCATCCTCATCCAAAGCCTAGACTCTTCTAGAAGATGTCTTTAACCCTAATCCTAATCCCCTCCTAACCTTGTCACATTCCCTAAACATGGGTTAAGACTTGCTAACTCAAGCCAAAGTTAACAAATATCTCCTCCTTCACCCACCCTCATTAATTGCAATCCACTTGCCATCCACTTTCCTAGTCCTAAGCCATCTCTAACCCTTCCTCTAATCATTTTTACAACCCTAAGCAAGCTTAAAACCCCCCTAAACCCTCAAATTCAAATTTCATGGTATCTCTCACAAATATCTTCAACCACAAAACTTTATAAAGCCCACAATGTCATAAATGTTCTTACAAAGCACTTATGAAGGGTCTTTATGAAGATTTTATCCCTTGAGCCTCCTTTGTTGACTCATCCTTCCCCTTTCCTCCATCCTCTCACCATGTGACATGTGTCACTCCTTGATTGATTGTAAGGAAGCACAATCCATGTGCTCTCCTCTCATGCAATCTAAGCCCTCCATGAGCTTTTTCCCATCCTTGCATCTTAGCCCTCAATCCCTCAAGCCTCTTGCCTATAAATTGGATCCTTCCCCTTTGCAAAATAACACAATCCATGAAGTAAAGTTATAATGCTATTTTGAGAGCCAAATCCATACTAAAGCCATCTATCCACACCAAAAATCCACAATCATCCATTGAAGCCTTTGGAATCATATTGAGCATACATCCTATCCATTTAGATAAAGCCACTCAACAAGAGAGCTTCTCATTGAGAGAGCCCATTAATGGCTCATATTTTCAATTGAGAGCTCATCTTAGTCTATCTTGAAGTTTATGAATTTTGTTTAGTTTGTAGAAGCTTTATTTAAATTTGGTTTCTATTAGCATACTAACATTGCTCATATACATTTTGGCATGCCCGGTGGGACCCCGCATGGGTCATCTTCATTAGCTTTTTTAGTCAAGTTTTGTATGTCATTTTCTGATTTTGGCTAATTTTGCTTGTTTTTGTGATTGGTAGGATTGTATAAATTGGTTTTGTAGGTCCACATGAGCATGAAGAAGACAAAGAAACTCATAGTATATCTCATAGTGTTTGCAGATTTTTCAAGCTTATAGGTGGACAAAGAACTTGGAATTCTTCTTCCTCTTCTTGTCTATATTCTTCTTATTCCATCTACTTCTTCTTCTTCTTCTTGTGGGAGATCTTGGCATTTTTTTTTAAGGAAGAAAAATCATACACACTTCTTTTTAGTGCTTAAAATGAACCCCCAAAATCATACTTAAATCCATTAAAAACTAAAAATTTGCCAAAAAAAAAAAAAATCTTTTAATAAGTGAAACTAAACCACTCCAATCATTTGCATCCTTGCAACATCAAGGTTTTAGATGCATTCATGTAAAGTTAGGAACACTTCATTTTTGGGAATTTAAAAAGAACTTCAAGTTTCCATTTCAAAAGGTTCAAAATCAACACTAAGTGCACACTAAAATCTAAATCAAACTCAAAGTATCAATCAAGGATAAAATGAACCTCATTTGCAAATATTTTAAAGTTCTTTTAAAAATCTCAGGAAAACTAAGAGTCCTAAATGGTTGCCAAAAATTGTCCTAAAAGATTTGTTATTTGTTCCAAACAAATGTCTTGTTGCAAAATCTTGAATGTTTCTTAGGTTTTTCATGCATCAAAACAATCTAGGAATATCATTTTTGGGCTTAAAATATGCAAATTAGAACACAAAATCTTGAATGAAAACCAAAGTCCAAAGAGTCATTTTCACTTTTGAGTCCAAAACAATCTTGAATGATCTAAGGTTAAAACAAAGCACATCAAAGTTCTTAAAACAACACACAAAATCTCAATCTTGAATGCTCAAAGGAAAAAACTTGAATGTTTAATCACTTGTCTTTGAATGCATGTTGCTAAACACACTCTTGAATGCCATGGATTAAAATCAAATTTTTCTTCAATGCATGATTAAAACAACAAATCCAATCTTGAATGCCAAGGATCAATTAACCATTGCAATATCAGATCAAGAGAGCTATAGTATTCTCCAAGATTGATCTTAAGTCAGGATACCACCAGCTTTGCATTAAAGAAGCAGATATTCACAAGATTGCTTTTCAAACTCGTTACGGGCATTATCAGTTCACAGTGGTACCTTTTGGATTGACTAATGCTCCATTGATTTTCATGAGTTTGATGAATGGTGTGTTCTGATCTTATCTGGATAGGTTTGTACTTGTGTTTCTTGATGACATATTGATATATTCTAAGACTCAGAAGGAGCATGAGGAACACTTGCGGTTAGTATTGCAGTGTTGAGAGACAATCAACTTTATGCTAATGCAGCTAAGTGCGAATTCTTCAAAACAAAGATTCAGTATTTAGGGCATGTTATTTCAGGTGATGGTATTTCAGTAGATCCTGCAAAGATTCAGGTAATAATAGATTGGTCAACACCAACTAATGTGTTAGAGATTCGTAGTTTCATGGGTTTAGCTGGTTATTATCGCAGATTTGTCCAGAACTTCTCTAGGATAGCACATCCTATCACTTCTTTTCAAAGGAAATGAAAGAAGTTTGTATGGATAGAGAAATGTGAGGAAGCTTTTCAGAACCTCAAGGAGCTTTTGACCAGTGCACTGATTCTAGCTATACCTGATCTAGAAGCTGATTTCATGGTATGTACAGATGCTTCTCTTGAAGGGATTGGGGCAGTGTTAATGCAGAATGGACGGGTGATTACGTATGAATCATGCAAGCTCAAGGATCATGAGTTAAATTATCCTACGCATGATCTTGAGTTAGCAGCAGTAGTTCATGCTTTGACAAGGTGGAGACATTTCTTGTTGGGGTACAGATTTGAGCTACATAGCGATCATCATAGTCTTCAGTACATTTTTACTTAGCCTAATTTGAATGCTCGCTAGAGGTGATGGATGGAGTTTCTATGCGAGTATGATTTTGAGGTTAAGTACATTTAGGGTAAGGATAATGTTGTGGAGGATGCTTTGAGTTGTAAGAGACATGTGTTATCATCGATGACTCTTAGTGTGGATTTGAGGAGTCAGATTCTTCAGGCACTTCCTATGGATTCCTGGTATCAGGAAGTATGCAGAGAGATTGATTCAAGAAGATCTTTGGAAGGTAAGTTTGCAGGTTATGTTCGAGAGTCAGATGGTCTTTTGAGACATTTGGGGAGGATTTATGTGCCATTTTCGGATGAGCTTCACACCTTGATACTAGCAGAAGCCCATCGTACACCTTACTCAGCACATCTAGGTGTCAAGAAGATGCATGCTGATTTGAGATGTTTGTTCTTTTGATCTGGGATGAAGCGAGATATTGCTGATTTTGTGGCAAGGTGCCTTGAGTGTCAGAGAGTTAAGGCAGAACATCAGCACCCGGCTGGAATTTTGCAGCCTAATCTTATTCCTTCTTGGAAGTGGGATATCATCTCCATGGATTTCATTGTGGGATTACCTATGACAGTTTGACGTCATGATGCTATCATGGTCACCATTGATTGGTTGACTAAGGTGGTGCATTTTTCACCGATTAGGTCTTCCTACACAGCAGCTTCTGTAGCTAATTTCTTTATGCGTGATATTGTGAGATTACGTGGTATTCCTAGAAAGATAATTTCTGACAAGGATCCTGTATTCACGTTTGCATTCTGGACATCGCTGCAGCATGAGCTTGGAGCACAATTAAACTTCAGTTCGACATATCATCCAGAGACTGATGGTCAGATAGAGAGGGTGAATCAAGTTTTGGAGGATATGTTACGGATGTATGTGATGGATAGGCAAACACATTGGGAGGATTATGTCTACTTAGTGGAGTTTGCTTACAACAACGAATATCATAGTTCTATTGGTATGGCACCATTTTAGGCATTATATGGACATCCTTGTTGTACACAATTGAGTTAGGATAGTCTTGAGGGTCGCATCCTATTGGGTCTTGAGATGCATTGTGATACAGAGCAATAGGTAGTGCGTATCCATGAGCACTTGACTATGGCACAGGATAGGTAGAAGAAGTATGCCGATGCTCATAAGATTGATAAGCAGTTTTTTGTGGGAGATAAGGTTTTCTTGAGAGTGCGACCACGAAAGAGTCCAATCTGATATGGAAAAGGTTCTAAGCTAGCACCTCACTTTGTGGGACCATTCGAGATTTTGGAGAGGATTGGCTCGGTTGCTTACCGTCTTGCTCTACCACCTAGCTTAGCTTGCATTCATGATTTTTTTCATGTTTCAGTGCTTCGGTAGTATATTCCTGATATTGTACATGTTCTTGATTGGAATGCATTGCAGGTAGAGGACGGGCAGCTGGCTTTGGAGCTAGTTCGTATTCTGGAGCAGCGGGAGTTGACCCTCAGGGGTCGAACCATTGAGCAGGTAAGGGTCTAATGGGACCTTACTGATGATTCTTCAGCTACTTGGGAGGATGCAACTAGATTGAGGGAGTTATATCCCTACTTGTTTGTAGGCTTCCAGGAGTAAGCCTAACCCAAGGGGGGGTGGATGTAGTGCCTACCCTCGTTCACGTCTTTTTTGGACATTATTAATATTATCAGACTATGATAGACTAGTTTTATGTTGATGGATTAGTGGTATTGTTTTGACACTATCAGACATTATGTTATGGATTCAGTGGTTATATGATGAGATCATTTAGATTTTACATTTTATGCATACATGATGATCATTATACTATTTTTAGTTATTATTGATGATTAGATGGATGGTTTATTATCTTATGTGTTTTATTATGGATACTTAGCCCATACTTGCATGTGTATGGTGTGCGTGTTTTCTTATTGTATGGCATTTCTGATGTGGTTAAGGAAGGGAGTCATAGTCACCTACTTAGTCGAGATCTACACGATGCACCACTTCCTGCCATTGTCTGTTTAGCTTAGCATTATAAATACTGTATGTACATGCATAGTTTTTTTGTAGGTTGCAGGTACCAGGTATCGACTTCTCTGAATTACCAGGATGAGCATACCCTATTATACTATCTCAATGATAAGAGGAGGGAGATAAATTCTCAAGTCCAAATCCCAAACCTTTAAGCCAATTGTCCTAGTAAGGTAGGACAAGTATCTAGATATTTTACCCACCGAATGTGTCAGATGACATAATTCATGATTTTTAACCCTTTAGACTGATTTTGAGTGATTTGCTCTATGATGGGTTTTCATATTTTATCTTGGAGGTCTATGGTGAATTTTCTATTAATTAAGTCTTAATAAATAGATTTAATTAATAAATTAATTATTTGAGAAAATTAATATAAAATATCATGTTATTTGATATTTTGATTGTAATTAATTAAATGTGAATTATTGAGAAAAATTAAATTAAATAAAAGAAAATTAGAAATTAAAATTAATAATAATAATAAAATAATAATAAAGTAATAAGTAAATAATAATAATAAAAGTTATAAAAGTTAAAATGAAAGTTATAAATATTTAAATAGAAATTATATAAAAAGTGAATTGGAGTTATAAGCTTGCATGGGAGTTAGCGCACTTCTCTATTTCTCAAGTGTCAACAACACGAGGGTTAGTGCATCAATTAAGCACATGGTGTCTACAACCCTATGGCTCATCTTGAAGGTTGGAAAAGATCCATGCTTAGTTGGTGACACCTTCCAGCTATTTCTAGAAGCATTCTAGATGTTTCCTGAAAGCTCTTTATATTTAGGCATTCATAGAAGCTTAGACATAGCGTTGGGAGAGCAATTGGAGCATTAGAGGACTCGAGAATTCTGAAGAAGGGAGGAGCTTGCTCTACGGATTTTTTGAGGAAGAGCGAATTAGCATCAGAATCCGGGTAGATTCTTGTGATTTTACTTATGCTATTTTTGCATCATGCATTCCCTGTCTTCTTCATGTCTTCCATATGTCTTTTGAGAAGTTTCATATTTATATGCATTCTCAATGTGGGTAGATTAATTTTATTGGAGAATTTTATATGCATTCTATAATGCAATATTTTATTCTTAATTGTAGATATAATCTTTGTGAAAAAAAGAAGAAGATATACATGGTTATAAGTTCAGATCTGCATACATATATATATATATATATATATATATACATTTATTATGAATCAATTATAAAATTCGAATTTATATATATATACATACATATATATATATATATATACACATACATATATATATATATACATACATATATATATATATATGTGTGTATATATATATATATACACATACATACATATACATATATATATATATATATATATATATATATATATATACATACATATATATATATATACATACATATATATATATATACATATATATATATATATATATATATATATATATATATATACTTATGTATATAATGCACCGAATTGAGCGATTGATAAAATCACAGTGGAAAATTTATTAAATATCGCATGAAACAAGTATATATATTATATGTCGTGGGCACGATTTGTACCCCGCGCTGGCGGAAGGCAGAGACCTACCGTTGCATGTTCGCGGCGACAAGGGTACTACATACCCACAGTCGGCATAGTGCTTGCGACCACAGGTATTGCATACCGTAGCGAAAGTTGGGGGGGTTAATTGATGTTAATGTTATGCAAACGTTATGTTAAAACGTTTATAAACAATCGATTCGCATTGCTATATAATATGGTGTCAATCGAAATTGTTAAATCGATTTTGTGAAAACGTATTTACATATGTATGTATGTATATATATATATTTAAATATATATATATATATATATATATATATATGTATATATGTAATATGTAAATATGTTATTTATAAATTTAAGTTATTATTATTTGATCAATGACTTATATTGATGGTTTATTTTCATGAAGGTGACTATTTAATAATTTTCAACTATTTAATAATTTAATTGTTTTAAATTATTAAATAAAGGATTGATAGTTTGGTGGGGAAAGTATCAAACAAATGTTATTAATTGGAAAATGAATTTTTAGTTCTAATAAGGAAAACTTTTATCCAAGAACAATATGAGTGTTTCTCCATTCATTCTTCAGACTTGGAAACTTAAACTAAGATCTCTACATTTAGATTCAAGTTGTAAAACCAAAACATGTGTTTACATTGTGTATTCTTTATGCTATTGTTTTGGATTTTGAGTTGACTAGTGTTGACCAGTATAGGACGTCTACCAGAGGCTTGGAGGTTATGTGATTGTGGTGACATGATGATGTTTTAATCTCAATCTTTATAAACCCAACCATGGTTATGTGATGGAATGCTCTATGTATTGGTTGTGATTACTGATTGTTATAGTTGAGATTCTTATGTATGAGACACTTGACTTAACCATTATTTTTGTCATCAATCAGTTATCCTTGGTTTATTTTCTAGTCGCCATGATGGGACTATAATGTTGATTTATTTTGATGATGTCATGTTGTGACATGTTTGACTCAACCATTTTTGGAGTCTTCGATCAGTATGATTGAGATATATATATATATATATATATATATATATATATATATATATATATATATATATATATATATATATATATATATATATATATATATATAGGTTATTGAGAACCATTGGATATTTGATTATCAGTGATACTTCAGTTTCCAAGAGAGAGCTGTTGTGTTCATGATTTTATGGATTAGCTTTTGTGATTTTGAGATTTATGAGTCCATGAGCATTAGGGTAGGATATCTGCATGTAGTGACGGGAAGTGGCTTGCAACGGGGGCCAGGGCCCTAAGAGGCTGCTAGGTTAACTCATTGTAAGTTGGATTAATAAGTGATAACATTCACACCTAATACTGACTGAATGAACCTAAAAAGGTAAGTGTTTTGTTCTCACCCATGCCTTGAGTGCTTGTACAGGCTAGGATGGGAGTAGCAAGATGCATGGTTGCGATCTTGCATTCCGTAGTATGCCTCGTTAGTATGAGAGGATACTAGTGGCTGCATGAAATCAGTATGGACCCATGGAGTTTAGCTAACTGCCAGGGTAACTTGTACGTGGTAATTGCAATGACTCTTTCCTGCTTCCATAGTAGGTTCCTACATGTCATTGTGTGCCTCTAGGATTAGATGTCAGATTTTGTGTTGGAACCTTTGAGTTAGTATACTTTTAGGATTCCTGGACTTATAGAGATATGTGCTATGGGATTTTGATAGCCTGTTTGGGACTTGAGATTATCTCCTTAGCATGGTGGGAGTGGACCACTTAGGTACCATGCGGTCGAGTGGTAGTGTATTTTCCACTCTTATCATTTTGAGATTTATTGAGACATTATGGCTGATGCATCCTTCATGATGGTGGATATGTATCCTTTTTCATTGATGATTAGCATATGTTAGATGATGTTATCTTATGCTTTTATTAGCATGTTAGATTACTTCTATATATGATGTTGTATTTAATAGGAGTGACATTCCTACTATGTAATACCGATGATCTCTTCGGTGATTTGGAATGTTACGCACTGAGGGATGGCTAGGATTCACGATGGTCTAATGATGCTATTGATGGTTGGGAGGAACTGCGCATTTAGTTTATTATGTTTGATCTTTATGTTCTCTATGATGTTGTATCATGTGATTATCTCTACTTTGATGTATCATGGATTAGAATAGGATGATGTACCTTATTCTATGTATTTATATTTTTTGAGCTTTTCATACCTTGTGACATGTACAGTGGATGAATGAGCATTTGAAATGTAATGTATAAACATTGGACTTATCATTATTGTTTCATGTGGATGTTGTACTAGATGGATTCATGTATGTAATTCAACTTTAAGGGATCTTAAAGAATGTAATGTATTATGTATGTTATGTTTACTTTCAGATGCACAATGCTATTGCTTTCGTTATTGTGCATAAGTTATATATGGTGTTTACTATCATGAAAAAAAAAAAAATTTGTTTCTAAACTTAGTAAAATTCTAGGTTAATTCTTTGGATCCCTTGGTAGGGCATTACAGTTGGGATAAGTTATGTCTTCCCAAGGAAGCTATATTTTCATGGGTTGTCCTTTACCAAAATTATTGAACAATAGAGATACTAAAGAAGTTTGGTATTCTAGGGCCAACTAGATATCCCTTATGTGAATCTAAGGAGGAGTCTACTGACCACCTTTTTCTTCATTTCCCTTTCTAAATTAGGAGTTCGGATAACATTTCCAAGTAAAATAATGAGTATGTTTTTCTCTTGGCCTTTGTTATAATTAGACAGTTTCTTTGATAGCCTTTGGATTTCTTCCCCTTCCATTCTTCTTTGCAAGAACTATGGAAGGAGAGATATAGAAGGATTTTCCAAGATAAACATATGTTTGATGATCAAGTAAAACATAAGTTGGAATTCTCTAACATTGAATTAACAAATAATAGATTGACTAATTCACAAAGTAAACATGCTAAGATGTCGCATTGGGATGAAAAGATGAGAGGTGGATGGATTGGTTTAAAAATTCCTCCTTTTTTGGTGAAGAAGGCAACCTAAGTAAAATAAAAAGATTGGAATGTATGTAGAAAGCTCCAAATATGGGTTGGTTCAAGATAAACTTTGATGGAGCCTTGTAGGGTAATCTGGGTCATGCAGGGATAGGTTAATATCCATAATGACTAGGGGAAAGAAGTGGCTAACACCTCCAAAGATATAGGTGAAGCCACAAATAATTGGGTGGATATCTTTTCTCTAGTGGAGAGTCTTGGGTTATGTAAATCAATAAATATCAAAAAATTGGAAGCAGAGGAAGAAAACACAATCATCATAAATACCTTAAGAAAAAGAACCCTCCCCAATTGGGGATTCAATGTGAAATTGGCATTAGCCTTAGAACTTGGTAAATCTTTTAATAAAATTATTTTTATTTTTATCTATAGGGAGGGAAATAAGCGGGTGAATGATTTAGCCAACATAGGGATATATTAATGCCTTCATCTCTACTAATGATTAATCAAAATCTAATTTTCCTTTTAAAATTATAGTTTAGTATGGATTGAGAGGGATGGTAGATGTATGATTTCTCAATCTTAGTAAGGAACAAAACTATTTGTGATATTCATAACCCTTTTCATTTCATGATATCCTCAGTATGCTCTAAATATTTGTATAGAAAGGAAATAGATACTAGAAAGTAAGCCTTTATTTCTCCCTTTAAGAAACACGTCATATCGAAGTGTGTTAAAGGAACAGTGTCATCATTTTGGGAATAGGAAAGAAATTTTTCTACTAAGAAAAATATCCTCCTTATGTTGCAAGAATGAATCCTAATGATATTCCTATGGGAGATTATTATAGATATGTTACTATGATGATATGTTACATTCATGACTGAGTTTTTCATTGATGTCAACATAGCAGTTTTTTGTGGTATTTGACAAAAGAACAATAGAAAGATGAAGTTGGTACGGATGGCTAGTTGAGTATTCTAGCTATCTGAGGTTATGGGTGATACTTCTGAGTATCTAGTATATTAAATTAATGTTAGAAGAAGAAATGATAATTCTAGAAGGAGTTATGTAAGTTTTGGTGATGTTTATTCTGAGATAGAGTTTACAGAAGCATGTTCTAGTAAACTTGTTATATCTCCTAGCAGAATTGTTATTCTAAGAATTGAGGTTGAGGATTTAAAGAAGACATGTTGGTGATGACATGGCTAAGTTCACCCATCATGATATTACATGTACAAAAAGATATTCAAATTGCAAGGCAAAAGATTAATGTTATCACTAAGTGTAACATGTTCTTAATGTGGTCCTATAATGATTAATTGAGAAGGTCTAATAGCTGGATCATGGAATTGTTTTATTGACTCAATATAGAGGAAGGACATTTTCCTTTATCATAGGACATGGTTGATGATTGATGATGAGCAGCAGTAAGAGCGAGATGCAAAGTTGAGCAGAGCAGTGCAAAAGTGAAGGAAACTTCATTGCCGAGGTTTTGTTGAGTGATCTTAGGTTTGATATTTGGATCTAAGGTTCATGAACTGGTATACAAGGTCTGATAGTGATTATTTTGGTTGAAGAACAAAGGAAAGAAGAACATGATAGTAAATTGCATGTTTGAGCAGTGATCTCTTCTTGTAGTTGAAATTGCATGTTTGGGAAGTGGGCTCATCTTGCATACATTATGCTACAACTCCTAATAGAGTTGGAATCTCCTAACAAGGACTCTATGTACTAAATTTTGTAATAGACTCCTAACAAGGTCCATCCTCTAATAAGGAATAGTTATATTAATACATCGTCTTGTGGGCATCATTCCCACTGTAGTTTTCCCTCTGATGAAGGGTTCCCCTGGTTAACATATCTTGTGTAATTGTCTATGTGCACCTTATTATGGTTTCTATTTACTTTGGTTGAATGGTTAATTTGGTTTAAAGAAGATAAATGTTTTAATTGTTGGATAACTGATTCACCCCCACCCCCACCCCCCAGTCATCTTGGTGGACTATTGTTTCTAACACCTTAATCATATTCCAAATTCAAGACTTGATGTTGTAAAGAAGTGGATTTTCTTTTGTGAGGAGTGGAAGAAGAGATGGATATATAACATTTTCTATCTTAGGGACAAGAAGCAACAAATGGAGGTGAAAGAATGTATTACTAAGGAAAGACTGAGAGGCAATCTTTGTTTTCCTAATTCCTTTGTAATTGATGTCATAGTAAGGTTGTTTTGGGAGGAATATCTAGAGAACACTAACGAGATGAAAGTGGACTCTGATATTTCATTAATGTTCCTCACATTGACAATGTTTTTTTGAAAGGGGTAAGAAGGTGGAAAAAAATCTGTACAGTAATATATTTCACAAGAATTATCTAGTGAACATGGAAATGGTTCTACGAAACATTTAATCAATTATGATGGCTCTAAGAGAAAAGAACTATGATAATATGTAAATGAATTGAAATTTGGTTCCCAAGTACTCAATTTTGAGAATTGATGACTAGGAAACCTTTAGGGACAAGACATAATTGAGAATGAGGAATCTGAATTTCTCGCTAGCTTTATTCCACATCAAGTGACCAGAGGACCTCAACTAGTTTTACAAATATCTAGAGGAAGGAGTGAAAGGTTTTGATGAGATCCCCAATTATCCTAATGTCACCTATTTGGATTCAAAGGATGAAGTGGATGACTCTAAAGAAGATGAGCATCCAGGAAAGTTGAAGATTGAGAAATGAGGCAAGGTGACACCAGAAAGCTAGAGCTCTAGAGTGGATAGGAAAGGCAAGGGATTGATGAAGGAGTGACTTTGGAGATTTCCTCTTATCTATTGAAGTAGTTGGTACATTTTGAGTTTTTCAGAATTTTGGGCATCCCCCAATTTTCATCTAGGTTTTAAAAGATAGGGATAGTAATTATCGTAGATAGAATATTTAAGTTGGGATAATAGGAGATATAGACACAAGACTGTAACAAGTATTTTGATGTAATGGGAGATAAATGTAGGGTTTATATTTTAATGGACTGGTCGAATCATATTTTAGAACTATCTAGTATAGAAACTCTATTATAATACTCATAGTATATATGGAATTTAAACACTTTCTAGTTAGTTGTGTTACTCTTTACTTGAATTTGGTTATTTATTGTCTTTAACTTTCAATACTTGACATCTTATCATTATTTAAGTAAGAAAACCATGTGAAATTTTATCTAAGTAGGTCATTTTTTTCACTTACGGTGGTTGTTTAAAAACTTTTGGGTTAAATCTTGATTAGTACTTTAAAAATAAAAATCTTATGTAAACTCAATTCATTTCTTTAGTTAAATATTTATGAGGAGACCCAAATTAAATTTCTCTTAGTACATTACACTTTGCCATGAAATTAATTAGCATCTAGTGGTTGGTTTTTGACAGATCTACATTTTGTTTTGGAATAAGCCTACGAATTTTATTTATCTTGTAAAATTTATTGAATAAGCTTGGACATGGTATCGAAGGTTGGGTTTTTTTTATCAAGATCAAAGAAAAGGATAGGTAAGGATATTAGGAAGAACATATGAAGGACTACAAGACTAATTATGATGAATTACCAAAGAGAAAAAGAAGTTTATACTTTTTTACTAGATTGGTCTTATCGTATTATAGTATAGATCTACTATTAATGTTCTGATATGTAACTTTAAGCATATGTGAAAGGGATTATCTCTAAATAATAAGAGTCTTTTTTTCTTAAATTTGGATGTTTCATGTCTTCTAGTTCATGATATATTGCATTTCATTTCAAATGCCTAGTACAGATGATTGACTTTGTAAACAATCTAAGTTATGAGAATTTGATATTTAGCCTCTATTAATCTAGGGATAAATATCTTTCAACTGTTAAAATGAAGGTTGTCAGGAGTCTTATTCCAAAATTTGAGTAAATCTTTAAAAACCCTTAATTATCTCTAGGAGCTCTAGGAAAAATTACTAGATGAACATAGCAAGGGTAGAAAAGATATTTGTTAATGGTCTATTTTGAAGAAAGTGATAGGTATGTCTCCTTGTTTAATGTTTTTAAGTTTAAGAAATCTCTTAGGGTGTAAGGTTCCATCTTCCTAGCTTTGAGTTTAATGAAGTGATAGGGAGAGGTCTTACTATCCTAACTCTAATCTAGGCCCTGAGATAATTGATGTCCATTGGTCTCTCCTCGGTTAGGAAGTAAAAGGCCTGTGTCATGTAGAATTTTCTTTGTAACTAGTTATTTATCTTCAAAATCTAGGGATATAAACTATCAATGTAGATCTAAAAGGACTCATAGAGTATTTATAAGAAGATGCCTCTGAGTATTTTTCCAATAGAACTCAAGATATATACCATTATCAAGTTGAAAGTCCCTCCCTCTCAAATAGCCTTTGATGAACTCATCTCAGGTATTCATCTCAAAGAGGTCCTCCTCAATACTTATTTTTTGGTAGTTTGTGCAATCTCCAGAGTTTTAGGAAAATAATTCATTATGAATATAGATTAGTATTGAGTCCTTAATGATATCATGACAATGCTTATCCATGGCTAGCATGATGGACATGGATAAAGCTATCTTGAACATGTTGGTTAGGTGCCTTTTTAAGCCAAAATTCTTAGGCAATCTAGAAAAATTTCTAGCTAATTTAAGAAAGGATATCCTAATTTGTAGACCATGCCATTATGACTTCCCTCAACATATAAGACAACTCGTTCCCCTCTACTCAACTCTATCATTCTATAATCTAGCAAAGGTGATTGAATGGTTTCCAATCATTCAAAGGAATGTTTTATTTCTCTTCTACTTTTTGCATGTTAAAAGCACTAGAATCAGAAATTGGTTGGAATAATATGTGGCATAGGAAAGGGTTGGAGCTTGGAAGAATGAGAATGATATTAGGGTAAAATGTTTGGAATTTTTGCTTCGGATGGAGAGGAAGCCTCAAAGGTGGAGGATCCACCATTGCCAGTTTAAATGTAGGCAGATTGAAACTTCAAATCTATCTTCAATTAAGATCCTTGTATTCTGGAATGTTCTTTGGATGTTTGGTTTAAGGTTTTTTTTATGGTCTAGAATATATTTTGGAAGTGTTCTTAGTAATATATTCAATGGTAGTATGTTTTGTCCCATTTCATGAGTTAAAGATTATTTATTATGCTTCTTAATAGACTACTACATTTCAATTTCTAATTAAAGGCTCCCTTAGTATTTTTTAATTAATCCAACTATTTTTCTTCTTCAAGTTTCTAGGATTTCTCTAACCCTTAAAGAATATATAGAGCTACATGTTGTATGATTTTTTAATATCTTTTCAAGTTATTTAAATCAACAAGGGTGTCTCCTTTCAAGTTGGGAAGAACTTCTTGCCCTAGGAATCAGATCTATAGAATTATTTTCATGGATGGAAATTAGGCAAAATTGAAGGACTATTACCAAACTTCATCCTCTGGGTGCCTCATGAGTTTGGATGTACATGTTTTTATTTTAATATATGGCTTCAGTCTCTTGGTTATAAAAAGAAAATGGAACTTTTGAACTCCATCCTCTATTCATTTCCTATATCAAAATGCTTATTCAAAATTAATTTGTCTCATAAAGAAATAAATATTGGTACAATTTTTAATCTTTTGTCACTTTAAATGTCTTATAATTCCTTATTTGCCATATTTTTTGAATAACTGAAGAAGATTCTAAAATGTATAAGTATTTATATAAGTGACCATACAAATTTCAAGCAATGTGGCTACTCATAGGACACAAATAGGAAGCTCACTTGATTACTAAATTATAGATCTCTAGTTGATTGTTAACTCTTCAAAATATTATATTCTTGCAAGGAATGACTCAAACTATACAATGCTCATAGTACAATGAGGAAACTTTGAATACACCATATAATAAATGAAGATTCCTAAAGTGAAGGGAGTGTCATGAGGTGAAGGGAATGTCCCAAGGTAATGAAATATTCTCACGAAAAAAGAACATTCCCAAGGAAAAGGGAGTGTCCCAAGGTGAAGGGAATGTCTCGATGCGAAGAAAGATTCCAAAGGCAAATAAAGATGGTTGAAGCAAAGTGAGTATCTTGAGTTGAAGCCAATGTCTTGAGATAAAGAAAGATTCTTGAGGTGAAGGAAGATTCCTAAGGCAAAGGGAGTGTCCTAAGATGAAGGGAATATTACTGAAGGCATCTGCATCACCAAAGGCATCCACGTCACCGAAGGCATCAGCATCACCAAAGGTGTCTGCATGACTAAACATGTCCACATGACCAAAGGTGTCTATGTGACTGAAGGTATCCTAGTGACCAGAGACATTTGATACATAAAGGAGTGACTATCAGATGGATGATTGACCACTGAATGGATGAGTTCCAAGGCTATCAATAACCAATTTTTTCTATGATAGTTAATGCACCAAATTCCATAACAAACTATAAAGTGTATAAATGTTTGTGGGATTCATTAGGAATGGAATGAGCTGAAATGGTGAAAGTCAAGTTGATTGTAAAAGAAATATGAGCCTGTGAGCCTGTGCCCAAAACCAGAGTTTATTATATATTTATTTATTACTATAATAAAAAATTTCTCAGGAGTTTTCTTGTGGTGATTTTTTTCCCCAAAGGGATTCCCATGTTAAAACTGGTCTATTGTGTTTATCTTGTGTCCATCATATTTTCAATGTTCTTGTTTTTCCTGTGTAGCATCTGAATGTTGATGAAGTGGCTTTGAAATCATTCTTATTTCCCTTGTAAATTGGCATTAGGAAGGCATTTCTGCATGTAGCATTCCTAACAATTGGTATCAGAGCCTAGGTTGCCTTTGTCAAGTAGGGTTATTTTTTATGTCAATTTAGTTCTAGCGGAAGTTTGAAAAGTGTTTATTTGGAATTGATATGGTAGGTATAGGGAGAATATATATTGAAAAGTTCAATGGCACAAACTTTGAGTTATGGAAACTTAAAGTCGAAGATATTTTGGTTGACCAAGATTTGTAGATTTTTGTGTCTGGCAACAAGCCTTCAAGCTTGAAGCAAGAAGAATGGCATCTAGCAGATTGAAAGACTAGAGGACTAATAAGGCCATGTCTTTTAGATTCTATTTAGTTGAATGTTTTTGTGAGGAGAAAACTGTCCATTCAATGTGGAAGAATTTGGGATATATTTATCATGGAAAATCTTTGGTAAATAAGCTCTTCCTGAGAAAGAAGTTGTACTCTTTGAAGATGGATAGAGGAAAAACTATGGAAGATCATTTAAACCCGTTCAATATGTGATTGCACAATTAACATTTGTTGGTGTGTCTATGTGTGAAGAAGAGTGTTGTATGTTACTATTTTTTCTATTGCTTGATTCATGGGATCATCTTGTGATGGCCATTGGAAGTACTACCACCCAGTTTAAAATGGATGAAGTGGTTTCTACACTTTTGTCGAAGGAAATGTAGAGGAAAAATTTAGAGGTGGCTAAGGAGGCTCTTATCATTTGAGACTATGTGAAGGACAAAAGAAAGAAGGAAATTAAAGCCTAAATTTTTTGGAAAGAATTCCAAAGTGAAGTGTTGTAATTGTGGGAAAACTAGTCATATCCCAAAGGATTGTGAAGAGAAGAAGAAGAAGAAGAAAATGAAAAGTTATTATGATTATGAGTCTTCTTAGAGTGATGATGAAGTTTCCAGTGGTGGTTCTTTGGCTAATTGATCATTTGATGATGACTGGTTAGAGTAATTCAATCTTTGTGTGGAAGATGTTTGTCATGGTGCCATGTGTGACTCAGCACCATCATATGGTGGGAGTTGTTGGTAGTGACATAGATGCCATTTGTAACTTGACACCATAATTTAGTGGGAGTTGTTGGTAATGACATAGCGAATAATCTTCATTAGCATTGAAAATGTTGAAGGTGTGATATTTTGATGTTATTGAAAGATATTTTCACATTTGTTGAAGTATTGTTTGGAGATGTTAATCTTATTGTGATTGAAGATGTTGGCATCTTGAGGACTCGAAAGAGTCTTTGATCAAGGTATAGATTATTCTTTTATTTAACATGTTATGATATGTTTAAGTAGAGCATGTAATCTCTTTGGTTGAGATGTTTTAGATCATGTTGTCATGTTTATGTTCCTGAGGCCATGGTTGGAACTTTTCCATGCTCATCTTCACTTAAGTTTCTTTTTATTGAGTATACTAATCATTTTCTTGATACTTCATGATATTGCAATTTGGTATTTGGAGTTGGCATGGATTGATCAGTTACATGTGCTCAGGAATACCTAGAGACTGTGGTGGTGTTGTTTAATGAATTCATATTACATCGATAATACCTATGTAGTGGGAGCTTCTTAGTGTATATGTGGCAAATTGGATTTGAGGCTTAAGAATTTAGTTACATGTTTTATATATTATTTCTTTTGTTCATTCACGTTGTATACCTTGGAGGTATCAAAGTGAGAACAATTAAGTTTAAATAGCACATGTGGTCATGTTAAGTACCTCTTTGGATATGGGTACATCCTCATCAAGTGGGAGATTGTTAGGAATGACGTGGACTATACAATGCTCACAATATGGTGAAGGGAGTGTCCCAATGCAAAGGGAGTGTCCTTAGGCAAAGGGAATGTCCTGAGGTAGAGAAAGATTCCCAAGGCAAAGGGAGTTCCTTGAGGTGAAGGTAATGCCCCAAGGTAAAGGGTGTGTCTTGAGGCAAAGGGAATGTCCCAAGGTAAATAAAGAATCCTAAAGTGAAGGAAGATTCCCGAGGTGAAGGGAGTGTCCTAGGACAAAGGGAATGTCATAAAAGGTATCCGCATTACCGAAGGAATCTATGTCACCGAAGGTGCCTAAATGACCAAAGGCATCTGTGTGACTGAAGGCATCTAAGGGACTAGAGGCATCTGAGTGACCAAATACATCTAATACCTGAAGGAGTGACTACCAAATAGATGATTGACTATTGGATGGATGAGTTCCAAAGCTGTCAGTCACTATTTTTTTTTATGACAATTAGTGCACCAGATTCCATAACAAATTGCATAGTGTATAAATGTCTATGGGATTCATTGGATATGGAATGGGATGAAATGGTCAAATTCAAGTTGATTGTAAAGGAAATCTAAGCCTATGAGCCTATGCTAGAAACCAAAGTTTATTGTATGTAAATTGTTTACTATAATACAAAGTTCCTTAGGGGTTTTTGTGTGGTGGGTTTTTTCCCAAAAGGGTTTCCCATGTTAAAACTAGTCTCCTATGTTTATCTTGTGTCCATTATGTTTGCAATGTTATTATTTTTCCTGTACAACATCTCAATTTTGATGAAGTGACTTTAAGATCTTTCTTATTTCTCCTGTAAATTAACATTAAGAAGGCAGTTTTGCACATAGCTTTCCTAACAATTCTTGTCATTAAAAATTGGCATGTCATTAGACTACAACAATAGATTGAAGACATGGATAAGAGAAAGAAGTTATGGTGATTAAATGCCCAAACTCATGAATATCCACAAACTCATCTCCATTATAATCCACACTCTCAATAATGCTCTCACAATAACTCAAATCTTTCCCCTCCATAAAACCCAATATGGAGAGAACATCAACCAATTACATTACACTAATAAACCCATCTCCATTTTGATCAAACACATTAACTTCCTCATAGATTGTCTTCTCTTTGACCTTCACAAATTAAGCTTCCTCTTCCTTCTCTATAAATACTATTCTATAAAACTCAACAAACTCATTTGTAGTAAGCAAGTCATTACCACATGTAGAAACTAACCTCGCAGCTAATTCTACATCCACCATTGGCATTCCTAGACTTAATCTCTCCAAAAAAATCATTATCTCATCCGAACCAACTCTTCCATCACCATATTCATCCAAACTTCTAACATACTTATAAGACACTCAACCTCCTTTTCTACATTTCCCTCAAAGACTTTAGCTGAATGAGAATATCTTGACTCAAAACATGAACTAACACCATTACTGATGTCTTCTTTCAATATCTCTTTATTCCTTGCAATGGGTCATTGGAATTTTTTTATCTTGAGGAATGTAATTATAAACACCAATATTCTAACTATAACCTAGGTTGATACTAAAAATTACATCAAGATCAATGTTCTTCTTTGGATTTATAGAGTGAATAAGTGTGTGTGTGTGTGTGTGTGTGTGTGTGTGTGTGTGTGTGTGTGTGTGTGTGTGTGTGTGTGTGTGTGTGTGTGTGTGTGTGTGTGTGTGTGTGTGTGTGTGTGTGAGAGAGAGAGAGAGAGAGAGAGAGAGAGAGAGAGAGAGAGAGAGTGGGGTAGGAGTTATTTAGAGAGAGAGAATGGTTAAGTGTTGGGATGAGAATGAGAGAGCTTTAGATTTTGTGTGTGTGTGTGTGTGTGTGTGTGTGTGTGTGTGTGAGAGAGAGAGAGAGAGAGAGAGAGAGATTAGGATTTAGTGAGAGAACGAGAGAGTGATTTTGTGTGTGTTTGTGAGAAAGAGAGAGAGAGAGAGACACAGTGAGAGAGTAAGAGAGGTGAGAGGAAGATAAAAACTATGATAACTCTCTTACCTACCTATTTGCTTCATGTTTGGAAAATAATGACTACCTATTTTAGATCATGATTGATTATAATGGTGTAAAATAAAAGTTTGATTTTTAATATTTTTTAGTTGCATTATGTTGTAGATCTCTTCAATATATTTCCAACACATTTTGAATGGAGTCAATCGAAGTTCGGATGTGAAATTTATGGCTTCCAAAGTGGAGCCTATTTTTATTTCTTCAAAAATGATTGAGTTTCAAAACCCGATCGAGTTTTGTTTTTTATGTAGTTTTGCTAGGATTGGTAACCAATCCTAGCCACTTTTTTAAATTTCAAATAACCCTATTAAGATATTGACATTTTTGGGTTTTTTTTGTGGTTTCCACTAAATTGTACACCACCTTGTGCACACACCCCATAAAAGCATTCCATGGAATTGAAATTGTATTTGTCTTGTTGGTCTAGATATGTCATACATAGTGACACCATTCGATAACTCCAATAACTCATCAATAATAGGCTCAATATATACATTGATATTTTTAACTTGGCACTTACCTAGTTCAATAAACAACAACATTAGTTAACTTTATTATCACAGTCATTTTACAACAAGATTTATAAGTAAATGTAGATAACTTTAAATGATAAAATACCTAGAATAATCATTGTCAATTCATAATTTACTCCCTCTTTATTGTCATCCATGGAGGAATTTTATTGTTGATAATAAAAATAGGCCGCGCTGAGTAAATGGATCTCAATTCTTTGAATGGATTGACATCGTCCACTACTAATGGAAGCTTGAGATTTTGAGGTTCTTCATTGAAGTGTGTCTACTTTTCTTCTCATTTAATAAATTTAAATTCATTTATAGGCATTTGAATAACATCATCGCGACTTCTATTTTGTGCATGATAATATATAAATTGCACCAAGTTACTACACCTGAATAACCGTTGAATTTGTGGAATAATGTGGATGTAACAAAGAACCTTGCAAGGTATATTTTTTGTTATTTAATTTGTTTTCTATCTACGTGTATGACATACAAGGCATTCTATGGAAAATTCATATTCTTTATAATATATAATATGATCATTGGGGCACGCATCTATTGCTTGATACTCCATTTCAATATCTTTCATAGTAGCATATAATTCTTGGTATGAGCAAGGTAGAATATTCGATGGTGGTAACAAGAACTCACCTATCAATCTACACCAAAAAGTATAAGTTGTTAATATAAACAATATTAATGGTACATGATTCATACTTTGTTAACTATAATCCCATGTAATATGAAATACCTTAACATACATGACATTTTTATTTTGGATATACCATTCATAACTTTCAAGTTCACATACAAAAAAATAATAGAGAGAAGAGTTGTTTGGGAGCCTTTGAAAAGGGGCTTGTATGCCTTCTCAAGTAGAGTTACATCATGAACAACATCAAGTTCATCATCATCAACATGATCGTTTTCACTTGGACTAAATATGTCATGGACCAATGTATGTGTACCATTATCTTCAATTGTTTTTGCTAGTGCATGTTCATCATATTCCATTGGATCATTATCTTCACCCAGGATATTGGCACCTTTAAGTTCCACTGATTTGAAAACCATATCCTCCTAATTGTGGTGGTACATATCATGTACTTCCCTAGGGAGATTGACCTGTATAAAATCAACAAACATAAATGAACCGTGATCGTGATCTCATAATCTGGGGATTTTATATGTATTTCCATTGCTAGTGGGTGATAGTCATACCCTGCTTCAATGTGGCTATTCTTCCAAAAATGAAACTTAGTTGTTCTAATTATTATTATTTTATGGTTTAAGCCCTTACAAAGTTTTTAGTGATAGTAACATTTTCTATCACCTCTTCTTTAAAGTTAGACTACAATCTAGCAGTTGTCTCCCTTGTTTGTTCTTCACTTATATTATCTGACATGATCCTAGACCTAGTTATATATAGATAATGAAAAGTTACTTATGGAGAAAAAAGTAGATTTTGGCATACAACATTTGAACTACTTAGAGATATTGTTTGTGTAAAAACACACATCAACAATTACATGGAGTTTTAGATTTTTTGAAATAAAAAATTGAGAAGGAATACTATTATTTGTACAATACACATAGATGTATAACAATACATAAAGATATTTTTAGAATTATGAAATCTAAAAATTCTTCTTATTTTCTTGAAAAATAAATATACAGTCAATTAAAAGATCTAGATTCAATTGAAGTCCATATGAAGAAATGAATCTAGATTCACAATTAAAGTCCTTGCATAGCACAATGCATTAAAAATACACAAACACATATAATAATATATAAAGATATCATTAAAACCATGAAGTCTAAAAATGCTTCTTATTTTCTTAAAAAGGAAATATAGTCACTCAAAAGATCTAGATTAAATTATAGTACATACAAAGCAATGATTCTAGATTCACAATTAAAGTCCATCATCATCAATTGAGGCCCTTAAAAGGAACTCATCAAAGTCTTCATCAAATATAAAAGCATTAGTGAGATTCACATTTAGGATCATATTCGCCTTCCTCCATGTTGGATGAGCTCTCTCATTCTCAAATATACAATTCACACAATATATCATCAAGTGCCAATTTAGGTGTGTCTTCTTTCCAATAGAGAGCTTGTCAAACATGTAGAATTGGTCGAGGGCATGAGTTGGGTGAAAGTTGTCCTTGACATGCTTGAAACCTTGAAAATATCCATAATGGCTAATGTTTCCTTGTCCAATCATCCAACCATTCAAGTTTAGATAGGTATGGCCTACATGGACTAAAATGTCTCACAAACCATCTATTTATTACATTAGTTTGAGTGGACAAAAATTATAATTTAAAAAAAAAGTGAATAAAAAAAAAATTTGTTAGAGTAATAAATTATTGTATTATTAAATTAAATCTTGGTTTAATAATTAAGTCACTTATTATCTCTATTTTATTTAAGAAAAACTTTTGGCATATAACAATTACTTCTGTTATCATGCAACCTAAGTTAATTACCTTTTAGGGTTTTGATCTCCTTTTATAAGGATTGATCTCTCTTTGTAACATGCATTCATTCAATACAATTTGCAATTCATTTTTTGTACATCAAGAATGTTTTTTATTAAGGAAAACAGGTTTTAACTGGGCCCTGAAACCCTTACATTACATAGAACAAACAAAAAAGAACGCTTAAAGTATCAAAAGAAACTAAAAGAAACCAACTAAAATGACTCCCCAAACTAAAAGATAAAACCAGTAAAAAGCTAGCAAGTCAAGACAAAAAACCAGGACAAGCCAAGAAAAGCTAGGGTGCTTAGGAGATCTCTCTCAACATTTTTGCTGCACTTATTTCCAGCTCCAATGTTCTACCAGCTCCCCCCTTCATGTCTGAGAGTTCCTAGCCAAGTTCTAGGGTGTCCTTCTTCCTCATGTTGGATCTAGTATGCTTCCTTGAGCTATCATCAGGGGTCCTATCCTTTACATTGTGGGGGGAAAGGTCCTCCTTCTTGCTGATTCTTTGCTCCTGTATATTTTTAATGAATAGCTTAATATTCTCATTGGTGTCTTTGAGAATATTATAGCTTTGTTCCACTATAATCTGCATTGAACTCTCCATCGTTTGGACCCTATTCTTCACCTTGTCCACTCTATTGTCCATACTCTTTTCTTCCTCCATTATCATGTTCTTCAATCTATATTTCTCCCTTTCCAAGTTGCTCACCCTGTATTTGAGTTCTTGTATTTCATGAAAAATCCACTTGGTGGTGTAGAAGCTATCCACTACATTGTTTTTGGCATTGTTGAGGACATCCATATCAGGATTTTACTTAGTGGTGTCACTAAAAATCACTAGGGAAGGGTCAATTAACTCTTCCATTTAAATTTTACCCTCTTCATTCTCTTTAACTAGAGTTCTAATCAACTCACAATTGATCCCCATTTTAGCAGAAGTTGGGTCAAAATTATGCCACACCACATTCCTATCCTTCCCCGTGATCGAGCATCTATATTTGTTGGTGTCAAATTCCTCATAGCCCTGCTCTTGCTCCTCCCTTTCACTCTAATTGACATCTCCTTCCACCCCCTCTTCCACCCCCCATTAATCCTCCTTGGCCTCAAAGAATTTCCTTTTTGGCTCCAAGATGTCATGACCTTGTCCTCTTTGTTTGTCAGCATTTTGATGGTGATGTTTCTCTTACCCCTCTTCCTCTCCATGCCTTCCCCTTCTCTAAGATCCTCCTCTCCTTCTGCACTTTCTTCCCCTATATCCATGTCTTCCACCCTTTAATTATAGTCCTTGTTTGAGGAGGTGTCAAGGGCCTGCTTGGGATCGAGAAGAACCTTTTTCTCCTTCCTTTCTATTTTGATGATTTTTTCACCTAAGCCTCATTATGGGGAGTCATCCCCCTCAGAGTCTATATGCATCTCAAGTCTATCCTATGTATCAGAAGGAAAATAGTCCTCTTCCAACTCTTTAGAGTCCCCTCTGACCCTCTTTCCCTCCTTCCTATACTTAATTTATTTTCCCATTGCCCTAGCCTTAAAGACTTCATAGATTAATAGTTAAAGCCCCTCATAGAGCGTCAAATTCCTAGTATGCTTCTCTTGATAATCATTAATGTTCTCATTCATAGAAGAGTATAGGTAGAAGGGAATATAAATTTTTGCCCGATACCTGAAGTGGTTGAGTAACACAAAGTGGTGGTGCAAAGGCAGTCAAATCTAGTGTCAAGGGAGATATATTTGATGATAACCCATAGCATGAACCTCCACAATGAATTGATGGAGCTCAAAAGATAATGAGTTCCTTTCTTCATCAATGCCTTTTTTCCTCTTGATCCTTTGTGAATTCCACCACCACTTGCCCCAAGATTTTCTTGTCTCTATAGAATTTCTTTCCCATGATGGGAATGCCAATAATAACGAATATGACATCTTTTGTCACCATGAAATCCACCCCATCAATTTTAACTATTCCCTAATTCCAACTCTTTACCATACTCCTAGTAACAAAGGGTTTCCAACCATGGAGTCGTTCAATGAAATTTGTGATTCCCCTTTTTTAGAATGTTTCGCACCTTGGAAGACCTCCACCATTTCTAGGCTTCATTCTTTGGTTCCCTCCTATGTATTCCCCCCATGATGATATCCTCCTCTATGCAAGCTCCATATCCAATATCGGAGCCCTTCAAATTCAAAAATACCTTGGCACTCCTCATTTTCTTGGACCTTTTATCCACCTTGTGAATTTTTTGCCTGAAATCAGTCCTTGAAATAAGTTGATAGATATTGTTGATGTGATAAGTACAAGTGCTATCATACTTCTACATCATAATTTTTCACATTCCCCATAAATCACTAACAATCATAATAAATCTACACATTATATTTTTGACCACTTCACATAACTCATTAACAATCATAATGGACTTTTTATAATACCCAATCTACCCAAGATCCTTTCCCTTTTGATTAACTAATTAATTTTTGATGGGATATTATATCCATCTATCCACTTACCCACTTCATTATAGTTGATTGCCCAATTAGCCAGCCTATCTGCCACCTAATTGGCTTCCTAGTACTCATGTGCCACATAGTTTTTTTCAAAGGTCTTAAGATGTTGGATGCAATCATCAATGATATTCTCATTCATCCATGTTGGTTTATTCTTCAAATTTAGGCAATCAATAATATTTTTTGAGTCTCCTTCCAACCAGAGATATTTCACTTCCATTTCTCTAGCCAATTTAATAGTGTGGTGAGCCGCAATGGCCTCTGCATAATGATTAGTTTATATTCCAAGGGGAGCAACAACCACAACAATCCCTATACCAAAAGAATTTTTTATGATACCTCCCACCCTAGCGTTTCCCGAGTTGCCTTTGGCCGCCCCATCAAAATTAGCCTTATGCCATCCCTTAGGTGGAAGAGACCATCTACATCCATCCTACTTGTTATTGTCCCTGCCCTTTATACTAAGAGAGGGGATAAGGCCTTTGATATTGGTGTAGTTTTCCATCAAGGCTTTAAGCTATTTGTGAAAAACAATGTTTGGCCTTGTTTCCTTATCCCTAAAAATTCTATTGTTCTACTCTTTCCAAACCCCTCAACACACATGGGGTAAGGTCCAGTTCCACAAAGCCATGGTGTCACTCCCTAACATCCCAAGGTTCCATTGTTCAAAGAGCCCCAATATGTTGTATGGGAAGTACGAAGACATTTTGAAAAAAAACTAGAAAAGAGATCATATAGTTCTGATGAAAGGATAGTGAATAGAAATATGCTCAACAATCTCGCAGTCATTTGTGCATAAAATGCATCTGTTGGGCATCATGTTTCCCCTCTTAGTGAGGTTGTCCACCGTAAGGATACAATTTTGGAGCATAATCTAGAAGAAAATGTTGATTTTTGGGATAAGCCCTGGGTACCAGGCTTTGGCCAACATAGGGGTCAGGCCATGGTTTTGCAAAGTCACATAGCTAGAGGCCACAATATAAATTCCATTCACAGTCTCCCCCCAAAAAATGGAATATTTGTTATGGGACAAAATAATATGCCTAACCATGTCCATCAATGGCTTGAGCTCCTGGGACATCTCATCCAAATCAATCCACTCATTATGAATCCTTTAGTCACTCACCCTACTCCCAAATCTTTCTATACAAACATTAGCCCATCTATTAAAAGGATTAATATCCCAAAGAGGGTCAGATCTAAGCCAATCGTCATGCCAGAAATTAATGTCTTCACCATTACCCAATTGCCATTTTGCTTTCTCAAAGGCTAAGTTCTTCATCCTTAGAAGGTCATTCCAAATATTATAGCCTCTAGGGTCAAGATCCTTGCCAATGAACTATTTGAGATTGAGGTTTGCAACATACTTTAACTTCATTATATCTCTCCATTCACCATTAGAATTAAAGAGTCTCCAAATCTATTTCTCTTGTAGAGCATAGTTGAACTATTTTAGCTTTCTAATCCCCAGACCCCCTCTCTTCTTAGATTTGTAGATGTTATCCCAAGCCACTAGAGGGTATTTCTTGTTCTCATCGGTTCTTGACCATATGAAATTCCTTTGAATAGCTTCCAAATGATCAGCCACCTTAGAAGGGATAGAGAAGAGGCTAAGAGCATAAGTGGGTATGTTTTGCAATATGGATTTAATCAGCAACACTTTGCCAGCCTGACTTAGAGTGATGCCTTTCCATCCTACTAGCTTCTTGTTGAATCTGCAATTAGATTGTCCCAAAAGCTATTAGGAGGTTTAGTCCCCAAGGGGAGGCCTAAATAAAGGGAAGGAAGGGCCCCAATATTATAGCCCAAAATGCCAGCAATTTTCTTTTATCTACCTAAAGAGGTGTTGAAGAAGAACACCAAACTCTTGGCCTAGTTGATGAGCTTCCTAGAGGCCTTTGAATAAGTATTGAGGATGCATTCCATAGTCCTAGCTTCTCTCATCGAGGCCTCAAACCCCAAAATGGTATCATCCATGAATTGATAGTGAGTGAAAACCAAGGGACTAGAAGAAGGATTTAGGCCCACCAAATCCCCTCTACTCCTTTTGGAATGCAATAGTCCGCCTAAACCTTCAGCCATAATGATGAAGAGGATAGGGAATAAAGGATCACCCTGGCAAAGATCCTAGAGGATTTGAAGAAGTCAGAGGGGGACCCATTAACCATGACCACAAAGGAAGGGATGGAAACCATCTACATCAAGAATGTTTCATCTTTTATGGATCTAGGAATTCCACCCTCCATAGCTTTTGCTTCTCTCTTTTTGTGATAGGTGTTTGCATGTAGATGATTCTTTGGAGTGTGGGGTTGATCTTTCATCAACTTCAACATGGTATCAGAACTTCAAACTTTCATGCCCCTATTCTCTTCATGAGAGGTTTGGCTTTATTTTTTAGATCTATTTTCAGAGGTTTTTTTTTATTAGATTTAGGGGTCACTTTTTTGGTACACTTTGACCCCAAATAGACCTCAGCATTGCATTCCTAACACCTCAAAATCCCTATTTCCATATAAAATTTGTCCAATTCATGCATTCATTCAATGCAATTTGCAATTCATTTTTTGTACATCAAGAATGTTTCATCTTTTATGGATCTAGGAATTCCACCCTCCATAGCTTTTACTTCTCTCTTTTTGTGATAGGTGTTTGCATGCAAGTGATTCTTGGGAGTGTGGGGTTGATCTTTCATCAACTTCAACATGGTATCGAAGCTTTAGATTTTCATACCCTTGTTCTCTTCATGAGAGGTTTGGCTTTAGTTTTTAGATCTATTTTCAGAGTTTTTTTGTATTGGATCCAAGGGTCACTTTTTTTGGTGCACTTTGAGCCCAAATAGACCTTAGCATTGCATTCATAACAACTCAAAACCCCTATTTCTATATAAAATTTGACCAATTTAGACATAGTTTACTGGTAAGACAAATTTTTTTCTCCCTAATCTGGGTACACTTCCCAAGGTGATGATTTATTTTTTATTAAAAATATAAATTAACAATCACTTTTTGTGAAAAAATAAAAAAACGCATACTATTTTTTTTAAAAGTTTCAAAGAACTTTAAAAAAGTGCATGCTTTGTTTTTCTCAAAACCTTTTTTTCTTTTGAAAAGGTATGCCTACACATGTGCTAACATCAGTAGGTGTTAATAAGACTACGCATGCATGGTACAATAAGCATAGGTGTTGACATCAGCATTTTTTTGCCAAAATTTTTATGGTCTTCAAACCATCATTTATTTTATTTGTTTTTTCATAGTGACCTATTTATGGTTTTTTGGCCACATCTTTGTCATAGAGAGGTATTTTTTGATGAATCTTATATCATTGGAAAGCTCTTTCCAAGCCTATTGTGATGGTGTAGGTTATTTTGACTTTTGATGTTGTTTGGTCTCATTTTTATGCATTCAAATCTAGGGGTTCTATTTCACACTCCTAGAGACATAGCTTGAGCATTATATCTTTGATTTGGGAATTCTTTATATCATTGGAAAAGTCTTTTAGAGATCTTTCCAGTGATACTAGTTGTTTTTCCATATTCTACTCCAAGAATATTCTATTTAGTTTTTTGCATTCTAGCAAATATCTTGGTTTTTACAGGTCTAGGAATTGATTTTGTTGCTTCAGATGATTTGTATGGGTTGTATTTTCTGTTGTATTAGTCTTACGTCACTTATAGTCTTTGTAGATATCATTTGTGTGCATTTTTGCAAATGCACTGAGATAAAGTGCCATATTGCATCTGTATTTTTGTTTTAGTTTTTTTTTTTTTTTTTTTCCTTCTAATTGAAGTAGTGTCATGTGAGAACACTCATACATATTATTGTATTCTTGGGTTCACTATATCTTTTTCCTTATTGTGCATGCACTAATCTAATTAAATTACAATGGGGGGTTGATGCTTTTCCTTTGTTTACCATCCTCCTTTGTCTAGTAAGTGTCCCTTCTGTGACATTAGCCTCATGAAGTATCTGAGATTGATCACCTCAGTACACACATATGTATTTTTTTATGCATCTTGATCATGGATCCTCAACATGCAATTCTTTTGGCCCACTTTTCCAGTTGCTTGTCACCTCACCCTTATCTACATTAGGGGGTGTTCTTATATTATTTCTTATGCTTCTTTGGTTTGATGGAGTGAGCTATGTATTCTTTTTTTTCTACTAGGCTGATGCAGTGGCTGGGTACCTATGCATTTTGGTGAGATGGATCATTTACCATATAGACATTTTTCTTTTTGTTCCTATTTTTGTTGCAACCTTCCTTTTTTTATTGATAATCTCTTTAGGCTTTGGTGTTTCATGTCATCTGCATCTTCGATTTCAATCATTTTCCTTTGTGTGCCTCTTGATTTGAGTTGTGTCTTCTAAGAGCACTCATGTAGATTATAGTCTTCTCTACCTAGTCAAGTTTTATTTTAGTGGAGGTTCTTCATATCAACAGTCACTTTTGACAAAGTTTGTAGCTTCTGCATGCTTCAGTGGTGTTCTACATGATCATCTTTGTGTTCCTATCTTTTGGGACATTCCCTAGTTTGAAGGCTTATTTAGTCCTTCACTAGTTCTTTTCAACATTATTTCCATCTCTTCTTAGAGTAGGATTTTTCCCATGTGGTTTTCTCTATTTATCCTCTTTACAGAGATTTGGTTGTGCTTGGATACCTCATCAGGCAATTTTGTTAGGACTCAAGTTTACTTCTAGTAGTAGTTTCTAGGTTTTTAGCCACTCTCTAAGTTTATCTTAAGGGGGGTAGGGGTGTTAGAGTAATAAATTATTTTCTTATTAATTAATCATATTTATTGAATTATTAAGTCACTTATTATCTCTAGTTTACTTAAGCTAAACTTTGGGCATATAATAATTAATTCTTTTATTAATTATTGTTATGCAACCTAGGTTACTTAACTTTTAAGGTTTTGATCACCTTTTATAAGGACTAATCTCTCTTTGTAAAATTCATTCAATTAATAGAATTTACAATTCTTTTTTGCACATCAAGAATATTTCATCTTCTGTGGATCTAGGAATTCCATCCTCCATAGCTTTTTCTTCTCTGTTAGGAACCTGTGTGTTCCTTCTGTTTATTTTGTTAGAGTAGTGTTGTTGGACGCATATGCTTTGTAAGTCGTCCCGTGAGTTTATTTTATTATCCCACATGCATAGGTAGTATTACTTTTCTAGATCGTACCCAGTATATAAGAATAGGTTGAGGCCCTTGATGGGCACAGACGAATTTATTGTATTGAGCTTGCTCAAAGGAGGTTACCCCCTTGAAGTGGCCTGCGATCAGTAGATTTATTCTGAGTTCTGCTATCACTTTGTATTCTGTTATTTCAAGCATTCTCACGATATTGCTATAAGGAGGTTCTTCACATCTGGTATCAGAGCACTCTCTTGGGCTCGCTGGGTGGAAATTACATCAAATTTTTTTCTGTCATGGCCTTCAGGTTCCTCTCACTTCTAATATCTCTTGTTATTGCAATAACTCTTTTCAGTTGTTCTGTCTGTGAGTGAATTTTTCTAAGTTTGCTTTCTGTTTCTGCTCATACTTCCGCAGAACGTCTGCAATATCATTTCGCATACTTCCTTCCTTGGCGACCCAACCCCAAATTTTACATATCAAAGCCCTAAATCCCTCATTTATCTAATTTTAGGGTTTGCCCTATCTTTTTCACCTCTCATCCAATCGCCACCAAACTGAGCCACAAGATTCAATTCCTCATTTTGCTCCCTTATCCCTCTTGGACTGTTCGCCTCATTTCACCTCCCTACCCTTGAAACCCTCATTTTTCTTTTTCCCTTGTCCCCAGATAGTCTCCCACCACCCGTCGAACACCCATTTCCTATATGAGTTTTACCCAAATCCAAGTTTGCCGTAACTAAAAAAGTTTTTGTTTCTCATCTTCTACCCATTTCAAAAAAAAAAAAAAAAAAAAAAAAAAAAAAAAAAAACCTTGTTTTATGGTTGTTACGCGTACAGGAGCAAAAATCATGGAAGAGGAAATTGCATCCCTCAAAACCAGACTTCAAGATCTGGATGACAAAATTCTGGGTCTTAACTTTCAGCAGTCAGCCATGAGCCGAAACCATTCAGGAGATACTGGGTCCTCTTCTGGCAATTTCCGTGGACCAAAGCTTGATTTTCCACGCTTCGATGGTTCTGATCCGACTGGATGGATCTATAGGGCAGAGCAGTATTTCAGCTTGCATAATACTTTGGATAACCACAAAGTCTCCCTTGCATCTTTTCATTTGGAACATGAAGCTCTTCAATGGTTCCGTTGGTACATCAAGGCTAATGTAGGCCCAACGTGGAGCGAATTGTGCACCCTCATTTTGGAGCGCTTTGGCCCTAGTTCCTTTGATGATTTCACAGGAGCACTCACTAAACTGCGTCAAATAGGCACTGTAAGAGAATACCAGACAGAGTTTGAAAAATTAGCTAATTACACAGAGGGCTTGTCTGATGAATTCTTCCGTAGTTGTTTTGTCAGTGGTCTGAAGGATGCACTTCGCTCAGAAGTCAAAATGTTTCGACCCACTACAATGATGGAAGCCCTTGGGTTGGCTAAGTTAGCGGAAGACAAGATTAGTGCTCTACAACGCTCCAGATCTAATTTTGTTCCATTCAGAAATACAGGTTCTCACAACCCTCCCGTCATACCAGCTCCCAGAACTACTTCGATCAAGTACTTGTCTGAAACAGAGATGCGAGTCAGGCGAGACAAAGGGCTTTGTTATAATTGTGATGAGAAATGGTCTCGGGGCCATAGATGTGTTCAGCAAAAGCTCTATCTCTTGGATGTGGATTCTCCACCGGAACTGGAAGAATATGTAGATGCTCAGGAAACAGTGGATGATGAGGTTGAGCCTCACCAGCCTGAACCTCCTTCACCAGAAGCTCCACCAGAGATATCTGTCCATGCTTTGGCAGGAGTCACTACTCCACAAACCATGCGGGTCTAGGGTTTCTTCAAGAAGATCCCTCTTACTATACTCATTGATTCTGGTAGCACTCATAACTTCATTGATCCACGAATAGCCAAACAGGCTGATTGCTTTATCCATCCCTGCTCTAGCTTTGAAGTCATGATTGCCAATGGGGGCACTTTACCAGGTAAAGGGAAATGTCGCAATGTGCGTCTCTCTATTGGAGATTATAACATGCGCTCTAACATGTTTTCCTTACCCTTAGGTGGCTGTGATGTGGTTTTGGGTGCCCAATGGTTACGCACTCTTGGCCCCATTCTCTGGGATTTTGCTGAACTTTGGATGCAGTTTTCAGCCGAGGGGCACCAACACACTTTGAAAGGCTTACAACCAGGGTCTCTCAGCATCATCAGTTCACACCGTATGGAAAAACTTCTTAAGAAGAATTCACATGGTGTCATCGCTCAGCTCCATTCCATTCAGATGCAGCCATCAGCAGTCTCTAGCACTCCTGCCGATCTCCAACACATTTTGGACAAGTATTCTGGTATATTTGCTGAACCTGTGGGATTACCTCCTTCTCATCCAGAGGACCACCGTATTCAGCTCCTTCCTGGCAGTGTTCCGCCCAACATCAGGCCCTACCACTACCCATTTCATCAGAAGACCGAAATCGAGATACTTGTCCGTGACTTACTGAAGCAAGGTATTATTCGCCCTAGTACCAGTTCCTTTTCTTCTCCAGTTCTGCTTGTTCGCAAAAAAGATGGGTCATGGCGACTCTGCATTGATTTCCGAGCACTTAATCATCTCACTATAAAGGACAAGTTTCCCATTCCAGTTGTTGATGAACTTCTTGATGAACTTCATGGGGCTCATTTTTTCTCCAAGTTAGATCTTCGTTCTGGGTATCATCAAATTCAGGTTAATGAGGAGGATATACCTAAAACTGCCTTCCGCACACATGATGGTCACTATGAATTTTTAGTCATGCCCTTTGGCCTCACGAATGCTCCTTCAACATTTCAGGCAGTGATGAATAACATATTTTGACCATACCTCCGGAAATTCATTCTGGTCTTCTTTGATGATATCCTCATATATAGCAAAACTTGGGCTGAGCATCTCCATCATCTGGAGCTTGTCTTGCAACTTCTCTCTGATCATCAACTCTGTGCAAAACTATCTAAATGTGTGTTTGGCCAGGAGGAAGTGGAGTATCTCGGGCATATTGTTGCACACCATGGAGTGCGGGTGGATCCTACAAAAATAGATGCCATGAAAACTTGGCCGCATCCTAAAACTCTCAAGAGCCTTCGGGGTTTTTTGGGGTTGATTGGCTACTACCGCAAGTTTGTCAAAGATTACGGGAAAATTGCAGCACCATTGACAGCTCTGTTAAAAAAGGATGCCTTCTCCTAGACCCCTGTTGCTGAGACTGCATTTGAACAACTGAAACAGGCTATGTGCAGTACACCTGTTCTCGCGATGCCAGATTTTTCCAAACCCTTCACTATTGAGAGTGATGTTTGCGGCAATGGATTGGGTGCTTTTCTCCTGCAAGATGACCATCCTATTGCGTTCACTAGCAAAGCCCTCTCTGGTAAGAATCTAGCCCTCTCTACTTATGAAAAAGAAATGATGGCTATTTTGCATGCTGTACAGAAGTGGCGGCCATACCTCTTAGGGAGTCATTTTTGCATTAGAACCGATCACCAAAGTCTGAAATACTTCCTGGAACAACGGGTATCCTCTCCTACACAATAGAAATGGGTCAGCAAACTCATGGGGTATGATTATGAGATCACCTACAAGAAGGGTAAGGAGAATATTGTGGCAGATGCTCTTTCTCTCACATTTGATAATCAAGCTTCCCTTTCCGCTATTTCTATGCCCATTCCCAATTGGTTAGCGTCTGTTCAGCAGGGCTATGACAGTGACTCTTCTTTATCTCAAATCATTCACCAGCTAGCCAATAATCCTTCTGCTATACCACATTACTCTTGGGATGGTGCTTCTCTTCGATACAAGGGTCGGCTAGTGCTTCCTCAGAACCCAGCTCTACATCAGGCTATTTTTTATGAACTCCATGCTTCTCCTTCAGCAGGGCACTCAGGCTTCCTCAAAACTTATGAGCGAGCAAGGAGAAACTTCTTTTGGAAAGGGATGAAACTGACGATTCAACAGATGGTGGCTGAATGTGATACTTGCCAATGCCACAAGGGTGAAACGACCCTCCTTCCTGGCTTGCTCGAACCATTGCCCATCCCTACATGGATTTGGACTGATATTTCTATGGATTTCATTGAAGGGCTTCCTAAATCCGGTGGCAAGACAGTGATCTTGGTTGTGGTTGATCGTCTCTCGAAATATAGTCATTTTTGTGCCCTCAGCCACCCCTATACTGCCTCCTCTGTTGCACAAATCTTCATGGACCAGATATTTCGTCTTCATGGACTCCCTTCTTCCATTGTCTCTGATCGTGATGCAACTTTTACCAGTCATTTTTGGACTGAACTATTTCAGAAAACTGGCACCAAACTGAAGATGAGTTCGGGCTATCACCCACAAACTGATGGTCAAACAGAAATTGTCAATAAATGCTTGGAAACTTATCTTCGTTGCTTCACTTCCAAACAGCAACATCAGTGGGCCAAGTGGCTCCCTTTAGCTGAATGGTGGTACAATACCTCTTACCACACTACCTCTAAAATGACTCCATATGAAGCAGTCTATGGTCAGGCACCTCCAGTGCTCCTTCCCTACACTCCCAACAGCTCACCAGTCCAGGCAGTTGACATAGTTCTCCGCAGCAGGGATCAGATTCTTCGTACCTTACAGGATAATCTTCACATGGCCCGTAATCGGATGAAACAGCAAGCAGATCAACACCGTTCTGAGCGCTCATTTCAAGTTGGGGATATGGTTTTTCTTCGTCTACAGCCATACAAACAATCCTCCCTAAAGCTGAAAGGGCGTCATAAGCTGGCCCCAAAATTTTATGGGCCTTATCAGGTTCTGCAGAAGATTGGTTCAGTTGCTTATAAACTGGAACTTCCTCCTTCTTCCCGCATTCATCCAGTCTTTCATGTTTCTTGTCTAAAGAAAGTTCTGGGTACCACTGTCAGAGCACAAACTACTCTCCCTGAAATGGATACGGAAGGATCCATTATCCTGGAGCTGGTGGCAATCATTGACCAGCGCACTCGCCAGCTTCGCTCTCGCTCCATCTCTGAGGTCTTGATTCAGTGGCATGGCATGCAACCAGAGGATGCTACCTGGGAACCCCTTCTTCAGATTCAACAACAATTTCCACACCTTAAGCTTTGAGGACAAAGCTTTTTTCTAAGGGAGAGGGGATGTTAGGAACCTGTGTGTTCCTTCTGTTTATTTTGTTAGAGTAGTGTTGTTGGATGCATATGCTTTGTAAGTCGTCCCGTGAGTTTATTTTATTATCCCACATGCATAGGTAGTATTACTTTTCTAGATCGTACCCAGTATATAAGAATAGGTTGAGGCCCTTGATGGGCACGGACGAATTTATTGTATTGAGCTTGCTCAAAGGAGGTTACCCCCTCGAAGTGGCCTGCGATCAGTAGATTTATTCTGAGTTCTGCTATCACTTTGTATTCTGTTATTTCGAGCATTCTCACGATATTGCTATAAGGAGGTTCTTCACATTCTCTCTTTTTGTGACATGTTCTGTATGCAGTTGATTCTTGGAAGTTGTGGGGTTGATTTTTTATCAAATTCAATAGAAATCATTTGGGAACTCATAATAATTGACTAGAAATGGTCCCAAAAGAAACTATGAATTGTTGTTACATGATTATTCAACCATTTCTCTTGATCTTGGATAGTAGTGGTTTCCTGTATAGCTACACTCCATTCTTGTGAGAGGGAAGCTTTGAGTAGAGGTGGTTAATTTTCTCCATTCATATTGAATGTATAAGTTTTAATTTCTTCATTTTTTGTTTGTGGAGAGTGATTATATAACATGACTTGTTCTTTAGCAAGTTTTGTACTTGCATCTCTAAATTGTATGCATTACTGACCATAGTTTATCAACTGGTGATAATTTAGCCTATGACTGTAACTTCCATATCCAATTTAGAATCCATCATAAAGCACATTTTCCCTAATCATGTTTTCTCCTCCCCTATTTCATCTATTAACAAAAAGACATAAATTGTGTGAGACATAAATGGATAAGATCAAGAAAATGAGTCTCAATTTCATGAAAGTCCTTTTTGCGGAATGACACTTCTTCTAAATTGAGCACCCAATTTTTAAGAATTGAATGCCCATTATGGTTTAGTATCCCAATCCATTTTAGAAATTAGGTGCATGATTTTTAAAATTGGGTGCCTGATTTTAAACAAATTAGTTGCCTAATTTGTAAAATCTTATATATCAATTTTTTGAACATTTTTTGTTATTTTCACTGGTCATAGTGATATTTGAAGATGGGAGCCCAATTTTCAAAGTCCTTCCGATCCCCTACAACTGATTTTTTCACTCTTCCAAGCATTTTAATTTGTTTTTTGTTCCTTTATTTCATTATTTTTAGTTTTTTAATTTAAAATTAGGTTAATTTATTATTTTTTGTTCATGATTACTAGTTTTATATCCATAATTAGGTTTTCATTGTATTTACTTTATAAAAAAATTCATTAACAAATTTAGTATATAAAATGTAGAATAGGTAAACTATAAACAAAAACATAAATCGTAGGTTCAATTGATACTGAAAACATAACCTAAAGGTTCAATTTCAATTCAAAAACTTAAAATTTAAGTAGAAAACATAAACATAAGTGTTAGGTAAAACAATTAAAATAAACACATTAACATTACTTAAAACATTTTTTTTTAAACTTCATTGCAAAAAATGAATTTAAATTTGAAGATTCTAAACTTAGAAAACCAAAAGACATAAAAATTCACGTTCATATTATGTTGTCCTCGAGCTCCTCCCTTTCTCTCTCTTTTTATCTTCACTCATCATTTTTGAAAAAGAGAAGGAAAGAGAAAAAAGAGAGGGAGGAGAGAGGAAAAATATGGGGAGGAGAGAGAAAAAAGAGAGGGAGAGAGAGGGAGGGAGGGAGGGAGGGAGGGAGAGAGAGAGAGAGACCTCTCTTTTTTCTCTCTCCTCCCCACCTTTTTTATCTCTCCTCCAAGTTTCTCTCTCTTTATCTCACCTCCCTAGGACCTCTATTAATGATGAACTTCTCATATAAGCCTATGTATAGAAATGAACAAATTCATTTGTCATAACTATTCATTTTAAATTACATGGAGGATTTTGAGTTATTATCCATAACAACATCTAAAACATCCAAGAATTTCATTTTCTCATGTGTGTTGGTTTTTGCATGATTCATGTGTAGTTTCCCTTCAAATGTTTTCCTGAGATAGGGGATGTAAACAACAAAAATAAATATCTTGAACCTTTACACCTTGATTTTATATCACTTGAGTTTTGTGCATTTAAATTCACATAATGGTAATTGGATGGCTCACAAGAATATGTGGCAATCTTGATACCATAATTGATATTGGACTTATCCATTATGCTAGTCAACCCTAGTTTGATTCATATGATTCTTTCTATACTAAGACTATTTCATATGTGTCTCTCTATATCTCTATTGAGGTCACATCATGACCTATACAAAAATAAAAAATAAAAAATAATTGTTCCCTAGACCAACTTCACTAGAATTTTATTGTTGCCCTAATAGTTTAAACACTAAAGACTTTAAGTTGATATACTAAGGAATTACATGTATAGATAGTCCTATGCAGTTAGCTACAATTGAAAGATTGTCTTCTTGAATGAAAATTTCACATAGAAATAGCATATACACTAGAAAAATTAGAGTTGAAACTGTATCATAATATTACATCGTAAGAGTTATATTTAATTTTGGCTCACCTCTTTAGATATTATATATTTTAAAAGGGTTTGACCAACATGAAGGATGCTAACAATCTCCCCTTCTCTTTATAGTATGCATCAATATATTTTTTAGTGCCAAAAACATAGAATTCCACATTGTCAAAGATAATGTATTGTGTGAAGCAAAATCATAAAATTTTATGTTATGTGTGCAACCTAAACTTGTATCAACCTAAAGTCTCATTAAAATTAATGATGTTCACCAGATTACACATCTAGTTTTAGATTATTTTAGTAATTCAGTACCAAACAATATATAGTAAAATCACAATAATTATGAAAATGATTTAAAATAAATTTTAATTGTAAAGAGAAACTTTACTAGAATTTATATAGTTTTTATGTCATATATCTTTCAAATGTATTATTGATCTTCAAAGTAGGAAACTCTATTGATTTTTATCATATATATTATGGAAATATTTACTCTTCATGCTTTTCAAAATTATTATTTCTCCTTAAGTGATCTCAAAATTCGTTAATCCAATAGTTATATAGTTGGTGTTGAAGGTTTTGAAATGTGTAGAAGGATCAATGTGCACCAAAGAAATCTTAACAAATTTACATTTTCTATGTCTTACATAAGATACATTTAATTGTGGTTCTTCCCATTTAAGAGTTTAATAGTGGTTTTCACTAGCTTTTTTAACAAAAAATTAAATCTTATTTGGATATTAATTTAGAGAGTTCCCAATATAATCCAAAACCCTTACCCTAATTCTAAAACTAACCCTAAACCTCAAATGTGTAGAACTAGATAATAATCCTACTGTCATCTTTCTCTCTCCTCGCTTGCTTTGTCCTTCATTCCTCTTTCTCTCTCCTACTATTTTTCTTAAACTAACCCTAAACCTCAAAGGCCTAACTCTAGATAATGACTTAAATTAGTACCAACCTAGATGAAAAATACGTTTCTATTTTTCAAATTAGTGCCAACCTAGATGAAAAATGAACATTACTAGTTTGAATGGGCTAACTAAAACATAATTGCAAACCATTACCCTAACTATGACATATATTTTAAGATATTTAAATACTATTAAAGACATGTAAATTGATTTATGTTTTAGAAGTTTTTAACTAAATGCTAATTTTGTGAATTTTTATGTTGCATACATATATGCAGATTATACTTCATGGACGATATATTTGGTGAGGACTCACCCCAACCTTTGCCCCCTCTATCTCCATGACCACCTAGTCCTCCTCCACCACCTACCCTTGAGGAGTTACAAGAGAGCATGAGGTGTGACCTCCATGACCTCGTGCAAGATATAGAGATCCTTAGGTGCTAGACACATCCTCCCCCTAGCTACTTCACCTTGTAGATAGCATGCAAGACATTATATACTTTGTAGAGCACTTAAACTATGAGATAGATAGCTTTAAAGCATGGAGTGAAAACATGTGTGCATTTTATTCTAACGACCTGTCTTACAAACAAGTCCATGAATTATGAATAAATAAAGGACATTTAAAATATATTTTAAGAACCCAAAGAGGGGGGATGAGCTAAGTGAGAAGAAGCCTTGTATCTATATTAGATGGTGTACACACCCCCAGATATCACAACATTTTTGGAAGCGGTGGTGGATGGTATTTGACCATCCACCACACACTAATTATGAGGTGCCCATGTACGTTATTAGGAAATTATGGTTAGAGTTCGAATTGGGTTTAAAACCCAATTATTTTGATATAAAACCATTTCAGGGAGTCAATGGAGGGATGGCTCAGGATAGGCCCCAGGAAAAGCTTGGTGATAATAGAAGGAATCATCAACGTCCTCAGCCTCTTGTTTCTCTTCCTGCACCACTTGTTCCAAAGCCTCTCCATCATTTAGAAGTGTCATCTGCTATTAATTCATTAAGTGCCCTTTCAGTCAATTGAGTACAATAGTGGATGTAGGCAAGGGATATTCATCCCCTTGGACACATTTTTAGCAGTAGTGGGGATATATGTAGAGTCCCCTAGAGTGATGCAAATAAAACATAGGATACCTAAGCTGCTAAAGGTAGTGATTTTGATCATGAGACATATGTTGCTCATGGTGGTGGTGGTGATGATATTGATGTGTCACTATATATTGACCTTTTTTGTGCGAAGGAAGATAATCAAGAGCAACAAGTAAAAATTTAATTATAATTTATAAATTACATAATTATTTACCTTCTACGTGTACATAATTGTATTAACCATAATGTATGTTGATTTTCAATTAACAGTGGATGAATGATATTGTTCCTCCTAGGAGACAATATAGTCTTTTTTCGAGACCTTCAGGTGTTGGCATCCCTTATATGATATGCACTTTGAATTACACTTAAAATAATGTACATTGGAACTTGAATTTAATAGCATATTCTAATGCATTCTTTTTGTCTGATTTTGTAGGGATTGTCATCAATTACATAGTTAAATGCTTCTATAGGTCTTGATCCATCCACCAGTGAGGCACAACCTCAAATACCTACGATATGAAATTTTCAAAAAAATTACTTTTTACTATTTTTATGTACACATTTTTATTGACATATATTCAACTTTGATTCATGGATAACAATGTATGTTGGTTTTATGAACAGGGGATATAGTGTGTTTTTGAGTACTTCACCTTTTGGCAGTTTTAGACATGTCAGTGCTTCTGTAGTGAGGCTCAACCTCAAATACCTAATGTATGTACTTTTTCAATATTTTTTTGTTACATATGTATGCTTACTAACTTATATCTACAACTCTGATTCATCATTATGTATTGTAATTGTAGGTCATTGGAGTATGTGATCATCATGGTAGAAGCATATCTCTAGACTCATCTGTGACACTGGCTAGTACTCAAATATGATATATGTGCTTTTATTTCAAAATTTTGTAGTATAAATTATGTACTTTTTAAATTTATGTACTTTGTAATTCATGTATATATAATTTTGACTCAAGGTTTATGTATCCATGATTTTAGAAGGATGTCACCATAAGTGTTGGTGGGAGTATAAGACTCAGCCAGATGGAGGTACAAACATCATCCTTTGAGGTTGGTAATGTTATTTATGTAGTTTATTATGATCTTTATCAAATTTTTAAAATTTATGTATTCTCTTGCAAGACTTGACCACTACCACATTTGGTAGCTATGAGAGTGCACCTCCTCCTCTTACAAAGGCACCCCTATCTCACATGGTAAAATTTTAAATAAGTACTAAATATTTTATTTTATTTGCAAAACTATATTATGAAACCCATTTCAATTAAGCATGTACATATTTTCTTCTCAGGATGCCACACTTGACATCACACACGATGTCCCACATGATGCAATGCATGATGTTATACAGGATGATCCATCTGAGTCCTCTTCATGTGGAGTAAAGAGGATTGTAGATCAGATAGATTAGTTCTTTTGACATATTTACATTGTGTTTTTATGACTTATTTTGTTTATTATGATACACTTTGTATTAGGACACTTATCTGTATTATATTTTTTATGACTTGATATCATATTAGACCATATTAGACCATGTTGTATATTTTTACAACTTTTTAATATGCTAGTATATAATATCTTATTATGTTAACATGTTGTAAGTATGACACTTTTTGTTTATTGTGACACATTTTATTCATTATGACACATTTTGTTAAAGTATGATATGAACAATAATTTAATTAAACATAGGGAACATTAATTTAAACATGTTTGAATGTAAAATTAATGGAAAAATAAAGGAGATCATTACAAATTTACAAAGAAATTAATATCAAGTGCACACCATTCACTTTCAAATAGAAGTGAACTCCTATATCTTACACAATTGAACTCGTCTATTTAAAAAACTAGTGAAGTCATATATTTAAAACAATTGAAGTCATATATATGTTAAACAATATAAAGGACATAAATAAAGATGAACTCATATTTTTAAATGTTTACAACATGTTTCGATTGAAATAAAAAATTGGATGAACACATTTCTTCAAATGAGATCCTGCAAAATTAAAAAAATAAAATTTGTTGAAATGTTAGTAAAAGCATAATTTTATAAGACCTATGTTTATAATGTAAATATGTTTAACGTACACTCACTATGTGTAATTTCACAAGATATTGATGTTAAATCCACCTAAAACATTTAAATTTTCTTAAGTTGTACTTAAGACTTTAATAAGAGGTATATAAACTTCAATTTACTATTGACAACATATACATACATTAAAATTATATAAGTACACTCATAAAAAAAGAACACAATAAAGAAAAAACTTACATGTGTGTATTTTGTAGTCAACCTACTGTACCATCTGCATCCTCTCTCTTTTGCATTGAATCTATGATTGTCTCATGCTCTTCCATTGAAATTGTCCATAGTACCTTGTTGGCAGGGCTCCGTTTCTATCTTTCTAATTTAATATTTGTTGCCACAACCAAATGAGAATAGTGTAAAATCTTCTTTTCTGATTGGTAGTCTTAAAATGTTGGTAAACCATTTCTTCTTGTTAGGTATGTACATATCCAGGTGCTAGCTATAATGAAAAACCCAATTGGGTACTCAAAACCATCATCATCTACTTGATGACATATCAAATTTTTCTTAGATTCCACACATCTAGCTAGCCAATAATCAATATGTTCATCATTATCATCATGTGCAACAACAACATAAACATGTGGACTATACGATAAGATAAAGTACACATGCATGTACTTGAATTATATTAATGACATGTACATAAATAATAATATAAATTAAAGTACAATCGTAATAAATTTTATTAAATTGTACATACCAGGCTGTATAAGGTCTAAAATATAAATATAAATTAATTTAATTAAATTGTACATAAATAATAATATAAATTAAAATTAATTTAATTTAATTGTGCATTTTTCAAATTGGCTTTTTCCTCAAATTTTCATTGCTCTTTGCAAAGGGCTCTCTTCATACATGCACTAGCACCATCATTTTCTCCTTTACCATGTCCATCCTAAAAAAACTCCACATATGTTGGAAATTAGTTTGCCTATGTGTCCTACTCAACCAATAAAACATTCTAGCATTCTTGAATTGTCTTGTACAATTATCTAACCATATTACATGTGTCATTTGAATTTGTCTCTCTTAAATTATCATAAAAGACCTTGAAGAAATATTGGACAAACTCAGATGAATGAAGTTTATTATCACTCATATAGAAATGGTACTCTCTCAATATTTTTCAATCCTCTTCTGTACTATCAGGTGCGTGCCTATAAACTATATGAACAAAAATTACTGCTTGCATTAAATTATAATATTGTGATTGTACCTCATCTTGGGGTGCAAGTGTGTAGTTCTCTACAAAATCAATGACTGAAAGTATAGTACCAATTGGAAAAAAATTCTTACATATGTGAAATTGTCCATCAAGTCATCTAGCATATTGAGAGTGTTTAACATATTTCGTTATGATCACACTCTTAAACTCATCCATAAATGAATAACAACTAACTTTTTTATGTAACTCCATCACACCTTCTTCCAACCTTCCCATTCGTCAATGGATATTCAATAGTTTTAAATCTTTTTACATCAACTAATTGTTGTCCAAAAATAGTCAAATACTTTTCATGCAAAAATTCATCTAACAAAGCAAGATTGCCACACATATCACATGTACCAAAAAGATATGCATTGAAAATAAAATATTTCTCATTAGGTGGCTTACAAAACAAACCTAATATGAAATCCTTTATAGTTTGATGTTGTATTTTTATACCACATTCTTGCAATATTTCTTTATTATGCATGGTACTACATATAGATCAAAATACATCATAATGGTAATGAAATTGAAAATAAGTTTTACAACATGTGACTCTTTCCTTGTTAATCCTTACATGCCATGGTTTACACTTTTCGAAAGATATTTAACTAATGCTAATAGTTAACACCTTATCATCTAAATTTTTTTTGAACAATACAGTTTGCATCATGTCCAAAAGGTGTTTAGGATGTGAATCATGTATTTTTTAGCCAACTCTCAATTTAAGAATATCTCTTAAATTAGGTGATACTCTTGTATTACCATGCCAAAAAAATTCAACCAAACATTTGACTTCACTAGTAAGTTTTATACCAAATCTTATGAGTCTACCACTAGAAGTCCACAAACTATTTATTGGATCACATTCAAAGTTAAACCTTCTCTTTAAAACTCTTTCTAAAGTTTTATGACACACATTAAGATATCCACTTATGTTACTAATCAACCTTTTGTCAGAAGTTGATTTGTTAACTAAAGTTGTTTTTATTTTTCGTTGTGTTGTATTCTTAACTTTAAAGTGACTTCTCTTTTTGATAACTTTAAAGGCACTAGCAACATTCGATATGACTTATTTTAAAAGCTCATTTTTATTCTTGTGTTTTGCATACATTCCTAACCTTTTCATCAATTTTCACATTTTAGACATTTTAATTAGTTGCAACATTAATTGACATTGAAACCCAAATTTCTTATTATAAAAAAAAATGTTTATATAGTCTATTAGCATGTGTCCTAATCTATCTCCATGAAACCAATCAATGAAGATTATCGAGCATGTCATTAGAAAAATGAAAATGTTCATGCACTTTAGTATCATTCAAACATGTTTCTTCACTTCTTGATGTTTCCATATCTACATTCATATAACTGTTGTTTCCAACGACCATTTCATTTTCAATGTTATTTGGAATTTGAATCTCATTTTCAATATTTTTTGTATTTCTTTTGTGGCTTGAATTTCCATTGGATTTTTTTGTGCATGATTATTTGACAATCTATTCTCATGAAGAAAACCTAAATCATTTAAATCATAACCTGCTTGTACAAAATCACCAATTTCATTATGAGAATAAACTCAAGGGTTTAGAGACACACTTGTATTGAATGCTTGATTACAATGTGCACCTGAATCTCCTTGTATTGGGTTCTCTTATTCGGCCTCTTCATCCATAGTGGTATCCTCAACATCCTTCTCTTCTAAAATAATATTTGAAATTGAAGACCCAACATTTCTCAACTCTCTAATGTTTTTTCTTCTCTCTAGTTGACATTGTACTTCCTTCTCTTTGTTTGTTGCAATCTCCTCATCTATCAGAACTTTCATTTTCTTCTTTCTTTATTGTTTTGATCCCATGTTTGCACCAATTTTCAATTCAAATCATTTAGATCTTGAAAAATATAAAATATGACAAGAAAATAGAACAATATGACAGAATTTTGTTGTTGTATCTTGGGACTGTCAAACAATGATTGCAATGATTGTTTTGTGCTTTGTGGGTCAGCTTTTGGGGCTCAATGGCTATGTAAGAATTGGATGCCCGATTTATAAATTATTAGGTACACAATTTTAAAATTAGGTGCTCGATATTTTAAACTATCGGTGCCTAATTCTTGAAATGACTAAATTACAGTCAGGCTCTTGATTTTTGAATTAATATTCGGGCATCTGATTCTAAAGCCATGAGCAAGAATTTCCCACTGGCATCAAGTTTTTCCTTGGCGAAAGGCATGGTACAAGCTTGGTGGGACCAAGCCTATGCCTTTATCTATCAAATTTTGGCTAAGGAAATTATTCAACGATTTCAAGCATTGCTAACAAAATTATAGGGGACCTTCCTCATCAATTTTCTTGACAAAATGAAAAACCATTATAGATCTTACTATCCTGATTTTAGAAATGTAAATTTTATACTGTTATGAGTTCATTTTCTATTTTTACGTTATTTTTTAATCAAAAGTGTCATCTAAGCATAGAATAGTGAGATTCGCTAAAGCTTTAATAACCTTTTTGATTTTTTATATTTCTTAAATTAATTAACATGTCATCAATCTGCACACAATTATTTTGAAGTTAAAAAATAAATTAAAAAGTTAAATTTTGATTAAATTATGGTGTCCATACACAAGAGGTTTTAAAAATTAGCTTAATCATTAATTAAAAATTATTTTTAAAAAAGTTATTAAAAATTTATAGAAAATATCATCATCAATCTTTGGTGTGTCAAGTGACTTTCTTTAAAAGGATTCACAAAAAATCATTTATTTGTGTCAGATTATGGTGTCCATACATGAGTGTGGTATGGTCCTAAAACAAGCATTTTAAAAATGTGGTTTCTAAAGATCCATACAAAATAAAAAAATCTGGCATATAAGTATTCAAATATTCAAAAAGTAGACCTTACAATTTCTATTACTGAAATTTTATGATATTTGAACTATAAGTGCCTCAATTTCTACCTTCATTTGACAAGAAAATCTAAAAACAAAAAAAAATACCTCCATTTTTTGGCCAAAAGTGAAACCCAACTTCTTGCACTGACCCAAATTGTAGGAAGAAATTAATGAATTTACTATTATTTTACTCTTGTTCATATACACCTCAAACATCTACTAATTACTACATACTAGGCCCAACCAAAACAAAGAATTGAACACTAGTTGTGAAAGGAAAGTGAAATAGGGGGAAGTTGACTTCTAGAATATGTTGCTCTATCTTAAACTTATAAGGCATCTTAAACAAAACATTTCATTTTTAGAATGAGGAAAATAATTGAGAACCTAGAATACATTGACTACCGATTGATGAAGAAGTGATTAGCAAAGAAGTCCAGCCAGCACACCCCCACCTAGCCTAACTTCCTCTAAACTTTCTACATATAATGGGCATCCATACGTAAAAGAGTGGAAAAGGGTTAGAAAATTGTATATATATATATATATATATATATATATCCATGTTCAACATTAAAATAATGCAATCATTAGTTAGAATCATATTTTATATTATTAACTCTTATTAAATTAGTACCATTATCCATTATCCATTATCCTTACTACCTAACATTAGAGTTAAATTGGGAATTCACATTGGCACAAGTTTAAGAAAACCATTGCTTTCATTGTGATTGTGCACATATAACAAATGAAAGACACATAGGTTTAAGTGTGATGTTAGGTAATAGTAAGGAGCTCATTATACCAATATGCCTTAGAAAAATGCTTAGAAGAACCACAATTTCCATTTACAAGTCCCTTGATACAAATTTATTTTATGGCATGTTATTATTTACAAAACACAAGATTTGAAGTCATTTTGCATCATATCAAGTAATAAAATCACATATTAGTTTTTTAATCAAAAGAATAAATAAAGTTCATTGTCAATGATTAAATTGATTGTGTAACAGTGGAATACATAACATCTATTATGCATGTACAAATAACAGCCCTACAAGCAGACCAAATGTACTATATGTGATTAAAATTTAAAGAATGTAGAAGTTAACTAAAATAGTGAAATTACACCTTTAATTATGCAAAATTTAAAGGATGAAGAAAATAAATAGTAATGACTTCCAAAGTGAGTTTTGCCTCTAGACTTATTTACCTAGACTGATATTAGAAAAATTAGACCTGTAATAGTTTAAGGATGACCATAATAAGCATGATGTCAGGGATGTAGTACAAATTTTAGCATGAGAATTTATATTAATATCCATGATCTATCATTAGGATAGAGAGATTTCCACAAAGTCCCCTCCCATGAAGGGTATTGATTAATTACATCATATTTCTGCAATCCATAAATTGTAGTAGTGCAAATTTCTAGTTTAGATTGTGTCATTTTTTTTGTATCAACATTTCAGATCACACTCCATGATCCATCATGAGAACATTTCCATGTATCAAACTTGATTTGTAACTGTAGAAATATCCAATTCTATTTGTATTGCAAGATTAAATAAAACAAAATTTGTAAACTTCATTTATTGCTATTTGAAGTGTGCATTAAACAATGATATTTAGAAAGTTTATACATATCTTGGCACTTAAATAATTGCTTTACATGCATCATCGACAAAAGAAGAATAAAGTATGCTATTGTAACCAATGGCAAATGGTAGTTGTAACCAACATGGCAACTCCTTTAATAGTTTAAAAACTCAACCATATTTCCAGTAGAAGGGTTATTTAATGTTGTTTGAGTTTTTGTAATAAGTGTTGTCTTTAGTTGAAGAGGAGTGTATGAGAGATGTATAAAAAATGTGACAATTACTGAATGCTCAATGAAAATAGTTGGAGTGTGTTTCATGAATGAGGAGTGTATTGAAGAGTTTATCATGAAGAATTGTTTGTGAGAGAAGTCATTGGAAATGTCTTTGCTGTGATTATGTACAACAATTATTTTATTCTAAGTCTATTCTTAGTTTGTGGAGAAACATGTTGAAGTGTGCAGATACGAGGCATGCTCTACTACAAGTATTTAATGGAATGATAGTAAGAAGAACTATTTTTTCATTTCCACATTCCTACACAAGTGTCAACATTTAGTTTGCAAAATTTTGTTTGCAGATATTTATCATCAAAAGGATCAATATATAACACAAGTAAATCTAAAGGTTGACAATATTCATATTGTAATTATTGTTGATGAAGAGTGCTCCCCTTAATACCATAAACCTATAATAGAAACAAAGAAACAACAGTAAATGCGAGAGCAAAATATGGACTTCTTATTTGTGTCGCAAATGCGGAATTACAAAATTCACAAGTACAATATGCTAACCCACATGGGTGCCTACATTATAGTAATCTGCAAGACTAAGCTATGAACTATCACCCAGAGTTGTTCTAGACAATGTTCGGGTCTTTCTTAAATAGGTAATTTTATGTCACCCAGGAAGGTTCTAGACATTGAAACTTAATATCTAGGGCCGACAGACCCTAACAAAACATATAAAGTTGTCCCAATACATCTTTGACAAATTATTTTAGATAATTCAGGTAGCCCAACTTCAAAAGGCCATAGCTCTCAAACCATTGCTCCTATTGGCTATTATAACCACTTTTCGGGAATGCTAGCTCCTAACCTACAAGTTTATGGTAGGTTTATAACTCTAAATGAAACTTCATGTAGAAAATGAGAACATTTTGAGCTCGTATGACAAACTTACCAAAAAATAGCAAGCTCCCATAAATAGCAACCCTCCTCTCTACTAGTCCTTATTAAAATAGAAAAGGATGAAAACAAAAAATATTTTTGGGTGATGCAAGATTGCTCTTACACTCAAGATGCTCCTACATTAGACACCCGAGGTAATTTGTGAAGTGACTCCATCATGTCTCAAGTGTTTAGAGGAAAACCAAGATAGTTAACCTCCTACCTTGCTAGCCATGATGAATCCTCTACTAGCCTCCCTTTCCATTTGACCAGGTATTCCTCATAAGTTTTGTTCCTTGTACTTTTGCCAACACGACTATCCAATATCTCCTCAATCTCCTTTATAGCTGAACTAGCTGTTGGAATACTCCATTGCGATTCTGTAACTTCATCCCCATCACCTCCTTCATAATACTCTATCAAATTTGAAATGTTAAATATTGGTAAAATATTCAACTCAACAGGCAACTCCACTTCATAAGAATTTCTACAATCGTGCCTTTTCACTATCTTGCAAGGTCCAAACTTCTTCATCTTGATCTTCTTATATGTACCCACTAGAAAATGCTCATGTCTCAAATGAACCATGACTTCATCTCTAATTTGAAATTTTTTATTCCTCATTTTCACATCTTCCTTAGCCTTAGACTGTGTATTCATCTTTATGATGTGCTTCCTCACCTTCTCATGGATGTTCAACAAATTCTTCTGCTTCAACACTACTTATCTCTCTTTTATACAACTACCTCAATTCAGAAGCATTTCTAGGACTACTCCCATATACAATCTAGAATGGTGATTTACCAGTACTCCTATTGACAAAATTATTATATCCAAATTCTGCCTATGGTAAAATCATTGTCATGTCCCCTAATTATGATAATGTAGATAAATAAGTTAATGAAATAAAATAGTTATAATAATTATTTTAATGAACTTATACTAAATTATTTTAACTATATTTTAATAAATATGTACTAATTATTATCAAAGTAAATGACTATATAAATCACATTGTAATTTCATTATGAATAAATGAAATTATACTAATATATTATTAAAGAATGGATAATAATATATTACTGATATAGTAACAATATATAGTGAGATCTAAAAAAATAACAATCAACCTAATATAGTTAATATTAATAATAATATATTTAATATAAAATAGTAATAAACAAGGATACAATACAAATAATTATAATAAATATCATCTATATATAAATTGATATAATATAAATCTAATCTTTATAAAAAGACAATTTATTAATGAATGAGTGTTTAAATAAAATCAATTACTAAATCAATGTAATCGATTAATTACGAAGAGTCACAACTAATGGAAAATTAGATATAATTATTAGGAAGAAAATGTCATTGAGGGGGGATAGATGGAAAAAAGGATATGAATGAGGTAAGAGGAAGGTATCAAAAGAAAATATAGAAAATACATGCAAAATCGGGATTTATAATCTAATGTCCTAACTGGGGACATTACAGTGGTATCAGAGCATAATCATAATCCTGCTACCTTGTAGGGTAAGATTGAAACAAAAACATCAGCACAAATGTATAAAGAATAAATATAGTCTATGCACAGAAAAGGGTCTCTTCATCACATTGATATAATTTCTTAAGCCTTTGGTGATATTCAGGTAGCAAGAAGATAATTTATCTTAATCACATCAAAAATATAATTCTTTTTTTTTTTAGACTACATGAATCGGTGCAACACGGCCCCCCTATAAACTGCAGTGCACCTGGTAAACTTTTTAACGTGACCAGCAGCGCTTGGCATGACACGCCCACCGGTACCATGAGGACGGGGGAGACTAGAACCCGTGACCAACCCCCTGCAACAGGGAAGATTTAGCCAACCGATCTAGGGCCCCCACCCTAAAAATATAATTCTTTGAGATGATAAACAAAAATAGTATAGAATGGTCGTGAAGAACACATGGAGTTAAAAAACTACTTACGACGAAAAGAAGAATAAATACAAGTCTGTACATTATTGGAGGCAGCTATCATATTCTGCATATTGGAAAACTAATAAAAGGTCAGACTATTCCTTTATACGAGAACAATATTTATATATATTTTGATCACAAACAGGGAAAACCAATTATATCAAACTCAAATAAAAAAAACAATTCTGGTTCATGACGGCAATCTACAGATAAAAGATGCAATTTATTGAGAGAGTGACTTTGTCGTAGGGATTGACTGGAGAAAGAACAAACTTTGGACAAAGAAGACTCGTAGCTATATGTTAAAGTTTATAGATATTGATATAAAGGAAGATTATTATCAGTCCATGTGTATTCAGTAATAATATGGACTTACGTGGCCAAGTAGGAGAGTCAAAATACTAAATAAAGATAAGAAAACTGAATAGAAAATAATACACTACAATCTATGCATGGGGGATACAAATGAAAGAGCATATTGTTGGAGAAAGAATATAAGAGATGAAAAATATTCTAAAATAGTAACAAGACATATGGGGAACATCCTCTAAAGAAGGACAAAGACAAAATGTTGATACATGCATTAGTGTCAGGTGCCTATATCATTGTTAATCAAAAGCCATCAATTTGTTGACAGAGATCACCTTGTAATAGCAATAGCACAATTCAAGATTGTAGAGCATTGAGCTATTAGTGAGATAACCATGGAATCTCCATTTGTAAAAATCCTTTTCAAATAAATAAGTTGTATAATACCTGGAGCAGCAACAGATTGCTAAAAGACAAGCAGTTCCAAATTTCTGAAGGTAATTTGTGAGGAGAATTTCTGGGGATATTACTACATGGAAACCACACACAACTAGCAAGTCGGTAGAGAAGATGAGCACCCAATTAATGAGATCATCTCTGACATACATGTTGTATATACGTTCTGGGCATGAAATTCTGATGAATATTAAGTCTGTAGAAATGAAGTAATATGTAATCTAAAATAATGATCGGCAAATAGATATCCAAGCAGCATTTGGATATTCAAGTAATGAAGAATAAAATTACAATGAATAACAAATTTATAGTCAAGAATATTTGCATGATGCAGAGAAAGAAAGAATTTAGATCGTGAATCTTTAGCTGCTATGCACACTACTAGCAAAAGTTGTGAGCTTCTAGATACTCATCATGGGGCATTGTTAGCGCTGTCAAAGTGTACATTTTGTTTGGCAGCCAGTTGAGAATTTGGTGGACCACTGATAACTTGGGAACTATGAGCTACAATTGCCCAAATTACAAATTGAAATCAATCATACGATGATTTCAGACACCATATGATGAGTCTTGAACATTTGATGGGTGATGAGATGCGGATTGTCAAGGATTGTATTCAACATCGCTATGTTAGATTTGTCTTTCCTACATAAAATTCAAACTATAGGCTATAGACTATAGCCACGTGGTCTTCTAAATTGTTGGTTGGTTTGGTACAACTTTAATGTTGTGGTTTCAGTTCTCTTTTATGACTGGTGGCATCAATTCCTTTTTTGCCACTCTCTATTATCAAGGATGGTTGATGTATGTGATATTAAAGGGACTTCACTTTTGTGGAAGCTCAACGTGCACATGCTAGTGTGTCATATCAATCAAAATATTTTTCATGGAAATGATAGTAAGGATGTCTTTAGGTGAATTCCCTAATTGCAATGATTAAAAATTGTTGAATATTCTAAGCTGAGAAATATAAAAAACAAATGTGATGTTTATTTGGCATAAATCTTCCACCCAAGTCTACCAAAATATGAGAGATAAGAAGAAAATGGGCATATGTGAGTAGATTACTAGATAAGGAAAAACACAGTGGAAACTCTACATAATATAAATCAAGAAAATAACAACATCGAATGAGGTGGATAGACCAAAAGCAAAAAAGGAGAAGTTTTAGCAGCGATAGCATACATGAATGCCTATTATAATGGAATACAATTGTGAGTCTCATTAATGAAGCAAACATTTATAAACATGGATTATACCCTATCTAACAGCTCCACGAAGATAGATGTTGAATGAAGTAGAAATTCCATGAGGGATTCCCCACAATCGGTTCGTGGCCACATGCTAAAGTGGACCCACCATGAAAGATTACATAAAGGATAATAAAATGTACAAGGAAATACTTAGGTAAGTACTATTTGTCTATTATCATGAATATGTTATTTAAATGAATTTTAAACTATTAAATGTAAATGGTAATGATAAGAGGTAGCAGTAGTATAATGAAATTATTTCTTTAATGATTAATTATCAAAACAAAATGATTCAAGATATATTGTTAATACATATTGATGAGGAAAGGATTAGGTAGATAAGAGGGTAAGATTGATCCCTAAGGCAAGAGAGGGATGTATCCCACTATTGGATTTAGGCTTATTGAGCTATGGGACCCCATTACAATACGTGAGTACTCTAGTAAGGCAATCATTAAGAAGTAATGATTCTAAAATGATCCCACGATTATGTTAAACAGTAAGAGACTAGGTGGGTAAGAGGGTAGGGCTGAGTCCTAAGGCAAGAGAGGTATATACCAACTCTTGGATTTAGGTTTATCAAGGTATGGGACCCCACCACGATGTTTCGAGGATTGTGGTATGGTATAGCATCTAGGCATGGTGAGGGATGGAAGGTATTCATTTGAAAGGTGAGGACCAAGGTCTTGTCAAGCCTTTAATGTGATTTCCTTATCCAATCCCTGGGTGACCTAGCCTATACATACAATGCACTCGATAGGATATGAATATATACATATGTGAAGAAATTATTTTGATTAAATAATACAATAATTGATTCCTTGGAAAAATAGGACAATATTATAAGCCCTTACAAGTAGGAACATTACAATGGAGCTATTTTTCGTAATTAAAACTAGTAATTTTTTTGAAAGTATACTTATATGTACTAATTGTATTCCTTGCTACAGGTATATTAATTTGTATTAATGATTTTATGGTTGCAAGTTCACAATCAACGAATTGCATACCATCTGTATTGTGTGTCTTCATCATGTATGCTTCTTGTCTTCATGCATTAATGTGTCTTCTTCATGTATGCTTTGTGTCTGCAAGTACTCATATATTTACTTCCTGCATTACAACATTAACTACATGCATACCTTATGTATTTTTGCATCATAGTATATAACTTGTATATTGATTTCACAAGAAAGGTTTAGTGTAAACAATCATTGCTTAAGGACAAGCAATTTGAGGAAGGGTGGACTGTCATGTCCCTTAATTATGATAATGTAGATAAATAAGTTAATGAAATAAAATAGTTATAATAATTATTTTAATGAATTTATACTAAATTATTTTAACTATATTTTAATAAATATGTACTAAATTATTATTGGAGTAAATGACTATATATAAATCATATTGTAATTTTGTTATGAATAAATGAAATTATACTAATATATTATTAAAGAATGGTTAATAATATATTACTGATATAGTAACAATAAATAGTGAGATCTAAAAAATAACAATCAACCTAATATAGTTTAAAATAATAATAATATACTTAATATAAAATAGTAATAAACAAGGATACAATACAAATAATTATAATAAATATCATCTTTATATAAATTGATATAATATAAATCTAATCTTTATAAAGAGACAATGTATTAATGAATGAGTGTATTAAATGAAAACAATTACTAAATCAATGTAATTGATTAATTATGAAGAGTCGTGACTAATGGAAAATTAGATATAAGTATTAGGGATAAAATGTCATTGAGGGGGGATAGATGGAAAAAAGGATATGAATGAGGTAAGATGAAGATATCAGAAGAAAATATAGAAATACATGTGGAATCGGGATTTATAATCTAATTTCCTAACAGGGACATTACAATCATATCCCATCCTTTTGGTTTATCTCCAACCAAGCGTCTCAACAAGTTTCCCAAACTATGATTCACAACTTCTATCTGTCCATTAGTTTGTGGATGATGCGATGAACTAAACTTCAAATCTATCTTCAACTTCTTCCATAATGTACACCAAAAATACCCAACAAATTTGGTATCTCGATATGAAACTATACTCTTTGGCAAACCATGTAGTCTCACCACTTCTCTAAAAAAACAACTCTGCTACATAAACAACATCACTAGTCTTCTTGCAAGGAATAAAATGTGTCATCTTTGAAAATCTATCAACGACCACAAAAATAGAATCATGTCCACATTGTGTCCTCAGTAATCTAAGAACAAAATCCATGCTTACATCCTCCCATGGCTTCTCTAGTATATGTAATGGATGATACAACCTTGTATTCTGCTTCACTCCTTTCACCATCTGACATACTCTGCAACTTTGTACAAACTTCTTCACATCTTGCTACAATTGTGGCCAACAATAATTCTTAGCAACCAAAGCTATGTTTTTATATCTACCAAAATGTCTAGCCAATCCTCCACTATGCTTCTCCTTGATGATATTCTCTCTCATTGAACTTTTGGGAATGCACAACTAGCTTCCTTTGAATAACATACTATCCTGGATCATGAAATCCAACCACTTTGTCCTATCAAGTGTAATAGGTTCTAGACAAGCCTTCCATGCTTCACTAAAGTCAAGATCATCTGGATACAAAGTACTGAATTCCTTGAACTCAACCACCTCTATCTACATTTCTGTCAACAAAAGTTGTCTTCTACTAAGAGCATCTACAACTTTCTTAGACTCCCCACTCTTCTGTTTCAAAACAAATGTATAACTCTACAAAAGCTCAACCCACTTCAAATGCCTTTGGTTGAATTTTCCCTGACTATTCAAATATGGAAAATCTTGATGATCAATATACAAAAAAAACTCTTTAGGAAGAAGATAGTGTCTCCACTTCTTCAATGCTTGAACTATAGCATACAAATCCTTGAACATAAATAAAATATTTTCTTTTTTCATCATTGAAATTCTCACTAAAATAAGGAACAGGTCTACTTTCATGGCTCAAAAAAACTCCTATTGCACTACCACTAGCATCACAATCTACTTGAAATGCCTTGTTAAAATCTAGAAGTGCTAAAATATGATGCTAGGTAACTTTTTGTTTCAACAAATTAAAACTCTTATCTACTCCTACAATTCACTTAAATTATTTCCTATCTCCTCTCATTGTTTCAATTAGGGGTCCACAAATACTACTAAAACCTCTTATGAACTTTCTATAAAAACTAGCCAGTCCATGAAAAGATCCTACCTCTGTCGCACTCTTTGGAGTAGGCCATTCAAGGATAGCCTTCACTTTCTCTAGATCCATTTTTAGAGCTTTTGTTGAGACAACAACTCCTTGGTACACCAACTCCTTCTTCACAAAACTACACTTCTTCAGGTTAATCAACAACTTTTCTTCCATTAACTTATCAAACACCTTACAAATATGAATCAAATGCTCCTCCAATGTCTTGCTAAAGATAAAAATATCATCTATGTAAACAATGACAAACTTACCCAGAAACTCCTTCAATACCTCATTCATGAGCCTCATGAAAGTGCTTGGTGCATTGGTTAGCTCAAAAGGCATGACTAACCGCTCATACAGTCCTTCTTTTGTCTTGAAAGAAATTTTCCACTCATCACTTTCTCTGATATGAATCTAATGGTACCAACTTCTCTAATATATCTTTCTAAAATACTCAACTCCACTCAAACAGTCCATAATATCATCCATCCTTGGCAATGGAAATCTGTACTTGATTGTGATCTTATTGATAGCACAAGAATCTATGCACATCCTCAATTCTCCATTCTTCTTTGGTGCTAATAGAGTTGGTACAACACATGAACTCAGACTCTCTTGAATCAATCCCTTTTGCAACAACTCATGAACTTGTCTGTTCAACTCTTCACTTTCTCCCAGTGTCATTCTATGCACTGTCTTGTTTGGCAAACTGGCTCTTGGAACCAAATCTATCTAGTGACTGATTTTCCTCATTGGGGACAGTCCATCAGATACATTATCTAATACAATATCAAAAAAATCTCCCAGCATATCTACAACTTATGTAGGTACCTCCTCTACTTCTTCTTTACTATCTTTTGGAATTATAGCAAAACACATATGCTCAAACTTCATACATTTGAGAAACTCTTTTCCATCAACAAAACATATTTTGGCAACACTACATACCTTTTCTTCTTTATCCTTCGATGACTTTAACTTATGCTTCACTCCATCCTTGGTCAAAGTGTAGGTATTTTCTCTCTTGTCATGTACAATATACCTGTCAAATTTCCATAGCCTACCCATCAACATATGCTATATATCCATAGGTACGGTATCACAAAGTAACACATCCTGGTAGCTTCCAATCTTGAACTTCACTAAGCACTACTCATTGACCATGACCTTGTGGTCATCTTGCACCCAAGCAATATGGTATGGACGTAGGTGTTTCTGTCTCTTCAGTTTCAACTTGGTGACCACCATTTCTGACACCAGATTGTCAGTACTTCCACCATCAATGATCACGTCACAACACTTATCTTCACATCTACACCTTGTCTGCAAAGATTACTTTAGTGGTGAATCTTTTCCATTTGGCGATCTTGTCTCATGGGTCGATCGTCATTTGGAAAATAGTGCATGCAACGTAGGTCAACCACATCATCAGATATTTATTAAATTTGGATCCAATACCCATGGTAGTCACCCATTAGATATCACATGATTGGTCAAAAATACCAGTCCAATTGCCAATGCAATATACATTTCAGATACATTTATTTTAAAAAAATTTCCATCCTTTGCATGGTGTTTCTTAGTAGCCAATGTTCTTTTTCCATTAATACAATCGAATAATTTTCCCTTGGGTTGGGCATTGCCTACGATTTTCCTGATGTGTCTCAACCACTAGCTCTATTTAGCCAAATATTTCCTATTGTGGGCTTGCATAGGAAGGTGCATTTTGCCTACATTTGACATTCCCACTTGTTAATCCTACATAATTTTCCAACCTAGATTGGACTATACAATATTATTATTCTACACAATTCATTGTTTTCTAGTTTGGAGATTGGCATTTCTAATTATTGTTGAAGTTTTAGAGTGTTGAGAGCATTGCCCATTGACTCGTGGACCGTGGTTTTCATAAAAGTCAGGTGATTTTTAATTTATTTTTATGTCGATAGTGGTATTGGTTATTTTTTTAGTTTTATTGTCCAATTTCCACTGGTGATACCATGACTGGACATCTCACATGCTAAAATAGCCTATAGGTTTGTGAATTATATTGGGTAGCACCATGGACAATAGTACCCTTTTTTTGAGAATGAATCATATTATTGTTATTATATATAGTCTAAGTAGTCTACTATCACTGTTCACAGTCTTTGACTCGTCACTATTTGAGTCTTTTGTTCAACAACTAAGTTGATTTATTTTTTGCAGCTTTTATCGGTTTGCAATGTCAAAAAAGAGGGGTAACAAGGGTTCTGGTAGGATCCCTGAAAGCTAAGAGAGGTCACCATTACCAAAATGTAGAACCATATTGGCATATTTTGGTGGTGTAAATGTTGGCAACCTACAAGATTCACAAGTTAGATCTCCAGTGATTATTGAAAAAGGAGATTCATCACAAGTTGGAGACTCAAATCGTATTGAAGAAGTTCAAGTTGGTGAACTTGATATCTCAGTCAAGGATGAACTTGAACATGATTTGGAGGAACTTCCACTAGGTAGGGAGTCACAAACTAATATTATAGAGTTGGAGTTGGTTCTAGACCAGTTGGGTGAGAAAACCAAAAATGATTCCATAAATCATGTTCATGTATATTGGAATCAAAGAAAGATCGATCTCGTTGGGATCTTTCCAAAAGGAATTTTCAATTAGAATGGGTGGAAAATTACTGGTCCATTAAACTAGTGGTCATTCCAATTGATGAGAGCCTTCTATAGAATGTAGATGTAAGATTTGCACAAAGATAACAAAGAAGGAGAAGAGGTTGCAGCTTAAACTTGATACCATAGAAAAGCATGTTGATAAATTTTACAAAATGGAAACTATAAATGGATTTGAAAAATATATGCTAACTTGGAAAACAAAGGACATCTATTTGTATATCAGGAATGTCAAAATATATGAGTTACACCAGCAATTATGGGAGAAGTGTTCTGCAATATAAGGTTCCATTGAAGATTTCATTAGGAAAGTAATGGAAATGAAAAATATGGGAAAAGTAGTTTAATTAAGTGAGGTCTTTTATATTTTGAGTAGAGGACATCCTATGATAGACTACCCTTCAATTACTATCTTATTGCACTTTTTCAAAATTTGAAACTATCTGAAAAAATCATTGGTCAGTAAATAGTGACTGGGAATGGGCTAGATGTCTTCTACTATCTATTGCTAAATTGAATTGTAGTGCGCCAGCTGAAAATTTATTGTTAGATTGTGGTGACTGATCAGGAAAGTACTGTACATACTTCATAAATAGTGGGGTTCGGGTAGTAGTCCACATGGTAGCCGACATGTTATAACCCTAAAGTGGTTTAATACTTGTATAAAAGGGCTTAGGGTTGGGTATTTTTAATAATGTTGTGATACGATATTGGTTCTTGCGGCGGTATTGAGCTGCAAGGGATTACGGATTGTAATCAAGTTGTAATCACTGGATTGTAATAAGATCAGACTTGCTGTTTGGTGGACGTAGCCCAGGGATTGGGTGAACCACGTTAAATCTTGGTGCCTTGTGTTCATTTCTGTGTGTTCTATTATTTTTTGTTATTGGTTATATTTGCATGTAGTTTTTATTTCTGTCTGTGGTTTATCCTAACATTTATATGATTTAACAAAGAGTACTCTAATTGAATGTGGAGGTTTGGATAACATGGAGATTGCCAAAAAGTTGGTGTGTGTTGGAGCAGATGGAGCTTCGATTATGCAAGGTCATAAAGATAGTCTTTGCCAAAAGATCAAGAATGATTTGGCATCTTACACTATTCCCATTCATTCCATGGCCCATTGAATGAATCTAGCTTTAGGAATTGTCAATGATTTTGGTTGTGTAAGTAAAGTGGAATCTCTAATCAAAGAGATTTACCAATATTTTTGTCGAAGTCCAAAATGAGTCTAGGAATTTCAACACTTTGCTCAAGGACTTACTGATGGGAGGAAGCTTCTTAAAGATAATGATACCAGATGGATCTCTTTGGATGGACTAGCGCATCAAGTATTCTCTAAATATTTGTCATTGCTTAGACTAATCCACTCTGTATGAGATAGATTCCCTTGGTTCTATTCAAGTCTAACTAATGTTAACATACTCTTAATGTTGGAAATGATTGAAATGATCATAAGAAAAGTTGTTTGGATAGTATATGGAACTGGTAAAGAATGTCCTCAATCAGTGTTTTGTCATTGATGTCAAACTTTCTACTTGCAAGAATGACAATTGCTTTAGTGATCCAAATACTATCAATTATTTGATTGTTAAGGAGGAGACAATCAATAAGATGTAACCAGAACACCTAAAGACAGGTTGAAGTTATGATGGTGTAATGAAGTACAAGGATTAGCTAAGCCATTGATGAAATAGTGTATTTGATGACATACTATAAGATACAAAGAATGGGCACACTAAAACATACCAAAGATTTAAGGCTTTAGCTAAGTCTTTTGTAAAGCTCAACTAAGTTCATTAGAGAGAAGGAGCCGAGCAAGCTAGTAAGAGCTGAGAAAATTCCTAGTTAATGCGGAGTAAACTTCAGACGTCGAGTAAACTTCTGATGCCGAGCAAGTTTAGATGCTAAGTGACACAAAGTTTATCAAGTGCTGAGCAAAACCAAGTGCCGAGCAGAACCAAGTACTGAGCAGAACCAAGTGGCGAGCAGAATCAAGTGCCGAGCAGAACCAAGTGCCAAGCAGAACCAAGTGCCGAGCAACACAGAGGTGTCAAGCACCAGTAACTCAATAATGCCGAGTTGCTGCATTATTTTGGAAATCGAAGATTCGCCAGATCTAAGCCTACAAGGTTGTTATCTAGAAATATGTGAATTAAAAGGAAGATAAGAATGATGAGCTGGTGGCACAGAACACCATGTAGAATGTTTTTAAGGATACAACTGGAAAAGTTTTTAGAAAAGAACAAGATATGGGGTAGATACATTGTATCCTACCTAATCTATTTTTGAAACCCTAAAATTGGAGAGGGAGAATTGAGTGGCAAAGGAAAATCAGTTTTCTATTTAAGAAGACACAAGTTAATAAAAAATAGAGGAGAGAGAGAGGTGGTCAAGCATAAAAGCATGAAGTACTGAAGAAGGTGCGAAGGAAAAGAAAGCATAGGAACTCTATTTGAATAGATGACCACAAGGATGATTGCATTGGCAGAATGAGTAAAAAGACTCAAGGAGACAAAGCTTGAGAGGAAGACAATCAGTCTGAGCTGGAGTGATTGAAGCCAAGCATAAGTATTGAACTGAAAGTGTGATATGAAATCTGCAAAGTATGTTGTAAGTTATATCAGATCAAAAGACCATTATCGTTACTTTCTAGCAATTGTAACAGTAAGTTTAAATCCTATGGACTTAGGTTGGTTTAATAGCCATAAGATAAATCCTTTAACAGGGTGACATTCCAAGAGAATGTTCCAAAGACCTTTAACCAGGCCCATTCCTAACAGTTTGGTGAAATCCTCTAACAAGGTCATATTTAACAGTGTGTTGTAAGCCTTTAATAGGGTAGGCTTTTAACAGGGCATCACTTCAGAAGAGTGAGAATCAAGTAGCATGTTACTGATAGTTTTTCCCAAATTGGGTTTCCACGTAAATCATTGTTTCATGTGTTGATCTTGCATGTTTTATCTTTGCATGTTGATTTACTATAACTTGCTTATATGATTGATTTAAGTTTGGATGGATGAAAAGTGTATGGATTCATTAAAAGTAGTAAAAAGGTATTAATAGGGCATTTGGACCTTGAATAACTGATCCACCCCCCTCTTAGTTATTCTAAAGAATTCTAACAATTGGTATTAGAGCCTGATTGCTGATTCAGTTTAAAAGGGACTACAAGCAAAAAAGATCAAAATGCCAAAGAGAGAAGTTTCCAAGCTCAACAAAGACAACTTTGTTGCATGGAAAAGTTTGATGAAGCTACATCTTGGATCCATAGGAGATTATGCCCAAAATTCAATTGTCACTGAACATGTAGATCCAACAGGTGCTCCTACTACAGAAGATATGAAAAACAAGCAAGAACACAATCAGACAATGCTGGAAATTGCCTCTGCACTCAGCTATGCTAAATTTGATGATATCAAAGGATGTGACACTGCATTCAAAATGTGGAAAGCCCTATCAGACATCTATGGAGGAGATCAGAATGTACAAAGAGCAAAAAGAGAAAGTCTCAGAGGAAAGTGTGATGATATGAAAATGGAAGAAAATGAGAATGTTGCTCAGTATGGTGCAAGAATAAAGGAAGTGGTAAGTGCAATAAGATGCTTGAGTGGTCAACTGGATGAAGATATTGTTAATAGTAAGTTCTTAAGAACCTTTCTCCCTATCTATCCTATTAGAGTATCAGCAATACAAGAGCTAAGATGTATACCAGGAAACAATCTAAGTTTTGAAGGTATAATAGGTAGACTCACTGCATTTGAGTTATCTAACTTTGACAACTACAGACCTGAAAATGTTGAATCTGCTTTTAAGGCCAAGTTATCACTAAAAGATGCTGAACAGGTGAAATCAAAGAAAGGAAGAAAAATGAAGTATGTATCCAGTGACAGTAGCACTAATGAGGAAGATGTGGAACAATTGGAAGCATTGCTCGCTAGAATATTTCACAGGGGTAAAAGAAAATTCAAAGGTAAGATGCCTATCATTTATTTCAATTGCAATGAAGTAGGTCATATTGCTGCAAGGTGTCCACAGAAAAAGGATTCCAAGGAAGGCAACAAATACAAGTATAGAAGAGATGATGACAAGAGAGATTACAAAGAAAAAGGTAAGAAGTGTTATACTGTTGAAGAAAATTCTGATGACAATGATGATGAAGTTGTTTATGTAGCCATGAAGGACCAATCTGATGAAGAAGAGCCCATAGCACTGGTAACTTGTATAAACAAGAATGACAGATGGATCATACACAGTGGATGCTCACATCACATGACAGGAGACAAAAGTAAGTTTGTTAACTTTACTCAGTATGATGGAAATAGTGTTAGATTTGGTAATGATGCTCCATGTCAAATCAAAGGAAAAGGTTCCATTAAGCTCACAGAACAAATTTCATGTGACAATGCATACTATGTTGAAGGATTAAACTACAATTTACTAAGTGTCTCACAATTAGGCAATATAGGTTGCAAAGTGGAATTTGGAAATAAAACTGCAAAGATCTATGATACTGATGGTAAACTAATAGGAAAAGGAGATCAAACAAAGAGTAATTTTTTTTACCTTGATATGGATGATGTTTCTTGTTTATTTTCAAAATTTGATGATGAATGGTTATGGCATAGAAGATTATGTCATGTCAACTTCGACAATCTAGTCAACATCAGTAAAATGAAGAAAGTCAGAGGTTTACCAAAATTGAAGAAGCCTGATAATATCATGTGCAAACAATGTTAGCTAGGAAAGATGACAAATTCAAGTTTCAAAAGCAAAAACTATACATCTAAAGAGATACTTGAGTTAGTTCACACCGACTTATGTGGTTCAATGGAAATACAAAGCTATAGAGGAGATAAATACATAATGCTATTTGTTGATGACTATTCCAGGATGATGACTGTTATGTTCTTAAAATAAAAATCTGATGCTTTTCAAATTTTTAAGTGGTATGTGGCTAGAGTTGAAAAGGAAACTGGAAAAAGCTTGAAAAGCCTAAGATCAGATAGAGGTGGTGAATTTACATCAAATGAATTCGAGATATTCTGTAATGATAAAGGAATCAAAAGACAAACGTCAGCTCCTAGAACTCCCCCACAGAATGGAATTGCTGAAAGAAGAAATAGATCTGTGATTGACTGTGCCAGAACATTAATGATGGAAAAGACTATTGCACTAAAATACTGGAGAGAAGTAGTAAGTGTAGCTGTTCATAGACTAAACTAAGTACAAGTCAAGAAAGGTACAAATACAACACCTTTCAAAGTAAAACATTTCAAAGTGTCTGGTTGCAAATGCTTTATCCTTAAAGATGTTAGAAATGGAAAATTTGATGCAAACAGTGATGAAGGCATATTTCTTGGTTACTCCACTAGAAGTAAGGCATATAAGTGTTTGAATATTAACACTAACAAAATTGTGGAAAGTGCAAATGTAAGTTTTGATGAGCACACAGAAGCCCAAGCTGAAGTACCAAAGAAAATGGAAGAGTACAGAACCTTTGTGTATTCTTATGAAGGAATGATTGTTGATAAGGATGATATCAATAAAATTGAAACTCAACAACAAACTTCAGTCTTAGATGAGTCTCAACTAGTGAATGCCGAGTTGCATTCAGAAGTCGAGTTGTAGAATGAAGGAAATGGACAATCTGATTCTGAAGACAGTATACATAATGAAGAACAACCTGACAACAAAGTGCATAGTGATCCTGAATCTGGAAGATCAAACATGGAAACAAGGACAGAGCCAAGATTATCCAAATATGTAAAAAGACATCACCCTGCTGAACAGATAATTGGTGACAAAGATGCAAGACCAATGACAAGGAACAGACTAAGACAAGAATCATGTCTGATCAGCAAATCTGAACCCAAGACAGTATATGGTGCATTACAAGATGATGACTAGAATAAAGCTATGGAAGAAAAAATTGATCAAATAAGAAAAACCAAAACCTGGAGTTTGGTTCCTAGACCAACTGACAAAAATGTGATTGGCACCAAATGGGTATTCAGAAACAAGCTAGATGAGAATGGTGAGATTACCAAAAACAAAGCTAGACTAGTATGCAAGGGTTATGCTCAAGAAGAAGGAATAGACTATGGGGAAACATTTGCTCTTGTTGCTAGAATGGAAGGAGTAAGAACTTTTCTTGCATATGCTGCCTACAAATATTTTAAAATCTATCAGATGGATGTAAAATCTGCTTTCTTAAATGGTATACTAGAAGAAGAAGTCTACATTGAACAAACAGAAGGATTTTTTGATGAAAACAACAGGGATATGGTGTGTAAGCTACATAAAGAACTCTATGGTTTGAAACAAGCACCTAGAGCATGGTATGAGAGACTTCACAAGTATCTAGTGCAAATTGGATTTGAAAGAACTGATGATAATAGCAACATGTACATCAAAGTAGAAGAAGGTAAAGACATTATTGTGTCTGAAATCTTTGTGGATGACATAGTGTTTGGTGGTAAGGAAGTACTTTGCAAAGGCTTTGCTGACAAAATGAAACATGAATTTGAGATGTCTATGTTTGGAGACATCAAATTTTTTGTTGGGTTGCAAGTATATCAACTCAAACATGGAATATTTGTTACACAATCAAAATACATCAAAGAAATTCTTAAAATGTTTGGATTGGAGGAATCCAAACTAGTCAGCACACCAATGGCAATGGGAAATAAGCTGTCCAAAAATGATGAGTCAACTAAAGTCAATCAAACAATGTACAGATCCATGATTGGAAAACTATAATATGTTGTACATAGTAGACTAGACATAAAATTAGCAATTGGAATAGTGGCTAGGTTCTCTGCTAATCCTAAAGAAAATCATCTCATAGCATTGAAAAGAATAATGAGATATCTTAAAGGAACTGATGACTTTGGTCTATACTACAAAAAGAATGGAAAATTTGAGCTCAATGCATAGACAGATGCAGACTGGGGAGGTAACATTGATGATAGAAAAGCACAAGTGGAGGCACATTATTTCTAGGCAAAAGGCTGGTCACCTAGACTAGAAAGAAACAAACATGTACATCCCAATCCACTGCAGAGTCAGAATATGTGGCAGCTGTAGTCAATTGCACAAACATTGTATGGCTCACACATCTACTGGAAGGAATGAAAGAAGAGGTAACAAAACCTGTGACATTGTATTGTGATAATACAAGTGCTATAAACATATCGAAAAATCCAGTGATGCATGCAAAAACCAAGCATATTGCAATCAAGTATCATTATGTCAGAGAATTGGTAGAAGACAAACAAGTATAGTTGGAATACATTCACACAAAGGAACAAACTGCAGATATCTTCACCAAACCATTGCCCAAGGATGCCTATGAATATCTAAGAGGCAAGTTGGGGGTAATACCCCTAGCTCAAGTAGTTTAAGGCAACAAGGAAGCTGCCCTGCATCAATAGGAATAAATCATTGAAATATTAACAGGTTGATGCAAAGGATGACAGCAGGAGCAGAAATTCCAAATCAGCCACAAGCATGGTGACAGAGGGAGAAAATCAACAAGAAGCCAAAGCTTATATTTTGCATGATAAAGATGCTACATCTTTGGCATTTATGTCAAAGAGGGAGAAATATGCAGAAATTTGATCAATACAAAGAAAGAGGGAGATATATATGAAAGAGGGAGATATATGAGATCAGTAGTAAAAATGAAGCAAGACAACGTATACAATCTTGGTGGTAACTAAGTTGATTAATTGATCAGTTTGGTTTGCCATCAATGCCAAAGAGGGATATTGTTGGAAATGATTGAAATTATCATAAGAAAAGTTGTTTGGATAATATATGGAACTGGTAAAGAATGTCCTCAATCAGTGTTTTTTCATTGATGTCAAACTTGCTACTTGCAGGAATGACAATTGCTTTAGTGATCCAAATACTATCAATTAGTTGATTGTCAAGGAGGAGACAATCAATAAGATGTAACCAGAACACCTAAAGAAAGGTTGAAGTTATGATGTTGTAATGAAGTACAAGGATCAGCTAAGCCATTGATGAAATAGTGTATTTGATGACATACTATAAGATACAAAGATGGGCACACTGAAACATATCAAAGATTTAAGGCTTTAGCTAAGTCTTTTGTAAAGCTCAACTAAGTTCATTGGAGTCAAGCAAGCTAGTAAGAGCTGAGAAAATTTCTAGTTAATGCCGAGTAAACTTTAGATGCCGAGTAAACTTCTAATGCTGAGCAAGTTCAGATGTCGAGTGACACAGAGTTTATCAAGTGCCGAGCAGAACCAAGTGTCAAGCAGAACCAAGTGCTGAGCAGAATCAAGTGCCGAGCAGAACCAAGTACTGAGCAGAACCAAGTGCCGAGTAACACAGAGGTGTCGAGCACCAGTAACTCAATAATGCTGGGTTGCTACATTATTTTGGAAATTGAAGATTTTCCAGATCTAAGCCAACAAGGTTGTTATCTAGAAATATGTGAATTAAAAGGAAGATAAGAATGATGAGCTAGTGGCACAGAACACCATGTAGAACATTTTTAAGGATACAATTGGCAAAGTTTTTAGAAAAGAACAAGATATGGGGTAGATACATTGTATCCTACCTAATCCATTTTTGAAACCCTAAAATTGGAGAGGGAGAATTGAGTGGCAAAGGCAAATCAGTTTTCTATTTAAGAAGACACAAGTTAATAAAAAATAGAGGAGAGAGAGAGAGGTGGTCAAGCATAAAAGAATGAAGTACTGAAGAAGGTACGAAGGAAAAGAAAGCACGGGAACTCTGTTTGAATAGACAACCACAAGGATGATTGCATTGGCAGAATGAGTAAGAAGACTCAAGGAGACAAAGCTTGAGAGGAAGACAAGCAGTATGAGCTAGAGTGATTGAAGCCAAGCATAAGTATTGAACTGAAAGTGTGATCTAAAATTTGCAAAGTATTTTGTAAGTTATATCATATCAAAAGACCATTATCGTTACTTTCTAGCAATTGTAATAGTAAGTTTAAATCCTATGGACTTAGGTTGGTTTAATAGCCATAAGATAAATCCTTTAACAGGGTGACATTCCAAGAGAATGTTCTAAAGACCTTTAACCAGGCCCATTCCTAATAGGTTTCTGAAATCCTCTAACAAGGTCACATTTAACAGGGTGTTGTAAGCCTTTAATAGGGAAGGCTTTTAACAGGGCATCACTTCAGAAGAGTGAGAATCAAGTAGCATATTACTGGTGGTTTTTCCCAAATTGGGTTTCCACATAAATCATTGTGTCATGTGTTGATCTTGCATGTTTTATCTTTGCATGTTGATTTACTATAACTTGCTTATATGATTGATTTAAGTTTGGATGGATGAAAAGTGTATGGATTTATTAAAAGTAGTAAAAAGGTATTAATAGAGCATTTGGACCTTGAATAACTGATTCACCCCCCTCTCAGTTATTCTAAAGAATTCTAACACTTAACTTTAGCAACTATTCTCCCCATGCCATAGGACATGAGAAATATTATAAAAAAGGTTCAACAAAGAGCTATGTATATTGCATAATATAATTTAAGCTGCATAAAATGACATGTAATAGCCTAGATACTCTATATTGATTACTACCATTAAATGAATCAAAGTTTGCAAAGTGGATAGAAATCACATATTTGAACAATCCTAAGAAATTTTTACATATTGGTGCAAACAATGAGGTATGTGCCAGGGTACATGGAGTCAACATACCAATGCAGTACTATGCCCGTGTCAACCCCGACTCCAACCCCAACGAAGCAGGAAGCAAAGTAGAATCAGAACCAAAGAAGGTACTTTCACGTGTTACAAGTGAAGACTTCAAGAAGATCAAAGACTCTATCAAGTGAGTTTTCTATAATCTTTCATCAAAAATTAGATTCTGATTCCCTCCAGAGGAATTGCTCGAAGCAATGTCAATTATTTTTCCTCAATATTGGTCTCTAAACTATCTGACTAATTATCAAAGAAGGATGACAATTTTTATTGAGCATTTTTGTAAACCTAAAGTAATAAATGAAGTAACTATAAATGAAATTTTAGATGAATCTCAACTGAGAGATCAATCATATTCTTTTGCAAACATAATGAGGGAACAATATGTTCTTATGGAGAATCCAAATGAAGAGGGAGTGGTAACAAAGCTTTGGAAAAACCTTGGTGAGAGCAATCAATTGAGAGAGTCAATACCAAAATATTTCAAGCTTATCGATTTATGTTTGACAATGATATTGGTTTTAGTGGAGGATGAGAGAGTTTTCAGTACTTTGAGTTTCCTAAAGTCAAAGGTTAGAAACAAATTAGACAAAAAATTGGATAGTTGTTTAAGGCTCTATAATTCTAGGTATGAGGTAGATAGTTTCCCTTATGACAAGCTCTCAACATTTGGAGAAACTAATGTCAAAGAAGATGGATGGCCAACATTTCAAACCCAAGTGACAATGGTGGTGGTGGTGGTGGTGGCAGTAGTTCATGTCTTGATATTGGAAGCAATGAAGATGATGTTGACTTTGGCATGTATACTGACACTGATAGTGAATCTGAAGAAAACACAATGAACAATGAAATGTTATATGGAATAAATGAGGAGGATTTTGATGATAGTGATGATGAGCCAGTCTAGGAAAAGTGGCAAATATAGCAGCTTCTCAACTTCAAGTTCTAACTTCTACATGAGTCAAGTAGTAGGCTAGTAGCTCTGATCTAAGACTCTAACTACTAATTAATTATGATTGTAGAAGTTAATTTATAGCCTTCATTCACTATCCTTTTATAGATGCTTAAATTTTTTTTAAACATGTTGATGTTACAAACTTACATGTTGATATTTTCATTGAAACTAGTTTTTACTTTTAGAGTCTACCCATGTTGAGATTTTCATTGATTGTATTTTTGAAACATGTTGAGATTTTCATTGATTCTATTTTCTTTAATAAATTGTAACATAATGTATTTAATAGAATAAGCTCTATTTTTTTTAATTATTATAATTTATAATTATAAATGGGCCTGTAACATAATACATTTAACAATTACAACGCTTTACAAATGACTCAATGTCAAATTGTAATGACCTAGAATTCCCTTTTATAGATACAAAGGAGCAACAATAGTTGTAGGTCGATTTGTAATTATTATATATATATATATATATATATATATATATATATATATAATCAGATTATTACTACATAATACATTATGTGTGTACAATCACATTGTCAATTTGCCACATTGCCAATTGTATAATTTTTTCAAGTAGGAGTAGGGAAATTTTTTCCATCTACTCTGTGTAGTAATAGTATGCCAGTGCTTGACTGTCCAAGTATCCTAATATGTTGGCTCTTGATTCCTATAACAATTAACATTAAACAAAGTTGAAATTAAAGAGCAACAAGAAACAAAATGATTATAGTACTATCACTTTCTAAGTTTTTACTTCTTAGTGCTATTAGCTATTACTGCCACTAACAACAATAGTAACAGTTAGAGAAGATGACCCAACTCTAATGAAGTTCTTTAGGGCGCTCCATTCTGCATCATTTGGAAGCTCCACTTGTTTGAGGTTGTAGCTAAATAGTTGCAACATCGTCAACAATAAATAATTCATAGAGATAGTATTATATGAATCAAGGAATTTATCTATAACTACATTCATTGTTGATAGTGGTTTGATGCAACTTGCAATTCTTTCTAGAGTGGTTTCCTCAGGCATGTTACCTAAATCAGAATTCATGGTGTTCTGCAAATTTTTCATGTGATCTTCTTTTCCAATGAATTTGTTGTCTGAGTGAGCTGGATTTGGTAATCCAACATTTAGCAAGTTTAGTTTGTTGTGATTCATCTTCATTAATTCTTTGGAAGAAGATTTGAGAGATTCATCTATTTCCATTACCCTTTCACAATTGTGATAGACAACAAAGGTCATTACAGAGGCATCCAAGTGGTTGTTTATTCCATGGTTTTCCAAATTCGTGTCACTCAATCTCTGTACTTTATTCAAAATGTGTTTAGCAAGATTTTTTAAGGAATTGGTGAAGATTCATCTTTTACCCTCAACATCTTTTTTTGACATTTTCAAACACAAGTCTAAGATTGTTATTTAAATCAAGTCATTCAAACAAACTATCATTTTTCTTCATTATTTTGTCCCAATTTTCTTGTTTGATAATCTTAACCGTGTTTATTATAGTATCCTTGACATGATGGTCTTTAGAAGATGTCATTCTATTTTGTGCAATTACATTCTCTACCTTTTTCTTTATTTCAAACATCTCTATTTCGCTCTCTTTTTTCTATTTCCTTTAGTTGCTCTCTTCTTCTCATCCTCCAATTTCTTCTTCAAATCTTGGATTTTCTTTGCAGTAGTTACCTTTTTTTTCTTCTCATCCTCGAGTTCCCTTTTCAAATCATGGATTATCTTTGCAGTGGACTCCTTTTTCTTTGCATTGTTCAATTCCTTCTTCAAATTATGGAGTGTTTGAGTAGACTCCTCTTTCTTTGCGTTCTCCAATTCCTTCTTCAAATCTAGGATTTTCTTTGCAATTGACTCCTCTTTTTTCTTTGCATTCTCCAATTCCTTCTTCATATGGTGGATTGTGTTACTGTTTGCAGTAGCACTAGACTCTATTTTCTTCGCATTCTTCAATTCCTTCTTCAAATCAAGGATTGTTTTTGCAATTGAATCCTCTTTTTCCTTCATATTCTCCAATTGCTTCTTCAAATTGTGGATTGTGTTTGCACTAGACTCCTCTCTTTTCTTCTCATTCCCCAATTCCTTCTGTAAATTATCAATTATCCTTGTCTTAGACTCATCTTTTTATTTTCATTCTCCAATTCAATCTTCAAATTATTATTTTCCTTGACAACAGAGTCTAGGTTAGTTTTCAATTTATTGTTGACCTATGCACTACTCTCTACAAACTTGAACAACTGTGCAATAGAGGCTTTTTCATGCTAAATTTTTTCTTTGCACTCATCCAATTCTTTAGTCAATTTTTTCACTTATTCATTCATCTTTTCTTGTTGGACAATTGCCTCTATAGGAGAAGAATTCCTTATCCTATTTTGCGATTCTTTGAGCCTATTGTTTGTTGATTTCTCCTTGGCTTTCACATTATCAAGGTTTGCTTATAACTTTTCTATTTTCTTTGTAAGCCTTTTGTTTTCCCTCTCTGCCTTCAGCAGTGTAGAGTAGACCATTTTGTTGCTCTCTTTTGATATGTTTATTTTGTCAATATTTTTCACTTTTGACAAATCTATTTAAAGACTGGTTACATCATTACAATTTATTACATTTTCTAGTGGATTATTATCTCTAGCCAGGGGCATTATAGCCATGAAGTTCATCATTTCATTTTTTGGATCATATGTTGGAAATATTTTTTTAGTAGATCTCTAACATTTAGCAACTACATCACTTTTCAAAGTCTTCATAATTTGCCTATTTCTATCACTTGTCTAATCAAACTTTGATGCAAACTTGTTCAAACTAAAATATGGGTTTGCTGACAAAATTGAGTGTTTGAAAGGTGAATTATTAGCTATATTTTTGTATGCTCCTCCAACTTCAATTAAACTTACTCCACCTACAATTGTATTTTGAGGATTTCCAACATACTAAAGATGGCCCATTCTATATCCTAGCATTTTAGGACTATTTTCAGGTTTTGTATAGAAGCTACTAGTGCATACATTGGTGAAGTAACCACTAACATTGGTTGCGGTGTAATTGTCATAACTCTTTTCTTTTTTGCACAAGGTTCATCCATGCTAGTGACAGTGCTAGTGCCAAAGGGATCAACTACAACTAGATTTGAAGATTTAACAAATAATGTGCTGGGATGACCTTCAGAAGTAGAAGTATAATTTTTTTTTCCCATTCTAGATGAATTATCTTCAATCTCATCAAAGAGTTCAATGATTGGTTTACTTCCTCTTTTGGGTGGGTCTAGTACTGGAACTAGATTCCAAATCCCTTCACCACTTGCACCAATGGGCCCTATACCTACATTACCCATTTTTTGTATCATAGTTGCCCCTTTACTCTATATTTGTTTAGTAGAACCATTCATTTGAAGATTAACAATATGTCTACCCCCAGTTGACCCAAAATCCTAAATACCTTTAATGTCGGCATCAGACTCAAGGTCCTTCTGTCTTTGAATATCACTGTCGTTGCAACTGCCAAAATCATATAGTATAGTTGGATGCTCTTTATTCCAATAATCACTGAAAAGTTCATCCTCGTCAATTTCCTCGAAACCTGCTGATGTCTTTGGTTCACCCAAATTTTGTGTCCTTTTCCAAAAATAAATCATCTTGGTTTGACACCACAATTCACCTATGTATGCCTCTTTAATTTCTTTTGGCATAGACTTCTTAGAAGGTTGAGATGCTTTCTTGTAGAAATTTAAGTATGTCAGAGGCTCTGATTTGTGTGACTCTGATATGTGCAATGTCATAATTTGGGATGACAATTATTACATTGAAATATTATTCTTTGTTGCATGTTTCTCCATCTCTTTCTTAACCTCATGCCACGGATCCTTATTTTTTAACTTTTCTATCAATGACATCTCCTAATGTTGATATTTTCTCGTAGAATTCCCATTGGCAATAAGTCTTTTTTTTATTATGTTCAGTGGATCATAATTCCAGTGACTGACAAAATCAAAGCCAAAAAAATTTACCAATTCATTTACCACTTTGAAAGCTTTTCTCACAAATGTGAAGCCTCCAATTGTGAAAGGCAAGGAAGGAAATATCATTTTCTTTTGTTGTCCACTGAAAATTTCATCTGCGCTTTCCATCTTTTGTACATATTCCAATGCAAAAACCCTTTTTGTAACATGCATTGGAAGTTTGCATGGTTCAATCACTGAATCATAAAATCTTAATACAATGTACTTTTCCATGAAGAACTAGTCAGCTAATTGAATTTGACTTCCCAGTTGAATGCAATCTTCACAAGACACAGGCAATCAAGGCATCGAAGTGCATGTGATTTTTTGGTAAATAGGTGCCAAAAAGAAGTCTACAAAATGGTTGTAGTTATTATTATCAGCAATCATCCTCATCTTATGTGTCCACTCATATATTGGACTTGGAGTCTTTGATTTCTTCTGAGTTTTCTCATCAAACTTATAGACCTCAATATCAAGCTTGTTGTTCTCTATCTCAAATATTGGGTGATGATTTTCTAAAAGAAGGTAGCACAAGTAACTTGTGAACCTAAATGTCTTCCTCTTGCCTGTAGTCATACTTTGTTTAATCATTAGTAATTGTTGTTTCATAGATTCAACAATGTGTTGAACAAAATTATATCTTGCATCTACCTTCTCAACTAATTGACCTTGACAATGGATATTATAAATCATTTTCCCCCACTTTCTTGATATTGTCCAATCCTAGACAAAATGATAACAAAGAAATAGTATTCTGAACCCATGGCACAAAAATATCATACTGATAAGGAGGCTTATGGTCTATGTCTAGTGTAACACTAGTCGATGACTCTAAGTTTATTAAACTCTTAATATATGAATCTCGAAAAACTCTTTCAAGTTTTTCATAAGACTGTGCTAGGTTATCCAAGTTAATGCACTCATTAAAGCTTTCTAGTTTAATCCCTAGCCCTAGGTCTAACAGAGTGAAAAAATTACTCTTAGTTATAGATAAAATTTCCTCCTGAGTGTTTTGGTTTACAATTGCCTTTCTATTTTCATCATAATTCTATGTGCATAGCATTACAATTTCAGGGCAAGGGAATACTTTGGGTACAATGAGGATTGATAATCTAGTAACCAAAGCAACTAGTTTATTTGTATGTGCATGAATATTGTTGTTATATTTGTAATAATTTCTCCCCTTTTGTGTGTCTTTCCATTTATTAAACAATGAATGTCTAATTCCCATGATTCCAAAATCTCTATGGATAACAGGATCAAAAATATCATGACATTCATCGGTGAAACCTAGGGTTTCTAGCACTTGCTTGAGTTCTATAATATCTTTCTTTCCCTTTATGCTTGCACTCATACTGGAGGTTTTTGACTTTGTTTTTTCCATGCCTGCTACTAGTTATTACACAAAATTATTCTTCAAGCCCCATTTAAAAAAATTGTATAGTGTAAACCTCGGAGAATAAAAATCAAGATTTCTATTGCTGCAAATTGTAATGAAAAAAAATTAAATACCTAAAATCAAGATTCAATAATTGGCGTTGTCCTGTGATACTCAAGTTTCACATGTTCAGTCTTTAGAACACAAAATGGAATTCAGTCAGTCTTTGAAAAGTTAAAATTTGAAAACCCTATCGTATCAGACTCTCGACTTGGAGAACTATCAACTTCATGCTCTAAAAACATAGAAGGTAAATAGTTAAAAGTTAAAGTGAAAGTATTAAGTAATTAATGGTTTTAGGTACTTTACTAATAGTACGTACAATGTACATGTAAAGGACATAAAGACTCAATAATGTAGTAATGTACATAACTATAATAATACAAAGTAAAAAATTATTACATTAATATACATTTGAATTTTGAAATTCGTTCATTTTAAATAAATAAATTAATAAAAATTGAACTTAATTATCGATATGATTTTCAGGCCAATTTGTGGAATGTTATTGCTGTTGTTAAGAGTCATCCAAAATCATGACACTTTTCAAGGACACATGTGAGGATTCTAGATGTTTCTTGACAATAGCAATAATAGACCCAAAATTTACTCGAAATTCATCCCAGGCCATTGCTGTTAGCGTTGATCTGCCTTTTACTTAACAATCGCGGCATCGCTGAGTCAGGATTAAGTAATCATTTTTTAAAAGACTAAACATAATTATTAATAATATAACTGAGTCCTGACACTTAATCGAGTTGGACATGTGTCATGATTCTGGATGAATCTAGGCACATGAGAAACCATTCATCTCAGGTCATCGGTCCTTCTTTTAGTCAATGGTTAGGATTTCAAGTAGAATCTTGGAGTACACGTGTCCCAATTTTAGGTAGAAATAGAATTTAACTTCAATCTTTAAAAATTTGGCTTGAAATAGAGCCGCGGTCATTGATCTATATTATTGAACGATATGGATAAAATTGTGAATCGTTAAAACTTAAACCTTTCGAATAACTAATAATTATTTAAACAAGGTTCCATGGCAACTAAATTCATGGCAAAAAAAATGATAGAATTAGTAAAAAAATGATTTTAAAAAATATTAGCATGAAAATAATTTATATAGCATATTAATTAATATAGAGAAAAATATTGAAATAAATATTGTTAAAGAAATGACTAACAACTAATTATACTAATAGAACCAAAATAGCAAGTAGAACGAAAAGCATAAAAGAAAAAAATGTAAAAACTTCTTATTCAAAAGTAGATAGCCAATATAATCATAGACATGTACATCCTAAAAAACTAGGGCTTTTGAAATCTTGCCCTGAGACTCTACCAGCCAATAGATCAAATAACTGGATATTCAGAGGCAAACAGGTGCTAGAACCTTTGGTCAAAAATTTTCAAGCAATTCCAACCTTTACAGTAAATACTTTGAACTATTTTACCACATTAGCTTTCTCACAGGATTCAGAGGCAAGTGATGTTTAGGATTTTGGCCCTAATCAGGGAGCCAACGTTTGCGGCAGTGAACCCCATCCTCATCAACTCTTGGGAAAAGATCTACCCTTGATCCATTTGACTTTTAGCTTAGATAAGTAGATTAATTTCTTTAACCCAACTAAATATGCAAGCCCCAACCTAAACCCCATTTATACCCAGCAAACAGGTTTTTCCATTAAACCATCATTTGGTTAACCAATCCCTATTTAGGAATTCGTAGTTCTGAATACTTTGAAAACATACATTACTCCTCATTGAAAATCATCACCCTTTTACCCTTCTCTCCATTCAACTACTTTACTATTGAATATAAGGCTAGTTTTGACTATTTTGTGTAAACACACTTAAGATGTTTACTAAGTTCATGTCGAGCTAGTAACACATGCCGAATAAAATATGTATACATGTTGAGTAAACAGTTGATGTCGAGCTACAGTGTGTGTTGAGCCACTAAATTCAATAGGTACTGAGTGAACTTTATGAAAAAATAAATCTTCAGGTGCCGAGTGAAGTTCAAGTGTTGAACAAAGGATAATGTGTTGAGTCACTGTCGATGCCGAGTGAAATAGAACTACTATAGGAGTTGAGTGAGCTAATTTTTCTATATGTGTCGAGCATTGGCAACTAGTATGTGTCAAGTAACATAGAAATTAGTATATGAGTTTGTGCCTTCACAAAGTCAAATGTAAATTGTTTTTGGAGCCAACATGGGATAAATCTTGAAGGACCTTAAAGATAAGAATGAATATTTAGCATTACCTATGCAATCGGCATGCAACCAATAAGAAAAATGGAGAAGGCATGCAACCAATAAGAAAAGTGCAAGGAATGAGTGGGAAATGAAGAATGAATATGGATCGTAGATTCATACAAAACCCTAATTCTTCAAAAATCTTTAAAAGGAGAACAAAACCCCATTGTATGCGTGAATGAATGAAGTGTATGGGTGGACTATAGTGTAATTTAGAGGGAAATTTGAAAAGAATTAGAAGAATAGAGTAGCATTGCAGCATTCAATTATTGAAGAATAGAGTATTAGAATACCACAGAGTGACATCAGATCAAGCAAGGATCAGGTTAGTTAGAGAAGAGCAAGGATCTAGAATCAGCAATTGGAGATTGCAAAGCTATCAAGTCAAAGACTTTCTAATACTCTCTAGAAATTGTATTAGATAATGGAAACCCTATGGAATTAGGTTGGCCTAGTAGCCATTCGTAAATCCTTTAATAGGGTGGCATTCCAAGAGAATGTATTGAAGTCCTTTAACCAGGCCTACTTTTAGCAGGGTAGTGAAATCCTTTAACTAGGTCACTTTTGACAGAGTGTAAAGTCTTTAAGAAGATAGACCTTTCACAAGGTAGACCATTGGAAGTGGTCAAACATTGTAACCTTGAATAGTTACACATTGCTACAGTGATATTTTGTGGGTGTCATCCCTACCCCAGTTTTAACTTCTGATTTTGGACAGTTTCTGGGTTACCAAATCTTGTGTTATCTATTTTCATTCATGTCTTTACTTTCATGTTTATTAGATGGATTAGATGCATGTGAATGTTTTTAGCTAAAAGGTTTTAGAGGTAAAATTTAGATACTTCTAATTCACACCCCCACCCCCCCTCTTAGAAGTGTATCTTCCCACTTGTTACTTCCAACAATTGGTATCAGAGTTGAGTTCTCACAAGAAGGAGCCTTACAGCTTGGAGAAAAGATCTGGAAATGGAAGTCTACAAACTTGGGAAGATAATAGAGAATTAGATGATTGACATAAAACTTTCTTTACATGCTTTGGATGAAGCTAGAGGAGAACTGAGAAAATCTTTAAAAAGAAGAAAAGAGATTTTCATAGCTAAGAATGACACGCACTACAAGGAGATTGGCACCTCAAATCTATTTTCAAATGGGGATTCCAAAGATTTTGATGCAACAATAGCAAACCTGATGGAGAAGAATAGAGCTCAAGCAAAAGAAATTAGAATACTCAAACTTGAACAAGAATCACAAGCCATAATGCTTTGTGAAGTGACTGAACAGAAAAAAAGAGCCAATGAAGAAAAATCCATAATAGAAGATAACAAGAGAAATATTACCAATAGACTAGAGGAAAAGACAATTGAGTTTCAAAGAATTTCCAACATGTAGCTAGACACCTTAAGCCAGATGATGAATGCACATCATGAGCTGAATATGAAAGACATTGAGATCTCTACACTGAAAATGCAAAATGAACAACTACAAAATGACTTGAAAAGAGAAAATGAAGTTGTAGAGAGCTTCAAAAAACCTAATGAGGAAATCAAGTACTTTGAATAGCTACTGAAATCACCTAGGGAAAGCAATGACACTTTAGGACTTGGTTACACCAGCACTGAAGAAGGAGAGTCCTCCATGACTGTAGAAGAAAGGAATAACAAAGGTAAGAACACTAAACCTACCTATCATTTATGTGGTAAAAAGGGGCATACCTCTAATGTATGCAAGAGCAAGAATGCCCATCAGCATGACAAGCCTAAGAATGCAAGGTATTGTCATAAGTGCAAAAAAAAGGACATCAAGCACATAACTGCAGAACTAGGATTGTCAGAATACCAAAATTTGAAGGTCACTACTAAAACTGCAAGAAGTATGGACATAGAGCTTTTGAGTGTAGATCAAAGCCTATGTGGACACCTAATCATCCTGCAAAGGGAAATAACTATGCACATCACTACAATTGGGATTACAACACCAGGTATAGCTATCATTACTGTCAAGAATATGGATACATTCCTGAAAATTGCATAGGGACACATTTTAGAGGAAACTACAGTATATGGTTGAGTCAAACCACATGTTTTAGATGCTTAAAGACTGGTCATATCAGCAAGAATTGCCCAACAAGATCAAAGGCACCCAACTCAAAGAATGACAAAGGAAAAGAGAAGGTACATGTTGAACACATCAGAGAAGAAATGAATAAGACATGGAAGAAGAAAGATGAATTTAGCTCATCAAATGAAGGGATCACTTCACCTAACAGGTCAAGTGATCACACTTCATCAAACTAAGTAGATAGAAGGAATGAGTGACTGATTTACTAAGCTTTATCATACATCAGTTCCTAAATAAGATAGTACTAAAAAGAAGAGATCAACATGATTAGAGATGCAAAGTTGAAATTCAAGTTTTCACTAGTGTTTCCAAGTTGTCCTTGGATATCGAGTGAATGTCAATATATGTCGAGCTACTAGTAGGAGCCAAGTAATTGGTCACAGCTGAGTAGGAAATGGAAGCCGAGTGAAGAGGGAATCTAGTTGGAGCCAAGTGATGGAAAGCCAAGGGAAGCCAAGTTATGCTAAAATCTTTAAGGAGCCGAGTGTATAGTTATATATGTACTAAGCATTTAATGCTTTTCTTTGAAGAGTATAAGGTCATTTTTTCGATCATTTCTCATCATTCAAATGCAAAACAAGAACGAGAAGAGCATAGAAGTGATTGAAAAACAAAAATTGAAGCTTTTGCACATATTTCAACAAAGATCAAGCACCATTTTCATCAATCTAAGGTATTCCTCAAGTGCCAAGCTGTGCAGTTATAAAGTTTTATTTCTTTTGAAACTGTAGATTTGCAATATGGCTTCCAGTTCTAAAAACCCTAAAGAAAGTGAAGATTTTGAGGTTCAGTTAGTCAGCAATGAGGTTAAACAACCAAATTTTAGGCTGATTCCAAAAGTTGCATATAAGAACGACCCTGTCGGTGCACTATCCATTATTTCGCCCAAAGTCGTGATGGTGCAAGATGTTAGGAAATGTTACAATTGCAAGGTAGGAGTAGTAGGAGACATGGAGATTCATCAAGCATATGATAAACTATGTGAAAATGGAGTGTTAAAGGAAGAATTTCAAATAGTTGAAAGAAAAGGCTTAACCCGTGCCCTAGTTTTTCCCATAGTTTTAAAAATTGAGTAGATAAGAATTGTCCTAAGTAGACTACATAATGGTTATTTATGGTTAGAAGGAGGGCCTATCAAGATAACAAAGAGAATCATGCATAGGGTTATAGGTTTTCCAACCCTAGATCAGTACAAGACCCTACGAAGTGATTCTAAGGAATCTATTGAAAAGAACATTGAGGCAAAATGGAAAAAAAGGGGCTTGACCATTGATACAATCATAGATCCCCTTCTGGACTTTGTAGTAAGAGTTATATCTCACAAGTTTTATCAATCAAGCAGATTGAATAGTGTTCTATGCATTGCTATGGATGTAGCCTACAAAATTGTCAAGAAGGATCATACATATGATCTAGCAGAATTTCTATTACAGTAGATCATGGAGAATCTAGGAGCAATAAGAAGATCAAAAGGTGCTTAGTGTAAGTTTGGATTAGTTTTGATCTATATATTTTTCTATGTTCTAGAAGAATTTCCCTCTTTTGGTAAAGTAAATTGGAAATCAAATAAGTCAACTATTACTCAAATCAATGAGTACATTGAGCAAATGGGAGACAACTTTGACTCTCTAATGACTAGTTACTTTGAGGATTTCAAGAAATCCATGAAGCAAAGACTAAGGATACAAGTTTCCCTAGTGGAACAACACATCAATGATATTTGTTTCTTAGTTGATATTGATCATACTTATATCCAAGTAGCAATTCCAAGGGCTAGCTGTCTAAGACCATTAGGATATGAGATATAAACAGTTTTGAAGCATCAACATCAATCATAGCATTGCTTGTAGAAGAAATTGATAAGAGTGCCCAACCTTTTGGAACATATGATGCTATGAGATCCAAAGTAGATATGGAGTTGAAGACTGCCTCCACTTTGAAGAAGAAAGACAAGCTTGTTAAGAAGCTAAAAGAAAAATTTGGGGAAGGCATAGAAAAAGAAGCGGAAGAGGAAGATGATGATGATGAAGAAGAAGAAGAGGAACATCAACCTCTTGCATTGATACAATGCTTAGGTGAGGATGAAGAAGAGGAAGAGGAAGTAGAGGAAGCACCAGCTCAAGCTGAGCCCAAGAAGAGAAAGGCCAAAGCTCAGCCTAAAGCAAAGAAGGTTGCAAAGCCAACCCAAGCCAAGCCAACTATACCAGTGACAAGAGCCACCACAAGAGCCTTAACTCAAAAGGCCAAGGAACAACACAAAGAGAAGAAGAAGGCTACTGAGTTGACTAGTCCTATGCAAAAGAAACCAAAGAGAAGATATGTTACACAACCAAAGTCAAATGATGAGGAAAAGACTGAATGTAAAGATATTAGCCAATTTAGAGTGGTAAGCCATGCTCCTAAGCCAAATATTGATGCAATTTGTGATAATGTTAGGAAGAATGCAAATTTTTCTGAATTAAAAAATATTGATTTTAATAAATTAAGTAGAGTAGATCAGAATAAAGTTGAAGAATCAGTATATGCCATGATGGTAGAATTCAAGAATACTCCTCTTGAATTAGAAAATACAATGCCCAAGGAGTTATATGAAATTGTTGAAAATAAGAGGCATTATTTTTTTAAAATGGAAAAAAAAAATAAGAGAATCCACATTAGCACAAGTGATGCCAAAATTGACTAAAGGTCAAATAACTAAGGCTAATCAGAAACATGGTAGAAAGTTTGCACCAAAATATAGAGCCTTCAGCATCTTGCAGAATAAAATTGAAGAAGTTGTCAATAAATCAACAAGAATTTGGAAGTTGATATATGGCTTGACTACTGTCAACGATGGAGAAGAAGATCCCTTTGAGGGATAGAACACTGAAGAGGGTGAAGATGCAAATAAGGCTAAGGCCAGTAAGAAAGAGAAGGAAGATAAAATAGTGGAGGAGGAAATAGAAAAAGAAAAAGAAATGGCAATAGCTGAAGATCAAAAAATAGATCAAAGTGTCCAAGACACTCAAATGCCACCACCAAGTCCTCCAAACACAACACCTATAGATACAGTGACTGTACAAGATGTTCCTAACACTTCAGCTCAAAACATCAATCCATTAACTACAGAGGATCTCAAAAAGATCCTTCACCAATCAACATTATAGGCACAACTTTGCACAAATCCCGTTTTGGTGAGTGTTGATGAACTACAAAGAGTTGTAGCAGAAATAACTAGGGAGAAGGAAACCACACAAGAACAATTTACACAACCTCCCACAGCTACAGTAGAGCTACCTAAAGAGCAAGGAGAACAAGACAAAATTGCTAGGGTTGATTCTACAATAAAGGTGACAACAACTACCGAGGAGCAAACAAAGGAACAAATAGGACAAGTTGTTCCTGCAGCACAAACCCAAGGTGCACCTCCTCAAATTATCATCATTGATCAAGATAGTGGAAAGAGGAGAACGAAGTGGAGAAAACCCCCAAGGAGCAAGAGGCAATACAAATGTTGGTAAACTTGCCTACCTCAGGGACTCCTCAGAAGAAGCCAAGTTTTGATGCAGCGCCATTGCAAATTTTAGTACTAGGCTTGAGCTCTACCAAGATTGCAAGGGTACTTCACTATGGAGACCTTGATCTTGATAAAGAAATAGTCATACCAAGTTATGACTCAAAAACCATGAACCTGCAGCAAATAAATGAAGTGCAAGAGGCACTAGAAAAGAGAAAGAGATAAGAGATACTCAGAAATGGGTATAAGCAGAAGCAAGCACTAATAAAAATTAAAGAAATATTTCTTGATGCATTCAGCTTGCAGACACCTGTTGAAACCAAGTCTATATTGGAACAACTGACAAATATTGTAGAACAGGTGACAAATGAAGATGAGGAAACCAATGAGAAAACTTATGGAATGGTCTAAGAATAAATTTCAAGAAAAAGTTAATAAGAAAATATCAAGTGAAATAGCACTTTCACAAGTTGAACTGGCAAAGAAGCTTGAAAAAGTAAAGAAAGTACTTGAGAATGTATTCTCATTGTACAAAAAGTTGTGTGATTTCTCATACTTCACATAGGAAACAAGCCAAAGGATACTGAGCTTGGAGAGAAATGTAAATATTTCTAGCACTCAACTACCAAAAGATCCAGCTAGAGTGAGAAGCATTTTACAGCAATGCTTCACACACAGAAAGAATTAGATATGTTAATAGTAGAAGAGGCCAATATCAAGGCCAAATTGATGCAAATTCAGTCTTCCATAACCCCACATCTGGAAGTACTTCATAACGAGTAGGCCTATGCTGAAAATGTACTAAAGAAAGATCCTAATCTTTCTACTTTAGAAAGACTTGTTCATCTTGCAGCAAAGACAGCTATCCAACATAAATCATTGCAAAATTTCCTTGAATAATAGGGATGCTTCTCTCAAGATGATCATGGAGGTAAATAAAACATTTTTGGAAAATATGGTCTTAACCCTTAGAACCCTTTGACATAAGTGTCAAAAAGGGGGAGATATAGTTAAGGGGGAGAAATAATTAAGAGGAGATATAATGTTTTGGGGGAGTTGTAGATACAGAATGGAAGGAAAAAATGGGATGCAAAGATACAGAAACAAAGGAAAAGACTATTAGACAAATTCAGCACAAGAGTTTTGATTATAGGAATGGTAATGGCACATCAACTCAGGGGGAGCTAGAAGACTTTGAAGTATACAAAATTTTGAGAAGTTTTGAAGTTTTGTGTGTATGTTGAACTGTATGCATATTTTACTTGAGGGGATTAGACCTTGATAGACTACTAAGTGTTTTTGACACACATGTCAAAGGGGGAGATTGTTGAATCTAAGACTGGTTTTGACTATTTTGTGTCAACACACTTAAGATGTTTACTAAGTTCATGCCGAGCTAGTAACACATGCCGAGTAAAATATGTATAGATGCCGAGTAAATAGTTGATGTCGAGCTATAGTGTGTGTTGAGCCAGTAAATTCAATAGGTTTCGAGTGAAGTTCAAGAGCCAAACAATCTTCAAGTGCCGAGTGAAGTTCAAGTGCCGAGCAAAGTATAAGGTGTCGAGTCACTATAGATGTCGAGTGAAACAAAACTACTATAGGAACCAAGTGAGCTAGTTTTTCTATATGTGTCAAGCATCAACAACTAGTATGTGCCGAGTAACACAAAAATTAGTATATGAGTTTGTGCCTTCAAAAACTTAGATGTAAACCATTTTTGGAGCTGACACGGGATAAATCTTGAAGGATCTTAAAGATAAGAATGAATATTTTGCATTACCTATGCAATCAGCATGCAGCCAATAAGAAAAATGGAGAAGGTATGTAACCAATAAGAAAAGTGAAAGGAATGAGCAAGAATTGATGAATGAATATGGATCGTAGATTCATACCTAACCCTAAGTCTTTGGAAATCTTTAAAAGGAGAATGAAACCACATTGTATGTGTGGATGAATGAAGTGTATGGGTGAACTCTAGCAAAATTCAGAGGGAAATGTGAAAAGACTTAGAAGAATAGAGCAGCATTCAGTTATTGAAGAACAAAGTATCAGAATATTGCAGAGTGAGATATCAGATCAAGAAAGGATCAAGTTAGTTAGAGTAGAACAAGGATCTAGAATCAGCAATTGGAGATAAAAAAGCTATCAGGTCAAAGACTTTCTAATACTCTCTAGCAATTGTATTAGATAATGGAAACCCTCTGGAATTAGGTTGGCCTAGTAGCCATTTGTAAATCCTTTAATAGGGTGGTTTTCCAAGAGAATGTACTAAAGTCCTTTAACTAGGCATACTTTTAGCAGGGTAGTGAAATCCTTTAACCATATCACTTTTGACAGACTGTAAAGTATTTAATAGGAAAAGCCTTTCACAAGTAAAACCATTGGAAGTGGTCAAACAGTGTAACCTTGAATAGTTACACATTGTTGTAGTGATATTTTGTGGGTGTCATCCCCACTCCAGTTTTACCTTCTCATTTTGGAGGGTTTTTGGGTTACCAAATCTTGTGTCATCTATTTCCATGCATGTCTTTACTTTCATGTTTATTAGATGGATTAGATGCATGTGAATATTTTTAGCTAACAGGTTTTAGAGGTAAAATTTAGATACTTCTGATTCACCACCCCCTCCCCCCCTCTCAGAAGTGTATCTTCTCAAATGTTAATTCCAAAATTTACCCCCTCAACCCCATAGCTTGACACCATCAAACCAAGGAGATAAGGTCCTAATTGTTAGCGACCAAGACAACAAAGATTGTTGGCAGGAATGCTAGGAGGTTAGACTATTCACTTTCTAGAACGCCCCCAAAGCAGAGCTACATAATCTAATTGGCTGGTTGGAGGACTTTTGTGACTATCAGGTAAGTATTTCTCAGTATACTGATATATTAGCTTACATACATTGTAGTGAGGAGGTTGTGAAAAAAGACTTTCTATATGATTCTGATTATTTTTTCAAAGGTCATGCGATTAAATTCTTTGAATGGACACCAACCTATAATGAAGATAACTTAAATTTTTTAACTCCAACATGGTTCTCCATAAAACCTATCCCTTTAGAGTTAAAAAAAATAGGTACTATAAAAATTATAGGATGCTCAATGGGAGACTTGATTGGATTAGATGCCTCCTTTGAGTGTTGTAACAACATAAAACTCCTAATCAAATGCAGAGCAAACAATGACTCTCAAACCAATCAAAATTATTACCAACAGATCGACATACAAACTAAAATTTTAGAGGTATGAAGGAAAAATTATAGAGATAATCAGGCTTGATGATGAGGGGAAGTTCTCCTTCAGAACATTGCAAGCTACATCAGATCTCAATGCCTCTCTTCTCATGATCAGAATAAGGCACCAAAGAATGAAGCAAAATGAGTCTTTAGCAAAGGGAGATTTTTTAATGAGCACAAGAGATAACTCAGGCAATGCAATGATAGAAAATTCAAATAAGGCTAAAGCAACAAATGACAATAGCCTAACACTCCAAATCAATGGAAATCAGAAGGAAACAATCATAACATCACAAGAGAATAGCAAAGGAAGTCTTTAATCAGAAATGCCCAAAAGCACAGACAAGAGCAAAGATAAATTGTATTCATTAGATATAGTGAAGCAACAAGATCTCAACCTCAACTTAGAAAAGCCCCCCAAATCAGATAAGCAGTCCAAAATACAAAGTATAATTGTTTATAGTAAAAAATCTAAAAGGAAAGAAAAGGTCCTACGAAGTTAGTCAATGAACAAGAGAATTTTTTAGAAACCAATATGTTGGGTAATAAGAGCTTAGCTAATTCACTCAGAAATATTGATGAAATGGAATACTCATCCATATATGGAGAAGCTTCAGCGAGTGGAAAGATTAAACATATGGAAGACAATTCGAAGGTACAAAGGTAACAGGCTCAAGAACCCTCTTTGGTGATCTTAACCTTTGACAAGAAGACTCTAAAGTGGCTAACCAAATTTTGGCAAAATCCCACCCCAAGGAGAGAGTCTCCTGAAGACAAACTCAATACAAGCATATAAGGAGGAAACAATATTGGATACAATTGTCTAATTGTGTGTTTTCTTTGATGTTACACAAATGTCATATCAATTGTCAATTAGTGCTTACCGAGCTCACTTGGTCAGCAAGATAGTTTTTCTTGTCTACCAAGCATTCTTGAAGTTTACTCTATGAAGACAGTGTCTACAAATCTCACTCAGAAGTCAAAGGAATTCTGGCAAGAAACAGTGTTAACCGAGTTCACATAGTTAGCAAAGAAAAGTTGGATAGAGTCAGTGTTCTCTGAGTTCACTTGGTTGCTAAACAATTTTTGCAAGTTCGTAGTATTAACCAAGCTTATGTTGGTTAACACAAGAAATCATCTCAATACAAGTATTTACCGAGTAGGGTTGGCTAATGAAGGATTTTGTTGTTTTGACATAAAAAGCTTAATTATTTTAAGTAATATTTATAGCTAACTATTGTGATGATTATTGGTTATTGTAATTTGAATTTAAGCCGACTTGATAATCTAGATGGTATAAATGAAAAGTCAATTTGAGATTTCTTGTGTGTGTGTGCAAGTATATTGATTGAATTGAGAAGAAAAGAGTGAGAGCAAACTTGAAGGATAAGCAGGATCCTTGTGGAGCAGAAAAGTGTTATTTGATTAGGAAGGATCAAGTATGAAGTAGAATAGAGATCTGTAATCAGCAATTCAATTGCATCACAATCAAGTCATTTCATTGTTACTCTTTAACCATTGAAGTAGTGATCTAAAATCTCTTAACAGAGTTGGTTTAATAGCAAAGTATAAATCCTCTAACAAGGTGACAGTTCCATTGAATTATTTTAAGACCTCTTACAAGGCCACTCCTAATAGGGTGATTAAATCCTCTAACATGGTCACACCTAACAGTGTGTTTTGTAACCTTTAACTAGGCTGGCTCCTAACAAGGCTCAATTCAAAATAGTGAAAAACAATAACTAGCTGCATTGGTGATTTTTCCCATAATGGGTTTCCATGTTAAATCCTGGTGTCTCATGTGTTCATGTTATTTCTCTTATGCCTACAAATTAATCATTGCTGATGTTTAAGATAAGCTAAAAGTAAATCACACTCTGCATTTACCAAGTTACAACATTTTCTGTGTTTACCAAGTAACAACAGTAATTAGTTTTCTTGGTCTAAATTTTATTTTTGACATCTAAGGGATCTGGGATTTATTTTAGTGGTAATTGATTCTCCCCCCCCACCCCGCTCTCAGTTACTCATTCTATATTTCCAACAAATAGACCTAAAGATATCCCAGTGCAAGACCTTCATGATTTTTTTAAATAAGGAGCTAGAGGAGAATGAAGACATTGAAGCAGAAGCTTTAAAAGAGGAGGAAAAGGAAAATATAGAAAGGCTCTCAAAGGAATTGATCTAGGTATTTGACTTTGAAAATGAAGATAATTGCAATATTTCATAGAAAGAAGAACTTTTGCATCAAGTATTTTAGTTGGGAGGAGATAATTACACTTTTGAAGATCTCATAAGGGACCTATTATCTTTTGAAGAAGAAAATAAGCCAAACAATGGCACTGATGACATGGTAGCCAAAAAGTTATGTGAGGTTGAGATAGAGCCACCTTGGATCACCAAAGCATAATAGAATATATACTACAAGAGTTGGGTAATGAAGAAAAGGAGGTCAAGGAGAGTAATCAATCTAAGATAGTAAAAAGTGCACAAGAGAATCTAGAATAGTTGGGCATAATAATGAATTAGGAATGGGTTAAGTTCCCTAATCTTGGCAGGATAAAATCTAGAAGAGGAAGAAAATCACTCGAGGAACTCAGAGAAGCAGATGGTTAGGCCCGAGAGCAGCAAAAAATCAACTAGCTTTTTAACATAGGGAAGGGGAAGATCCTTCCCAAGGAACCATGAAGATCACCACGTGGAATGCTAGGGGCTTAAATGTTCCTAGCAAAAAAAGATTACTAAAACAAAATATAAAATTATTTGAATCTGAAATTATTTTATTACAGGAAACTAAACTAAATAAGATAGAAGGAATTAATTTAGGTAAGAAGTTAGGCAATTGGAGTATTACTATGCAAGAATCTATCGGTGCATTAGGCGATTTAGGTTTCATTTGGAATCATACGAAAGTAACCTTAGATATTTTAAGATCAAACAATAATTGGATTAGTGGTACAGTCAAAAGCTTGAAATCCAACCTCAAGTTTATTATAATTAACAGTTATGGTCCAACCACCAATCTAGAGAAACAATTAGTCTGGGAAGAAATCAGCCAATTCATGAAGGATAATCAAAATAGTCTAATCTTACTAGGAGGAGATTTCAAAACTATTATAAACTTGAATGAAAAAATAGGGGGATCTCAATAGATCCTTTAATCTTCTAAAGATTTTTTAAAATGGTGTGATTTCCATAATCTAATTGATATCCCATTTAATAATGGGAATTTTACATGGAACAACAAACGGAAGGATTTTGCATATATAGCTAAAAAATTAGATAGGTTTTTTATTAAAGGAGATCTAGATGTAAATAACTTAAATATTCAATCTTCGACTCTACCGATTGCTAGTTCTAACTATTTCCCAGTTAGAACTGAATTTTCTGAGCCTCACAAACCTATTAGGAATTCATTTAAATGCGAAAAATGTGGTTTTTAGATTCTAGTTTTTTAGATAATATCAAGGAGTGGTGGTCACAAGGTGATTTTGAAGGATCTAGGATGTTTATTTTTGGGTCTAAAATGAAGATGCTCAAAGAAAATATTCTCAGATGGAACAAAGAACACTTCAACAACATTTTTAAAGAAAAAATTGACATCAAAGATAGATTAAAGGAATTAAATCTAGAAATTATTAAGAATGGTATGAATAATGATAGTTATCTTTTAGAAAAAGAATTGCTTGCTAAACAAGAGGATATACTATCCAAAGAAGAAATTTTTTGGAGACAAAAGTCACAAGAAAGGTGGCTAGAGGAAGGAGATTGTAACACTAAATTTTTCCATAACTCCACCCTCTATAACATAGTCAAAAGTAAAATATTGAGTATTTGAAATCATTTAGGTACATCAATAGATAAATCAAACAAAATCTCAGAGATTTTTGTGGATCATTTTCAGAAAACATTAAATAATTTTGAAGGGTCAAATAGAGAGGCTCAAGCCAACTTGCTTGAAGTGATCCCTAAATTGGTCACAATGGAGGACAATAAAGCATTAAATAAACCCATAACATTAGAAGAAGTTAGAACTATGGTGTTTAACATGAATCCTAATAAATCACTAGGTCTAGATGGATTTCAGGCATTTTTCTATCAGAAATGCTGGGACATTATTAGTATAGATCTTCGGGAAGCTATTCAAGCATTCAGGAAGGGTGGATCTTTGTTATCCAAAATTAATTATTCCTTTCTCATGTTGATTCCTAAAAAGACAAAGCCTGAGAGTCCAGGAGACTTTAGGCCCATTGTGTTGTGTAGTACCATTTATAAAATATTTTCAAAGATATTAGCAAACTGACTAAAATTAATCCTTTCGAAGATTATCTCCAAGGAACAAACAGGTTTTGTACTAGGAAGATCTATTCTAGATGGCATTCTTACCATTCAAGAAACTATTCACTCAGCCCAAAAGAATAAAGAGGCATATATGTTCATGAAGCTTTACATCCAAAAGCATATGATATGGTGGATTGGTAGTTCCTCTGCAAAACCCTAAAAGCTTTTGGTTTTTCCCATCAATGGATTAACCATATTTACAAATGCATCACCTCTACCAAAATTTATGTTCTTATTAATGGGTCCCCCAAAGGTTTTTTTGAAATCTTGAGGGGCATAAGACAAGGAGATCTGTTATCCCCATTTCTGTATATTATTATGGCTAAAGCATTTGGGAGATCTCTTACTGAGGCTTATAAAAAAAAAGAGATTAAAGGTATTATCATCACTAGAAATATCCCTAATATAAATCAACAATATGCAGATGACACAATTTTGCCAGGTGTAAGCATAGTGAAAGAGGTGATTGTATTGAAATCCATCATAGAGTGATACATGAATGCATCCGGCCAAAAAGTGAATGAGTCAAAATCAGAGATATATTTTATTAAATATAGATTCTAAGGTGGAAAAATAGATCTGCCCCATTATGGGATACAAAAAAGGTTCATTCCCATGTAAGTACCTTGGCATTGAGTTATAGAAGGGTGTGAATTCTAGTAAGGTTTGGTATAATACAATGGAGAAATTAGAAGCAAGGATTGGTTGCTGGAAAAATAAGTGACTCATGAAAGCAGGAAAGAGTATCAAGATAAGTTCAATTTTATCGGCCATCCCTACATACCCACTCTCCTACCTCCCTCTCCCCAAGCATCTTCATCATAAGTTAGAGTCAAAAATTAGAATATCCTTTGGAATGATTGCAAGGAATCCAAAAAATTGGCCCTCATAAATGGGACAATATTTACAAACCTAAGGAATGTGGAGGATTAGGAATTAATAACCTACAATGGAAAAATGAAGCATTAGGGGCTAAATTAATATGGCGTCTCTACACAGAAAGAGAACATAAATGGGCCAAGATTATGTATAATAAGTACTTGAATGCATAAGACCCTATTTTGATTTTAAGAATGAAGACCCTTCCTAAAGGATCAAAAAGTTGGAACTTTATGGTTAAGTGTCACCACCTCATTGGAAAATACCTAACTTGGGATGTTGGTAAGGGTGATGAAGCCCTTTTTTGGGAAGACTCCTAGGATGGATACCCACCAATAGATAGTAGTCTAATCCCAAGAGACCTAAAGAAAAACTAATTAATTTATGGGGTAGTAAAGTAAGTGACTACAAAACAATGATCACTACAGAAGAATATTCTAGATGGTTTTGCAAACCTCTAAAAGATATAGAGATGGATTTAGCTGCTATAAAGGCATATGAAAAGATCATACAAGACAGGAAAGTTAAGCAGTATGAGAGGAATGAAAAGCTCATCTAGGTAGCATCAAATGATGGCAAGTATAGTGTGAAAAATGGATACAAAGTGCTGATAAACTCAAGAGATGAGATGAAGTGGAAATCCCACTTAAACTCTGTTGGGATCCTACCTGTTTGCTGAAGGAAGGATTTTTCTTATGGTTGGCATTTCAAAATAGGATTTTGACGGAAAAAAAACTCCATAAACAAGGTATCAAAGGCCCTTCAAGGTGTGTTCTTTGTAAGCATGACAGTCAGAATGCTGACCATCTATGATATAGTTGCCCATACTCTTGATTCTATTGAGACTGGCTTAGATAGAGGTTAGGTTGGTACTCTTCGTCACCTAAATCATTAATTAATTTTCTCAAAGGTTGGCCCACCAACCTATGCAAGGGAATCTATAGTAAACTATTGAACATTTATCCCTGCATCCTTGTGTGGGAAGTATGGAAAGAAAGGAATAGAAGAATTTTTTGCAATATAGAGTTGAAATTAGAAGAGTTAGTCCAAAAAATAGAAGCTAGCATAGTTGAAACAATTAACTCCCATCTTAGGAAATCTAGAATAGAAGAAGGATCCTTTTCTATCTAGGATGGCCAAATTAAAAAGGTATGGCCTAATTTGATAAATCCTCCTCTCATTTATTTTAAGAAAAGAAATGAAGCAAGGAAAAGGTGCAAATGGACCCCCCCTCCAAAGGGATGGGCAAAGCTTTACTTTGATGGGGCAGCTAGAGGTAATCCAAGGACAACATGAATTGGATGCATCATCAATGATGATACAGGTCAATGGATTTCTAAAAAGGCCAAGTCCATTAGCCCTACTTCTAATAACCTAATAGAGCTTGAAGCACTAGAAGAAGGGTTGAAGCTCTATCAATATTTAGGATTATCAAAAATCTTCATCAAAGGCGATTCTCAAATTGTTTTAAATGCAATAAGGAATAGAGCTGCTCCAAATTGGGTCCTTAATTCCAAGTTAGAAGAAGTTATTAATCTGATAGATAGGTTTGAGGATATCAAGATCTGCCATATCTTTTGAGAAGGTAACCAAAAGGCATACCTTATGGCTAACAAAGGAGTTGATGGCAGGGTAAACTTTAAGAAATCCGCCTCCAAAAAAGATATCAAATATTGGCAAATCTTTCATTATTTTTTATAATATATATATATATATATATATATATATATATATTTCTATTGGCGAATCTCTCAATTTTTTACTCTAAATATGATTAATATTGGCGACTATTTTAGAATCATAATTTTTTTGTATAAAATATTAATGAATATCAATAATAATAGGAAGTTAATTAATCACCATGGAATATTACAAATCAAAATTGAACATTGTTTTACCTTGTGGAATATTATAAGGATCGTTACATATACTTTAAATCAATAGTGAAAACTAAATATCGATGATATATTCCTAAAGTAACTAATAATTATGATAACTATGCCAGCTCCCAAGGGTTTGGAGGCAAAGCTCCTTCAACTCATCAACAACTCATCCCCTGACCAGGTCTCTCATTAGGGAGAGAGGATTGATAGTTATTCTCTGGACAGTCTAAATGGCTGGTGTATGACAAAAAAAATTATAAGAAGAACCAACATCGTGACCACCCCCCTTTGTCCCCAGCGACAACCAGAAGCAAGGTTAAGGCTGATGTTGGGATAACTCCCAAGCAACCAGGAAGGAAGAAATCCAACCAACTATTGCAAGAAGAAACCAAAAGAAACTTGGCAAATAGGAGCCAGGGAACAATCAAGGAATTCTTAGGAAGTAAGAAATGAAGGTCATTTCTTGGAACATTAGGGGCCTCAATGGGGCTCATAAATAGAAACTAGTCAAAAATTTGATCAGAGATCAAAGACCCAAATTTTTACTATTCTAGGAGACTTAGATGGAAAGGGATTTGGTAAACAAGTTATCTTTCAACAAATCCATGAACAGTGATGCCACTGATTCGGACGGAGCCTCGGGAGGGGTGTTGATTCTTTATAACAACAGGGCATTTAAGATGTTTCCCATCTTAAATGTTGATAATGCTCTACTATACAAGGTGTCCCACATCCATAGTGATGACTCTTGGTTCATCTTAAACCTGTACACCCCAAATTCAAAAAGGGAAAGGAAAGCTTTATGGGATAAGATCTCAGCAGTCATTACCAACAACAATATTAATAAAGGGATCATCATGGGAGATTTTAATTCTCCTCTCACAGACGATGAAAAATGTGGAGGTCTTGCTCTGGATTAGGATAGCAAGCTTGACTTCTCCAACTTCATCCACAATCTAGCTTTCATGGATGTGGACCTCTTGGGGGGAAGATTCACTTGGTCTAACAAAAGAGTTCATGGAGAATGTATCCAAGTTCATCTTGACAGAGCCCTCATCTCTCCTGAGTGGCTATAGACTCACTCTTGTAGACTTTCCCTCCTCCTCAGAGTGGGCTCTGACCATTCTCCAATTTCTCTCTCTATTAGCCCTCTAGCTGTCAAAAGGACTTTCCCCTTCTATTTTGAGAAAATGTGGATTACCCACCTGGCTCTAGAATCTAAGATTTATTCCTAGTGGAATATTGAGGTTGAAGGCACTCCAATGTACAGGGTTGCCCAAAAACTGAAGAATGTGAAGAGAAACATTAAAATTTGGAACAAGTCAGACTTTGGCCACATTTTCCAGGATAAAGATGAGAAGACTGATCATCTCTATATCACCCAAGAAGAAATTCAACAAAATGGATATAATGACCAGAACAGGTTGGAAGAAAGGGCCATGCTCTCTGACCTCCACAACATCATTACTAAGGAAGATAATTACTGGAAACAAAGATCTGGAGTAAGTTGGTTGAAAGAAGGTGACCAAAACTCTCGTTTCTTCCATTTGACCATGCTCAAACATCGTGCAAGCAATAGGATCTCAAACATTAAGAAAGGCCAGGATCATCTATCCAAGGATGATGAGATTGCAGACAAAGCTATTCAGTTCTTCTCATCCCTCCTTTCCAAGGATCCTTCTCTATCAATGTCAGATCAAGCTGACATTTTTTTGGCAATCCCCTCCTTGTTGCAATCATATCACAATTCTATGTTGAAAGCTATGCCCTCCCTGGAGGAAATCTTCCAAGCTCTCAACTCTCTTCTGAGGGACAAAGCTCTTGGCCCAAATGATTTCTCGACCTTCTTTTTTCAAGTCTACTGGGAGGTGGTCAAAAGGGATGTTACTAAGGTTTTCCAAGAATTCTTTAGAGCCAAAAATATTTTGAAAGAATTCAATGCCACTTTCCTAGTTCTCATTCCAAAGATATCTGGGGCCGATACGATGGACAAGTTCAGGCCAATTAGTCTTTGCAATTCTTTTTACAAATGCATCTCTAAGGTTCTTACCACAAGACTCCTCAACATTCTCCCCGTGATCATCTCCCCTCAACAGACTGGTTTTGTCCCTGGGAGGCAGATTCTTGACTCTATTGTCATGGTTCACGAGGTCATCAATTCTCTAGATGTCGGTAAGAAGGAAGGTTTTCTACTCAAATTGGATATGTCTAAAGCCTATGACATGGTGGATTGGAATTTTCTTATGGCAGTCCTTCAAGCGTCAAGTTTTAATGCTCATGTTTGTAATATTATCTCTCAACTTGTCTCCTCACCTTCTTTATCTATTTTGGTTAATGGCTCCCCCTCTAATTTCTTCTTCCCCTTGAGAGGACTGAGGCAGGGTGACCCCATTTCCCCTGTTCTCATTATCGTTTTGGCTAAATGTCTGGGAAGACTCATCTAGAGGAAATGTTAGGATAGGAGTCTGCAAGGTCTCAAGCCCTCTTTGAGTCCCTTTACCTTCAGTCACTTGCAATTTGTGGATGACACTATCTTGGGGGGAGAAGCTTCAATCCGTGAGGCTAGAGTTTTTAAGGACCTCCTAAACACCTATATCAGGGGTTCAGGCCAGGCTATTAATTGGGAGAAGAGTTCAATTTTCTTCGTCAACACCCCTTTGGAGAGATAGAGGAAAATTGCTTGTATCTTGGGAAGCGGCGTTGGATCCCTGCCCACCAACTATCTTGGCCTACCCTTGGGTTCCAGACCCTTGAATTACTTATGGAATAGCATCATAGATAGATTCAACAAGAAACTTGTTAGATGTAAAGGGGCCACCCTTAGCTAGGCTAGCAAGTGTACCCTGGTGAAATCTATATTCCAGAACCTGCCTACTTATGCATTAAGCCTCTTTGGTATCCCTGCCAAACATGCAGATAGAATAGAGAAGATTCAAAGGGACTTCCTCTGGACAGGGGCTGATGACCACAAGAGATACCATCTTGTTGCCTGGGACCTTGTTTGCTTCCCAAAATGCCATGGAGGTCTAGGTATTAGAAAGATTAAACATCTTAATAACGCCCTTTTAGCCAAACAATTATGGCATATCTTTTAAAGCACAGGTGTTTGGAGGGATATCTTGATTGAGAAATATCTAAGAAGATAGTCTCTTAACTTCTTGATAATTGAGATTGAGATTCCCTAGGGGTCCTATATTTCGAATGGGATCTTGAAGGCTAGACCCCTAGCTAAGTCAAAGGGAAAATGGAAGGTTGGCAAAGGGGATAATATCTTATTTTTGTAGGATAACTGAACTAGTCAAGGACCTCTTATCAATCACCCCAGTTATGGAAGATGGGCAAAACAATGCATAGGAAGATTTGGCATGCAAGTTAGTGATTACAGAACTAGTCAAGGTTGGCATGACCTACTTGAGCTATCCCTGGACCTTATCCCTCTGATGATTTTACTGAATGCCACACCCATCAACAACAATAGGGACACTATCATTTAGGTAGATAACTCGAATCGGCTATACTATGTTGCCTCTGGCTATTTCTCTATATGGGACAAGATGGAGAAGCCAATTTGGGCCAAAGCCTGGATTTCTAGTCTCACTCCCAAAACTAATATCTTTTTCTGGCTCCTTTTGCAAGATAAAATTCTTACCTTGGATAATTTAGCCAAGAGAGGCCAAATAATCCCCAATATGTATAGCCTCTGCAAGCATAACTTGGAAATGGTGAATCACTTATTCATCCATTGTCCCTATTCATCCAAGGTGTGGAACCTTCTGACCAGGGATCTTGGTTTCAGTTGGTGCCCCCCGGTTAATATCCAGGACTCCTTTTGCTAGTGGAGAAGCCACCACTCTAGTTTGAATACTCAATTATTCAGCTCTTGGACTCTCCCACACTTTTGCTAGGGAATTTGGAAAGAACACAACAATAGAATATTCAGAGACAAAGAGGCTCTAGAGTTCATAAATGCAAAGAAATTTGAAGGACTCATTATGGAGAACTTTTCCATAACAAAGGGAGGAAATATCAAGGAAGGTGGGAATAGTAAAGTTAGGAAAAAAGACAAGGACAAGAGAAGATAGGAAGCTAGATGGTCTTTCCCCCCTAAGGATTAGCACAAAGCCAACTTTGATGGGGTAGCAAAGGGGAACCCTGGCACGGCCGGTAGAAGAGGCATCATTAGAAATAGTTTCGGTGGAGGAATAGCAACTTTTTCTGTCCCTCTTGGTCACCTAAATAATCACTTTGCTGAAGCCAGTGTGGCTAGACAGATTGTTAAGTTGGCCCTGGCTTCTAGGATCGAGTGCCTATGGCTTGAGGGTGACTCTCTAAACATTATCAACTACATCAAAGGACATGCCACGCCCTCTTGTACAATTTCTAATGTCATCGAGGATCTCAAATATGACTTGGGTAAGTTCAAAAAGACTTTTGTCAGCTACGCTTATCAAGAAGCCAACTTGGTTGCTAACTGGTTCACCAACGATGCTATTACCATAAACTCGGTGATGACGTAGAAGAACAGTGACAAAATCTCAACAACAACGATTGAGTTACTTCAGCAGGACCAAATCTAAAGTAAAAATATAATCTCATTTTAATAATGGAAGGATATGCCAAATTACACGTCGAAAGGGGAGTAATTAGAAGTCATGCGAAGCTCTTTTCAATTCATAATTACACATACGGAAGGAATGCTTTGAGGGCTAGCATGAATAGAACCACTAAAAAATGTAATAACATTTTCATTTTTAGCATCCCAATGAAAACAGAGCTCAGCAATTCTACTAGCAAAATAAGGTTTACAGAGCCAAAGGTAGCCATGGTCAGGGAAAGGATCAGAAGAGAACCTTGGGGGGAAATGGAGGATTGGAAGGAGAAGGAGAAGGTTTGGCACAAGCTCGAAAAAGGTGGTATCACTAGGTTCATGGAGAAGCTTCATGGTTTTGATGTTGGGGTTACCAAGGTGATGGCAGAAACATGGAATAATGGGAAAGTCAAAATAGATGGAGTCACCCACCACATCACTAAGGGCTTGATTGTGAAGGTAACAAAAATCCCTTAGGAAGGTATAAAATTCTACAGGCACAACAAGATGTCGGCCAATTTTGTTAGCGAATTTGTCAAGGATGATGCTGAGAGGAACAAACTTATCAAGGCCAATACTTACTATGAGATGGATTCCATCAAAAAATTATGGAGGTATGTTCTTAGGATTCTCATTGAGTATATCACTCTTGACTCAAGGTTTGACAGGATAAGAATGCACCATTTTGTGTTGCTAAACCACTTTAGGCATGCTGTTAATTATTTTTTTTCCTTTCTATCTTTACACTTCCTTGTCTAAGGGTATTGAGGGTTTCAAGATAAAACCTGTCACTAATCATGCCCTCCATGAAGGCCTTCTCCTCCTGGTTGATGAGTTTTTGAAACCTCAAACTAGGGGAAAATCCTTTGGTGACTTGGGTAATGCTTTGAAGGATACCGCTAGTTTAGACTCTAGGGATGTTCAAGTTGTTAAAACTGAGGATGAGGAAAACTCCAGCAAACACATTTGTATTGCTCGTAAATCCCCACTTTCCTAGTACAAAGAGCCCTAGATGTCTTCCCCCCATTCCCCCCAAGCTAGAGCCTTAGGAGGAGAAAGAGGATAGTGAGGAAGAAGAGGAGACTAACACTGACTCTAAGGATGAGGACAAGGAGAAGGGGAAGGACATAGTGAAGGATGAGGAGAAGGGGAGGGAAAGAGATAAGGAGGAGGTTTCCCTTGATTTTTCCCTAGGAAACCCTAGGAAAAGAAAAGCTGACTAGGCCCTACTTAAGGAAGACCCCATTGCCCTGACCTTCGAGACCCCTAGCCCTAACCCACCCATTTCTCCACCTAAGGAGATGATTGAAATTATGGTGGAAAAAAGTGGGGAGGTGATAAGGAAGGACAAGATGAGGGCATGGAGGAATTTTAACATGGATACTTCTAGGTTGGGTATTTTTAGAGAGCTGATGAACATTCAGGTGATGGAGGACCTTGATGGCAGAACCCATTATAATGAGCTAATTGACCCTACTCTATTGGTCATTTCTAACAAAGCGTAGGAAATTGGCTTCAACCTTTTAAACAATGTGAAGAATAGCTTGATAGATAACTTTCGATCTATCAAATGGTTGTTTTAGGAAATCGAGGCTCTAAAGGAAAAGAAAAACTAGGATAGCAGCCAGAAGATCCGCAGTGTCCAGGAGAACACTGAAAAGAAGACTGATTAGGATGGCAGCCAGAAGAACTGTAGTGGCTAGGACTCTAGAGATGAATAGGAGGACAAACTATCCCTAATTGAATAGAAAGTCTAGAGGTTTGACTACATCCACCAGATTCTAACAAAACAAATTGTGGATACTTTGCACACTTTGAACGAGAACATAGTCAACTTGGGGGATACTCTAATGAGAGCTAGCCTCAGTGGGAACATGGTGAAGATGACCAGTCTAGACATTGGCCAGGAAGAGGTTACTTTGAAAGTTGCTAGGGACCAAGTGGACCAGGAGGATGCCTAGAACAAGAACCAGGAAGGAGCGGATACTCAGAAGGATAACAAAGCTGCAGAAAATCTATAGGACCTGGACAAGGAGAACCATTAGGTTGTTTCTCTTTTGGTTTTTCTTATAGGGGGCTTTTGCCTCCTGGTCTTTGGCCTTTTGTTAATTTTGGCTTTTCGTAGCAGTTTCATGTTTGCTGGACTTTTTTAATCTCTATATTTATATGCTATAAAACTTTTGGGTTTCAAGATCCTTGTAAAACCTATTTTACTTAATCAAAAACAAATAATTATGATAATTATTGGTTAGTCAAATATAATTTCTCCAATAATATATTATATTTAGGTGACTCAAATCTAATCATGTAACCAATATTGTGGCAAATATTTGTGTTTAAAATTTTCAATAAAATAAATTATTAAGCGATTTTAAATATTTTAGAACTAAATTTTATAAAACTATAGCGATTTAGGTTATATCAAATCTTAAATTATTAGCCAAATTACTAGCAAAAAAATTCTGAAATTAGCCACTAAAATATACCTTGTTTGATGGTGTTAACCTCTTGGAATTCAGAGATGGGCTATGAATTTTAAGTTTCAATTTTTACTGTTAGCTTTAAGTTTTGCCTATATGAAAGGTGCACTCGATATTGCGATATAGATTTTATTTAGGATAGCTACATTAAGTAAACCATATATAAGGATAGGTTGTGTGGGGACAATAGAAAATTATAGTACATCCTACTTTATAAACTTTTTGTGGGTTACATAGCAATTAGGTGCTTAAGGGTTGGTATTTTAAAGACACAGTGGCATTTAAATAAACTCTCGGGGCTCTTTTAAAATGTTACCAACTATCAAGTAATAAATTATGATTAGGATTGAAAAAGATATTTAGGTTTATGTTGTTCCTTTTAATGATGTATGTATTGTCTCTTAGCTAAAGCTTGTCTGTGTCATAATTCTTAGGTGACGTCAAGCTTCTTAGTTAGCGTAGGATAGTCAAGGAGCTTCTAGAGATTTCATTGTTTGAATTTATTCCTACTACTAAAAGTGTCCTGTCTTATTCATTTGGTTTGTTATTTTATAGATATGGACACAAAAATCTATGTTTTTCATACTGTCGAGGCCCATACTATGGCCTTTCGAGGCAACATCAAACCTTAAAGATGGAATCAAATTCTCAGGTTAGTTGATGGGATGACACGCATTGCAGTTAGCAGGGCAATTGGTGAAGGTTTCTTCAATTATGAATACACTTTAAGGATGAACAATGACATCATAGGCACATTCATTAGATGTATGGCCAAAGCTAGGATCAACAAATGAGCCATGGTAAGACTTTGTTTGAATATTTTCAATTCCACTTGGTGTCAAGGAGTAATAGAAGCCATCATGAGTCTGGATGAAAATTTAAGAGTGCCCCTTCCTAAGATGTACATAAATCATCCACTAGGGAGTCTTGTTGTGGAAAATATACCTAGGAGGCCTACATTTATAATAAGGGATATGGCAGCTTTCAATATGGTTTGGTCCAAGATGGAATCCTATTTCACTTCCTCCTTCATTGGAGAAGGATCACGATGGATGCTAGACACAAATGGCTTAGCAATTACCTTGGCCTTTTTAAGGCTTACATTCTCTCGGGAGTGGGATTTGGTAATCTGTACATGTTGGACTTCTGCACCCCCAATATTGAGAAGTCTAGTAGAGAAAGGTCTTCTTTCAAATTTCCTCCCCACTTTCAGTCAGAAAATCTGAATGATATTGTGGAAGCAATCATGGTGTTCTAGAAGAAGTAAAGTGTGTCAAGGATTTGTTGGTTTAGAATCTCGATCTGCTCCATTCTAGTATGATGACTATGCTATGATATATTGTCTCCCTCAGAAATTGGGAGTTTTTGTAAAGGGTTTTAAATTTTGTTTCAAAAGTGTTATTAGCCTATAAGTTTATGTTTCTTTTATCATATTATCCTAGATAGGTTTCTGTTAGTTTACATTAGGGTTTTGGTTTGGATGTAAAGTATTTGAAGGTTGATATCAGAATGTGGTCAGGGAATGGGTGGTTTTGGTGCTTTTGGATGTAAAGATGTTCATGCATACTTGTAATTTCCTACACTCTATATGAACATAGATAATAATGAATAGTATGTTATATTTTACACATTTGATGGTTACAATTTTTGTGATATGTTTATCAAGATTTCCAATTAGTTATGAGTTATTTGAGCAATGTTTCTTGCTTTAATCATTTAGAGTTATTTTAGAAATTTAGAAATGACAGTCTATTTTTCAGATGAGCAGATTAATGAATTTCACCCAAAAACTAATTCTCATTAAGGCAAGATAAATATTCGCACTTAGAAGGGCACTCTGTTTTTAAATATCTAATTTGAAGGGTTTGATGGATTGGGATTTAGCTTCATTTTATTTCAATTGTCTGATGATCGAGATTGGTATACTGGGCTGAGGAGATGGGTATTTGAGGTATCGATTGATATTAAGTAGTGATTAATCCAGTTAGCTCTGTTTGATCTCTGGTACTCTTTCTATATTAGTTTGAGGTGTTAGTTGTGTTGCTATGGTAGATTGAGACTAATTCATTTAGCTCTTTAGAGGAAGCTAAGGTTTAGTTTTTGTCCTTGGACACTATAGGAATTGTAATGAGATTATAGAATTTCAATATAACTTAGTACAGCTGGGAAGATTTAAGATAGTATTATTTTAAAATACAGTTATAAATGTAATTTTTTTTGGCAGGTATTGAATACTAACAATTTTGTTGATAATTTTATGGATCTAGTTAACAAAGAAAAGGAAAATAATTATTTTTACGAGTCGGTAAGCCTTATCTTAAGTATTGCAAGAGGTAGTATTGATAAATCAAAAGAAAAGGGAAATATTTATTCTTTCCAAGGTATCCTTTTTGTTTAGGAAGATAATTGCAGTACTATCACTAACCAATCTGATTGTCAAGTCAACAAGGCGGGGATGAGTGTATCATTTAGTAATGGAAGGATGTAAAGTGTAGTGGCTAGAATGGTTCTTCTACAATAGGTCTTAGCTGCATATAAGAGTCATTTGATCATTGTATTCAATTGAATTATGATCTTCTCTATTGTAATAATAGCAGTTGAGGTAATTTGACTGGGGTATACCCCTTTTATGGTGTAATAATAAAGGACCAAGGTCTCGATCTAGACTGGAGATTTTCTTCTTTGTTCTTTCCTACCAGTACCCGTTTGAATAGAGTACGTTGTTGTAATTCATTAATTATTATTAATCAATATAATCAAGGCCTTGGTCGTTTACCGATCTATATATATATATATATATATATATATATATATATATATATATATATATATATATATATATATAAAGAAATTGTTATTAATTATTATTATTTTATTTTTAAGTTTGAGCATGTCAAAATCATGATGTTAATTTAATTATTTATAAAAAATATTTTATATAAACAATATAATTTATAATTATTATTATTATAGTTATAATATAATATAGATAAAATATTTTCTTTTTATTATAGAAATGATTTTCTTTTCTATCATAAAAAATTTATTGTAAAGATGATATGAAAAATTCAATGAAGATATATTAAATTTTATAAAATAAAATTGGTGCTAGCTATGAAATAATAATGACAATAGTTTAATTTAAAAAATATAATTACAAATGCTATATTTTTATTCATATTTATTATTTAGTTTCAAAATTAAAATTATTAATTAAGCTTTGCGATGACCGAACACATGTCACGATTTCGGATGAATATAGGCACATGGGAAACCATTCCCCAAATCGTCCCAAAATCTATCTTGGGCCGTCAATATTTCTTTTAGTCAACGGTTAGGATTTCAAGTAGAATGTTCGAGTACATGTGTCCCAATTTTGGGTAGATATAGAATTTAACTTCAATCTTTTAAAATTTGGCCCAAAATAGAGCTGCGATCGTTAAAACTTAAACCTTTTGAATAACTAATATTAATTATTTAAACAAGGTTCCATAGCAACTAAGTTCGTGGCAACAAAATTGCTAGAATTAATTTTTAAAATGACTTAAAAAATATTAGCATTAAAAGAATTTAAATAGCATGTTAATTAATATAGAAAAAAAATATTGAAATAAATATTGTTTAAGAAAATGTTATTAATTATTTTTATTTTATTTTTAAGTTTGAGCATGTCAAAATCATGATGTTAATTTAATTATTTATATAAATTATTATTATAATAATAATTATTATTATTATTATATATATATATATATTATAATTTATAATTATTATTATAATATTTATAATATAATATCAATAAAGGATTTTCTTTTCTATTATAGAAATGATTTTCTTTTCTATCATAAACTTTTTATTGTAAAGATGATATGAAAAATCCAATGAAGATATGAAATAATAATGAAAATAGTTTAATTTAAATAAAATAATTAAAATTTAAAAATATAATTTTACAAATGCTATATTTTTATTCATATTTATTATTTAGCTTCAAAATTAAAATGTAATATAGTTTAATTATCTATAAATTATTAACATATATTGAAAATTTCATTTAAAATATTTCATAATGAAAAAAAGTTAGGTGACAAGATAGGTATGAAATAAAAAAATTGACACATAAATTATCAAAAATTTTGTTAAGGTTATAATGTTTAGTTTTCCTTGAAATCCACTCTTATTGCTCCATTTATTTTAACCAATCAAATTAAAGAAAAATAGTTTTAGAAATTATAAAAAAATTAATTAGATAATTTTCAATTGAATATTTTTTTACTATAAATCGTTAATCAAGTATGAAACCATAAAGGGATTGTTGAAACCCTTTTTTTGTTTCTAAGTTCTAACTTTTAAACTATTAACAATTAATTTTTTATAACAAAGTCGCAAACTAACATTTCAATAGTGCATTGAGATACCAAAAACAAAGTTGTAGACTAACAGGAACAACGATTTGAGAAGTCAAAAACTATTGTTTTTATTGATAATATTTTAGAGTGTACAATGTACATAATACTAATTCATAGCATAGATATTCAAAATAGCTGATTAAATCAACCTGATTTTACTATTTAGTAATTTACAATGTACATTTAAGGGCAAGGTCCAACCTAAAGAAAAAATAGATATCTTAAAAGCATTTTTTTGCCCAAAGGGCAAGGGTTAAGGAAATAGGATTCAGGAAACAAGCAACAAAGAACCAGGGAACAGGGAGGCTGGAAGCATCAGCAAGATGATGGGCCGAGGGCTTGAAGCCTTCAATCAGAAAGGTCTTCAAGTCCCTTTGTGAGAAATATGTTGGATAAGATGATGTCATTGAACTCATCCAGTCATGTGAAGCTAGTCTTGCTAATGTCATCCAACAACAACCACTTCTGTAGAAAATCCCTTCTGAGCCATGCCAACTTTCGATGGTGAGTCAATTTTTGTTCATTCATGCCAAGCAAGAAGGGATACTTTTGTATAATGCTCCCTATGCCTTGCTCCCAACACTTGTCTGCTACGTCTGCAAAAGAGATGTCAATGCCTGGCCCCAGTACCTGCTCGACCAATACAAGAATTTTGACACCATCTTCTAAAAATGTTTCCTTAAATATGTTATTCAGAAGCATTATAATATCTATTTGACTACCTCCAAGGTCAAGAAGAGACACGAGGAAGCGGGAGGTAATATCTGTAGACACACGGTACCTCTTATCGTTCCTTAAGAATTCATGGCCGAGGACCATGAATATAACATGGTGGATAAAAAGACTTTGGGCATCTGGCTTACAAACCATGGTAAGGACATCGTCAAAAATCCTTCTTAAAAGGGGCTTTTGTGGAGCCATTATAGTGCATTTCAGGTGAATTGGCGTATCCATGACTAAAATTCAAGAAACTCTGCAAATCGAATTCAAAGAATTTGAGAAATGATAACGAAAGAGGAATTAAAGAGGCTATTTAATGGCAGTTGTATTAAATTGTTTGGTGTTTGCAATCTTTCATATCTTATTTTTTTGTATTCCTATTAATTTTCAAGTGTCTAAAACATCGAAATGTACTTGCATTAATGTCAGACAGTCAAAAGTTTTTGAAATTGAGTACATTCAGTTAATTCCTTAATGGTACGTGCCCACATTTCTCCATTCTAGATAATTTCATGCGAGTCTAGGTCTTTTCAAGTGAGTGGCCCCAAAATGCATCTTTTGTCATTGATCTCTAATTAATCAACAGTCGATAAAACTGTTGTATTAATAATACAAAACTTGAAAGTGATGGTAGTCGACTTGGTAATAATGACACTGACGTAATGATGTTACGACATTATTAATATTAGACCTAAGACAATAGACAAGTTGAAACTTGAAGTGACTACTAATTCGCTTTCATATTAAAGAATTCTTCAATTTACCACTAAAGATTAGCGAAGACCATTATTATTGATTTTCCTACAAAATAAGTAATTCGCCTCTGACATTATTAATTCATTTTTGGCAAGGGAAAAAATACCTATCATTCATTTATATGTTAGTAAGAAAAAACATTAATTCGCCACATTTAAAATGATTTTTGCTAGGAAAGAAAAAAATGGCCAACATATAATATTTTATTTCCCTATATGGAACAAAAAAATCGCCCTCGACATTAAAATTTTCCTGCCCAAAAATGTTGGATTCGCCACCATTTTAGGAATTTTTTTCAGGAGGGGTTTCTTAAAGTTATCATTATTTGTCTGAAACAAACTTCTTCTTTCATCAAGTTCATTCTCACCACTCAACAAGACTCTTATGTTAACTAGAACTTCCCCTCTTTTAGCATCTTTAGAATGTGATGATTTGGCATCTTCATCAATATGTGCAACTCTGGCTTGGTCTTCTATTGTTTGATTTGTCCTTGGCATTGGGAACATTCAAATGCTCTATGCCCTTCTTCTTCTCCATACTGAAAACATTTCCCACAGAAACCTCCTCTTCCAGATCCTTATCCTCTGCCTCCTCCTCTCTAATCTCTATTGTTTTGATCAAAGAAATGATTGGAATTATTTCCCCTCTAGTTTTGGCTACTACTTCCAACCTCATCCTTGTTCTTTTGATCATCATTACGACCTCCATAAGATCATCCACCAAATCTTCTACCACGACCTCTTCCACTATTCTTGTTGTCAAACTTCTTGCTCAGTTTCTCCTCAACTCTTCTAAGTGAAAATTGATATGCCTCCTCCATACCATTCATTCGAACCAAACTTAGCTCATCCTGAATACTTGGCCTTAACCCATTAAGATAATGGGTCACTTTCTCCTTATCAGCTTTTGCATGGCCAATTTTAATGAGAACTTGGTAGAACTCTTCGGTATACTCTTGAACAGATTTTCCCACTTGCTTCAACCCCTTCATCTTCTTCAATAGATCAAACTCATAATCCATAAGAATAAATTGTTGCTTTAGTTTAGCTATCATCTAATCCCATCTAGTGATTTTATCCTTTCCCTTTCTATTTTGCTCTAACTCAACCTCCTGCCACCAGATCTATGCATGTCCCTTTAGTTTTTCCTTTATAAAGTTGACCCTATCAGGATCCTCAATATCATCATACTCAAAGTACTCTTCCAGTTCATTGATCCAATCTATCAGCTCCTCTGGGTTAAGATTTCCCAAAAATGTGGGAACTTCAAACTTAGATGTTTTTCCAATCTTGAAAATGGCCCTAAAAAGCCTCTCTTCCTCTGGGTTTAGAAATGCCTTTACTTCAGCATTTTCTTCTACTTCGTCCTCATCCTCACTTTCATCTCTTACTAGAATATTTATTCCTCTACACATTTTTTCTTCCAATGCTCACATTTGTCTTTAGAGGGCTCTAAAACCCTTAGGTGTAACACCTACAACTCTTTCGCCACACTCTCTTCGTGGAGGCTTTTTCACGCTTCTGCTAAGACCCTAGTACAAACTGCCTCACAATCGGTGATCTATCTACACACTCAGCCTAAACCATGGTCCTATTGTGAACTACCTCACAGTCGTTGATCTTTCCACACACTCAAGAACTCTAGCTCTAATACCACTTGATGAAGGGTGCTCCCTTTAATACCATAAACCCATAATAGAAACAAAGAAACAACAGCAACTGCAAGAACAAAATATTGACTTCTTATTTGCACCACAAATGTGGAATGATAGAATTCACAAGTAGAATATGCTAACCCACATGGGTGCCTTCATTACAGTAATCTGCAAGACTAAACTGCGAACTATCACCCAGAGTTGTTCTAGACAATGTTTGGGCTTTTCTTTAATAAGCAATTTTATGCAACCTAGGAAGGTCCTATACATTGAAACTTAATACCTAGGGCCAAAAAACCCTAACAAAACATATAGAGTCGGCCAAATATATCTTTGACAAATTATTTTAGATAATTCAGGTAGCCCAACTTCAAAAGGCCATAACTGTCGAACCATTACTCTGATTGGCTATTATAACCACTTTTTAGAATCGCTAGCTCCTAATCTATAGGCTCAAAATGATGCAAGTGCACCTCCATTGAATTTTTAGACCTCATCCAAACACTCTACGGCCTCCATCAATGAGCTTGAAGATTTTTCTGCAAATTTTTCCACCGAAAATTTGCAATAACTTCTTTGATACTTAAGCTGGAGCAATGAGATATTTATGGTAGGCTTATAACTCTAAAATGAACCTTCATATAGAAAATGAGAACATTCTGAGCTCGTATGACAAACTTACTAAAAATAGCAAGTTCCCATAAATAACAACCCCTATCTACTAGTCCTTATTAAAATAGAAAAGGTTGAAAGAAAAATTTTGTTTGGGTGATGCAAGATTGCTCTTACACCTAGGATGCTCCTACATCAATTGTTCACATATCTCTTATATTGTAATGTGTAAAACTTTTGAGGCTAAAATCAATTGTAATTTGATTGTCTTTAGTTTTGGATTGGTACTCAGGTTGTTAAGTTAGTGGTCATAATTGAAAGAGTTGATGCTCTTATAAAATAGGTTCAGTGACTCCATAGGGTTGTGCCCTCAATGACTAAGCTTATTGATTCCATAAAGAATAAGTCTAGGGATGAATTTGATGTAAGATATGTCTCTTTGTATGGTAAATAAATTGAAATCTAGGAAAAGTACATAGAAGATTTTAACAAAATGGGAAATTATAAATAGACTACATACCTTTGTAGGTAATGTAGACCTTCAACGTTGAGTACCTAACTTCTTCACAATCAATGAGAGATTATTGCAAAGACATAGATCACACAAATGCAACAAGAGATCACTATAGAGACATAGATCAAAAGGATGCAACACGAGATAACATATATATTCATTCCTCAATCCTAAATGAATGAATGAAATGTACATTGAGAGCTTAAATTGACATCATATTTAGATGACCATATGAATTGAAATGATCATGTGAGTATAAAGACATTATGTACAAATGAAGGTATGAAACTCACTACTGAAATTGAGAGCTTAAATTGACACTCACCACTGAAAACCCAGTATTGTGCACTGAAGGTTCATGAATTAAATACATGGAATGAAAATTATGTTATAATTAGAAAAATGTTAAGAAGAAAATGAAAGAAATAGTAGGGCATGGAAAGAAAAAGAAAAATGCCTAATGCAATACGACAAGGGCATGGACATGAAAAGATAATGACAGAGCTACCCATGTAGATCATAACAGAATGAAAAGGACCTTTAAGGGCATGGGCACAAAAAACCAACTACTAAAATCAAGGGTGTCAATAGTGGCATCTCAGCTCTCCACACTCTTTTCTAATTAACTTTGTTCACAACTCTCTCATATTGCAATCGGTCAAATGGGGAATGATTAATGTGGTGTTTTATTTTTTTTTCATTATATTCTCTTTGGTGTCACAATTACAATGATGTTGGGAATACTTTTTTAAAACCCCAAATTTACATTAAAATGCCCTTGCCATCGCAAATTAGCATCAAATGTATTAGTGAGTTTAGGGTTTATGATTGAAGTAAAATCTACTTAAGGGTAAATAAAGGAAGAATTAATTGTTGGTTGTGTGTTGAATTTAAAGTTGGAGAAAGTTGTGATCATAAAGGAAGTTACATAATAGAGTGTGATCAAGCCAGAGTACATAGTATGGTATGTTGATGTGTTACAAAGATTCATTGGATCTAATCTAGCAGAGGTAGTGTAAATTGCAGGTCATATATTATTAGTTACTCTCTAACCGATGGCTAAAAAATCCCTTAATCGGGTGATCTTAATAGATCTTTATAAAATTCTCTAACTAGGTGACATTATCAAAAGAGTGTTCAAAATCCTCTAACAAGGTTACTCCTAACATGGTATAAGACTCTACAAGGTCTTCAGGGAAATCGCTTAACTTGGTAGCACCTAACAATGAACTGTTGTAACCCTTAATCGGGAAGGCTCCTAATAGAATGTACAGTAGAAGAGTAAATCTCTTTATGAGCTTCATTCTCACATCGTGGTTTTCACCCTAGCCATATTTCGACAAGATATATTTCGTGTTATAAATGTGTGAATATTTTTCATGTGTTAGTGATAGGAAGTTTAAGAAGTTAGGATTTAATCTGATTGATAACTTTATCTGGGCTTGAATCTATGTTGGGTTGAGGACTACTAATTGACTCACGCCCCCCCCCCAACAAAAAAAAAATGAAAAGAAAAGAAAAATCTTATAGCTATTTCTTAGGGAGGAACCCGCCAGAATCATCTTAAATGAGATATACTGTCTCACATGAGATTTTGGTGTCCAGAGTATGGTGGGTCCCTTCAAAATAGGTGCTAGTTTTCTATAGAGGTCGTAGAAGCGGTGGTGAAAGTGATTGACATCAAGCCCACTACCATAAGAGTGTTGCCCATTATAGACCACACAATCCTTATAGATTCAAATCCCCTTTCTCTTGCATCTCACTTGTGTTGATTGCTCAATTCTTATTCATTGGCTTACATGCACATGACGAAGTCATGATTCACTAAGGTTGTTTGAAGGATGAAGGGGTAAAGGGTGAAATGACAATTGCAACAATGTGGAAAATAGTGAAGAAGAAATTTAGAGGAAGACTCATCAGGAGTAATGGATACAATATAGAGACTGCCATGGAAGTTGTGGTGAATGAAAATGTAAACATGGTATCATTTGGTAGACTTTTTGTTCAAATTTTGATTTGCCACTCATATTTGCAATTGAAGCAAAGCTCATTAATTATGATTGTTCTACTTCTCTACTCATGACCATGTTGTAGGTTACATTGATTACCCTTTTGCACACATAATTCCTCTCCAAATTCAGAGTTTGAGTAACATGTTGACTATACATAAGAGGTTGAATCATCACAAGCAACCTAGAATTTGACAATCACCCTTAATTATCATGAGATTTTTGTTATTTTAATATTTTTATTTTTTAAGTTTTAATAAAAATATTGATTGCCACAACTTTTAATGTAAAAACAATATAAATTATGTGAACAACCACTTCTTTGATATGAATGATCCAAAATAACAGATGCAAACGTGGTTTTTGACGTATTATAACATATAATTTTTACATAAAATAATATAAATTGGTAACAACAAAAAAAAGAAAATATATGTATGCAATCAAATTGTAATTTAAAATCATAAAATGAAATCAATTAATTGAGACCAATACTATGGTTTTTGAAATAAGATTTATTTATTATAATTATTTATTTATTCTAAAAATATTATTTGAAAAAATAATATATGTTTTATATTTAGAATATGTCAAATATATGGAAACATTAAATTTTTCCTATTTTTACCGCGTTCCCTAATATGAGATGGTCAGCCTCATGTCTTCAATCAACCATTAACATTTCTCCTCACACATGGACGACCATTGAACTCATCATATCTATTCATTTTTGTTTACTGTACAAAAGAATTTTTGTAATAAAAATGATGACAGAGCAAGCTGAAAAGCAGAATACACAGAGGAATTTCCACAGAGTATGGTAGAAAAAGTCAAAAAAAAATTAAGGTATTAGGATGTTAGTCTTTACAACGAACATAGTATGGGGAAATTACATCGGGCTCAAGAATATTTAGAAATAGAATGCTACAAAAGGAGCATGCTGAATGCCCAAAATAGTTTCCAAGAAATTGATTGTGCCAATTGGCATGTTGGTAGTAGCAATATACTTACTACAAGCTTTATTTCTTCAGCCCCAACACCCCTTGCATGCAATACATGAGTATCGACAACCAACCCTTCTCCATCACACTATTGTTTGCAAGGATCATTCCAACTCCTCCACTATTAGTTGGAGAATAGATTGGTTGTCCCATTGCTACTAGGGTATTGCAGCATGCCATAATCCTATGCTGGTGCATGTCAAATCGTCTGTAGATCTGCCTCAATTATAAATGAAATGTCAACTGATTTTATAAAGTGCGAGAAGTGCAATTTTTGATGTGACGGAAGACAAACAAAACCTATTGAAGATCCTTAGGTTTTATTTTTCTGCCAAATTAATTTGAGAAAGATGATTTTACATCTTTAAAGTCTTCTCATTCAAAAAAAATTTAGGTTTCTTTGGTTGTCTAAAATTGAATCTGCATCATTCTGCCCTTCCATTGATGGATATTTATTTAGCCCTCTTAAAATTTGGTATTTGATAAGGGCATTTTGGGGTAACTTTGGGTTATCAGTATCATGCTTATATACCCTACTTAGGGATGTCAGGGATTATTTAAAGGATTTCCCTTTTTCTTTCTAACTTTGTGGTGATACACTCTTCGCTCTTAGCTATCCACTATATATATATTAATTGGGTTTTAAGAATACCTATACTCGTGTTTGCATTCACCAGTCAAGTCACTCAAAGCTAAATCTTGATGTTTATATCAGGAAAAAAACATATATCAGTTTGGAATCGATTTAAAAGAAATAGAAGACTCGTTTCTAATTTAAGTTAAACGACACTTATCATATATGAAATTTCTATAACGAGTTAAACAACATATAACAGTTTTAAAGATTAAATAAGTTAAACAACATAAATCAATTTTGAAGTTTGACAATTTAAGAAATATATTAATAGGAATGTATGCTTTGCAAGATTTAGTTGTGGGTTTCAATGTTTCCTTAGCTTTTGACAATGAAAGCATCTCACTCTCTATTCTTTCAATGGATAGTCAAGCTCATTTTAAGCGAATATTCTACCTTTTAGATCACAAAAAATATAGGAAAAGTATCCTTAGATTTACATAAAAGTATTAAATTTTCAAAGTTGACTTAATTGTCATAGAGATCAATGGATCTCAAAGAAGAGAGATTCCCAAAACATAAGAGATGGTGCTGGATAAACTCATTTGAGTTAAAGTGATGGAACAAACAGAGTGGGATTTGGAGTGAGAAATAAGACCACTCGAGTTGCAAAAGTGGTGAAGGGGATCCCAATCATGCAAAGAAGTGGCATTCTTGGAAACCACAATGGTTTTGAATTACAAGAAAAATACTTATTGTTGGTGTTGGTGATGATGAGAGAGATTATTGAGAAAATGAGAAAGAGCACAGATGAAAATACTGGAAAGTGTACTTACAAGTAATAACAAAAAAAATTCATGGTAGATCAAAGAGTTCAGAATAGTGATTCAAATGGGAACTCTATGCAAGAATGTTGTCCTCGTGTTTTATTGAACATATTGTTGGTTCAAAAAAGACACAGGATCTATAGTTTGTGGTGTAATTTATAACCCAAGGAGATAGTCATTTGTGCAAGTCATCCAGTACAATGGCTCATCAACAAGCACTTGCACAAATTACTTCAATAATATCACAATTTATAGTGGCTACCACTAGCATACTTTGTTCACCTCAAAAGCATCAATTTCTGCTACCACCAATTCTTTATCATTCTTTGCTTTTATTTTAGGGCCATAGTCCATTCACCATTCTTCATGCTAAACTAAAAAAAAAGCAGTAAAAGTAGCGATTTTTCATCTCAAGGATAAAAACTAAAAGAAAGAGAGCTAAGAAGAATGGTTTTCCCCTACAAAGAAGAAAGAGAACCCTTGTTTTTGCAAATGTTTAACTATTTAAAAAGCTCAAAATTAATGGTACATAGCAAGGATAAATGAGGAAACTTTGGAAATTTAAGAGAAGGGATATATTTAGAGAGAATAGATAGTGAAATAGATAAGGAGATAGAGAAGTAGAGGGAGATGGGTAGAGAGAGGATAAGAAGATAGATATAAAAGTAGAGGAAGTTTAAAAAGCTAGGAGATAAATAAAGATAGATATATAGAGAAGATGAGAGAGAAAATTAGATACAAAGACAAATATCAATGTACCTATTGCACACTAAGGTGTGATTGCTAATTAGTTGATAGGCTATTATAAGTGGACATTTTAGTCCAAACGTGTTTATTCAAGTAAACTAGATACCATTTGTGGTTTTCTCTATTGAAAATTACTAGATCAATGGAAATCTTGTTTCAATCATGATTGCTAGCCATATTTATTATGCATATCTACTTCAATCTTGTTCACCCACCATACTTATTTCAAGATTTTGGATATGCATATCTTTATATATATCAACAGATCTATAAAATCTAAAAATTAATTCATCGTGGATGTTTCTATAAATATCTTATTGGCAAAACAATGTAAACACCCTTTGCGAGCAGGTATTTCATATTTGATTTTTTCTTTCTTTGAAAAAGTATGAATTTTCCATAACCTAATATCGACTTTAATAACCATGTTTCTTTGTAGGATTTCTTGAAAATGTATTTTCAAAAGTAATACAAACCAATCCCTTTGGCATATAATCTAGTGCTAGCAATGGTGTGGTGTCATCTGAAGAATATAGATCTAGATTCTGTGAAAGTTGTGCATTAATCAAATGCAATGGACTTCCAAATTTGCACTGTCGAGTGATTGAAAATCTCGTGTGAATCAGCTCACAATAGCACTTGCATTTTTATTTAGAAACTTTTTTTTATGTACGGTGTTATGGTGAGCATGAACACCATTGGCTTCATCATCTTCATGATTGTAGACATGGCTACTTCATTGCTAGTTTTTATGACTCTATTGAAAATATCTATAACTTCTTTGTTTGTTTTCTAATTTTTCCCTCACTCAATGAAAAAAAAAAATTTAATTGAATATTGATGAATGTGCAAGGTTCAAAACCACATAGGTTCACCAGGAAGGAAGAAAACATGGAGAGGGAAGATATAAAGAGATTGGTGAAGAAGTGGTGGGAAATCTACAATGATGAATCTCTTGAGTTGAGATCAAATGAGAGAAATGCATGTGAGGGGAAGAGGAGATATGAAGTAGAACAGGGCACTCCTTAGGCTTTGCATGGTGAAATGCCTAATGGCTAAGAAAAAAATGTCTCATGCAGCCATGAGAATTAACAAAATATAGAAATTATAATACACCATGATGAACTTGTAAATAGTAAGGCAATAGTAGCAGCCCTTGTTTTACTCAAATAAATTTCCTACTAACAAAAAAAAGAAAAAAGAAAATGGTTTTTTTTTTGGGGAAAAGGATGTGTGCAACAATCTATTCTTTCTTCCTCGATAAAAAATCATTTTCATAAATAGTAAATTGATCCTTTAGCCCATTCAATTAGATCATGTAACTTATGAAGTTGTTTTGTAATCTCACCATGACTTTCGTAGGAGCTCGATAGTTTCACATTTGTAAGTTCAAATGTCTAGTCGACGCTCTTCACATTTTTCATTTTATGTAGCATTTTTCTATAGTTTTCTTTCAGTAGTTCACTTTTAAAATGTTATGAAAGTTGTAGAAGTTAGATAACATGATAACTACAACTTTTATAACTTGATTAGAAATATTCTTACCACCTATGTGTATCTTAAGTAAACTTAAGTAAGTTTTGTGATTAGGATATAATGATAGACATGTTAGGTAAAATAGCATTTTGATGTCAACAATATATAAGAAAATAATGTATCTCTTTCAAACTAATGATATCATGAATTATTAACCCAAAAAATAATGATTACTTTAAAGGAATGAAAGTAACAATAAAACCAATTAAGTGTTTAGTTTCCCAGGATATGTAAACATAATTTCCCAAGTAAATCTAAATCAAGAGTTATTTTGAAAGAAGTGTGATTTAACGAAACACCTCAAAATAATATTGTGAAACTATAAACAACTAATCTCATTGCTAAAAGATAATTTAATATATTATATGCCAAGGAATAAGATGATGGAAAGTATTATCAAATTTGAGGGAGATCACTGAGATATTGTAGATACCATATGATCTCAGTAATGAGCAACGCTAGAAGCCAGTTCATGTTGATTAACTAATAAAAGAAAACCAAATCAACCATAAATAATAGAAATCTTCACAACAATAAATGCAAAGAAATATAGAAAGAATGAGGGACTGGTAAAAGCCACCCACCATAAAGCAAAGCTATTATGATACACATTAATAGAGGATGTATCAAATATGGTTACAAATCTCTAAAATTGAAAGAACTTCAAAGCCATGAGCATGTTCCATTGCTCTTATTGATTCTTAACCCTAAAAATGTTTCAAAGGCTCATTTCTCTACATCGGTTTTTTGATGTCTTTTGTGTTTGATCTTTTGAGGGTTGAAGGTCTTTAACTCCATCTCAAGGCATCTTTTCTAGAAATTGTATCATATTGGTATTTTTCTATGACATTCATAATTTCATTCTCTTACACCTTGCTCTATAGATATGACATTTACGCTTTTTCTCCTCTCATGTTGTATGGAAATTGTGAACATCCTTCCTTTGAGTACCCAAATCTTTGTGTTGCATGGTGAATATCATTAACGCACCGATGATATGCCCTAAAATCATGTGAATGTTTGGTATTTGAGATAAGTGGTCTATATCCAAGAATGGTTTTTCTTGTGTGCTTTGAGATGTGGATGACTGGTGATAGTATTGTGAGATGGGTGAAGAACGAGTTACAACTTTACTGCAAATATTAGATGATCCACTTCTCCCCACTTTGTATTTCCATTGTGAAAGAGTGGGGAAATCTTATTTTGTATTGAAGTGTTGTCAAGCTAGAGATTTAGATTCACTTCGCTTGAAATAGAAAGTAGGTTTCTTTTCTGAAGAAATTGCCAAGTATTTTATGAGATTGCATATATTCATATTATTGTAAAACATGAATTGAGGATTGAATGTAGGATCATGTATAAAATATAGTTGTAATTCTACATTAATTTTATATAATATTCATTTATATATATTAGCATCTTCAAATTACCAAAAAAATATGAATTGCAAATTGATTGTGTAAAAGATCTTGTATTTTGATTTTCATTACCATTGCAACCTTTGATTTTGTTCTCTTTATATTTTTTTTAGCACAATTTGATTTGTTTCATCAATGTCATATTTTTATTGTATTGAATTTTACCTTGCTATTAAACACCATGTTCGTGTTCCACCAAGTGCTCTATTTTGTCAATACAACTAGTTTCATTACTTGAAAAATATCTTGGTTAATGTCATATCTTTTGTTGCATACATAGGTGTCCTCTAAAGAAAAATAACTAGTGTTAAATGCTATAAAAAAAAATTCACAATCAGGTATTCTTCACACAATATTATTGTTTGTCAATGTCTAAATCTACAATTCATTGACTCACTAAGAAAAAAGGTTTGGCATTCCTAATTAGATATAAAGATGTATCTCTAGTGTGCAGATATGAACACAAATACAAACATAGTATGATGTATAGAATTTAAAATGAATGATACATAGTAATATCATAGATTTGCGAGATGATAATTGTAATGCATATGATGTCTCATTTATAGATATGAATTACCTTCTTCCATTTAAAATGGCCCCTTTAACTAAATCTGCAATTACAATGCTTAATGACGGGAACCTACAATTACAACCACACCTCCAAGTCATAGACATTGTTGAGTTGGGACCAAACCACAAAGTGATGCCATGATATAGAATGGACCTCTCTGATAGAGTTTTTAAACAAAAAACAACAATTTCAAAGAAATATAATGATTATGTGGGCTTGGGAGAAATCATAAAGGGGCCATGGTGTTACTTAAGGGGTATAGTTACCCTACTATTTGCAAATCTAGGAAGGTTCTTCTATAAGATTATCCAATAATATCTACTTGTAAGAACAAAATCAAATTTTGCTCCACCTTTTGTGATATGTTACGATATATAATACTTGAACTTGATATGCTCTTGTAGGTGAATTTTTGTTTCTAAAATAGACATCACTTGCTTGCATCATTATATTATTGGTGAACCCATCTATTTATGCAAGGAAAAAGGCCTAGAATTACATGCAATATACTTAGGTTCTCCATCAACAACTGTCCTTAAAAAGGAAGATGTTTCAAAACTCCCTTTCAAAATCGTGAGGCCTAAGAAAACATCGTTGTTAAAGAATAAAGAAATAAATCCTACTATTACTCCAATTAGAAACTTGAGTCAATATCAAACAAGGTGGCTTATAAAAGGGCGTGTTACCATGAAAAAATAGATTCACTTTTTAAGACCCAAAATGGAGAAGGAAAAGTCTTCTCCTTTGATATTACAGATTGTGAGAAAATCGAGATACACATCACTTGCTTCAACAAGATTGTAGATCTTTATTACTTGACTATCCAAGTGGGATATATATACCATATAAGGTGATACTGTTAAGACAAAGAATAGGCTCTAAAAAAGAGTAATAGCCATCTTTAAATTTTTTTGGAAGACAATTCAAGAGTTTCTCTCATAGATGATGACCTCGCAATTCCAAGACATCAATTTTCTTTCACCCCTCTTGCTGAAATTATGCATGCAAAAAATGATTCCCTTATTGATGTAATTGGAATAATTATTTGTGTTGATCCATGTACCACAATGCAAAGGTTGTGATGATACAAAAGCTCTTAGAAGGAGTGTCAAATTGATGGATACGTCTTCATCTACTATAAATCTAACTTATTGGGGACCATACTATAAATCTAACTTAATGGGGACCATCCACTCAGAAAGAGGGGACACGACTCCAATAACTATACCATTTGCATGATGTCGTTGTTCTTGTTGTTAAATTTGGAAAAATCATTGAATACAATGGAAAGGTCATAAGCACTTTGGCTAGTACTCAACTCTTCATAAACCCACACATAGAAGAGGCAACAAAACTAGAGTTATGGTTTGATCTATATGGGAAGGATATTTTACACTGTCGACACAAGCTATAGATGTGCCCCTACAAATCTAAAGGAAAATAATAGATGAAATTAAGGAACAATCTATGAATGTCTCCCAACCTTTTCACTAAATTGTAAAGGAAACAAGTCAATTTATTATAAAAAAAAATCAGTTTACTATCCATCTTGCCCCCTTCGCTTGAATGGTAAACAATGTAAAAAGAAGGTTGTTCAAAATTTTGATGAAACATGGACTTGTGCAAAGTGCAAAGACCATTTGCAAATTGTATTTATAGGTACATATTTCAACTAAAGCTAGTGGATCATACATGCACACTTTGGGTTGTTTCTTTTAATGAACCTACCACCTACCTTCTGGGTATGTCCACACATGAATTATATATGCTCCAATTCAATGAAGATGCAAAGATTAATGAAGAGATGGTAATCAAAAAAGGATGTTTGAAAAAACTCCTCTTCGCTATCTCAATTGTATATGATTCAAGTGCCACTAAAGGTTGCTTGAAATTGATGATCACTAAAGTTGATGCATTTAATCTTGATGGAGACAATGATTTCTTACTCGAGAAAATGGATGATATGGAAAACAAGATTTCTTAAATATACCTTTATTTCTTCTTCTATAATAATACAAGTACATATTTGTATTTCCAATGTTTATTTAAAATACATGTATACTTCTATAAAAATACTATATATTTGGTGTTTTTAAATGTTTACACTTGCATTTAGAGAAAATGCTTCCTTAGTCAAGAAAATTGATGGTATAAATAACAAGAGTGCTTAAATATAGCTTTTTACTTCATCTCTAATACTACAAGTACATAATTGTACTTCCATCATTGTGGCTATGTACATCCATGTTAAAAAGTAATATATTTTTGGTAAATTTAAATTGTTTTGCTTGCATATAGTTGGGCTACACAATAAAAAAATGCTAAAATTAATCGATCGTCTCGTTGCACTTAGTATTGCAGAAAAAACACACCTTCAACCAAACCCCAATATTGATGTTGATCGACTTCCTAAAGAACTCTTGCTATGTAAAGGCCAACGAACAATGTTAATGACAAACATTTGGATTCAAACATGCCTGGTAAATGGATAACTTGGGGAGGTGGTAGACATTTTGTATACGTTAGGTTGTAAACCCCCAAAACTACCTCTATATGTGGTTGTTAGGTTTGATAATTACAGTGGCCCACCTTGGGACCAAGATGACCCAAAATTTTTATCTATTACACCTATAATCACTACTTATGTTGATAGTAATTATTTATGTTTAAATATTTTTTCTTCTAGATGATATATAGGGACCCATTGGGTAATTAGTAATGATAAGGTTCTAATAAATTAAGATCATGGAACTAAATTGGATTTGAAAATTAAGATCTAGAATTGTCAGAAATAGTGATAGACTATAATATGTGAATTGTAGTGAGCTTGGAATACACACCCAATTGAACTAAAAGGTACTCCTTTCAAGATGGCTGACTAATCGAGGATAGTCCTATGGAACATGGGGGTCTTCGTAGAGGATTATGAATCTCAACTTGAAAGGTAGTTTCAAGAAGGAAGGTTGAATAATAGAGGTTCATTCCTCATGACATAGGGGATCCTCTGAGAGGGTTAAGAATCCCGATTGAAGGAATCCTTAAGGATGTTTAGACATATTGGAATTCCTAGAGATCAATTACTATAATTGAATCTAATAGTCTATGTTGCTCATAATTTCTATAGGCAAACTTGTCTTTAGGAGTGGGGCATTATAGTGCTATTAAAGTATAATCTCGCTATCTTATGGAACTTGTTAATCAATGCATCATCACATTGTAGAGAATGATGGCAAGGGAACTAGCCCAAGAAATAATGAAATTTATAGAACAAACTAATGAGAGATTTGAAAGGATTGAAAACTCCAATAAGGTACTACTAGAAGTATACAAAAATTAGACACCAATACAAGAAATGTACCCACTACATGGAAAATCTCTATTAGTCTTTTAAGAAGAGATGAGAGATATGAAAGAACTCCTTATTGATGAGTTTAGCTTCTAGGACCAGAACTTATTTTTAAAATAGATAGTAGATTGGAGAAGCTTTCACCCATCAACAAAACATGTGCTTTGGAAGTACATTTGTAATTCTTGCTGGTGACTTAGCCCAACTACCCCCTAACATGGATAAACCAATCTATGTATCACACTCAAATTCCAAATACCTTTGGGAGCTATTCACAATGGTTATCACATTGACTACCATATTTTGTCAACAAGGTGACACTCAAATACAAATTGCTTTTCGTCGCATGTTGTAAAACATGCGCAATGTGGAATTGAATGAACTTGATTGGGAATTACTAATGAAATGTACAAACAAAATGCTAAGTGTTTTTGAATAAATTTCATTTGACTAGTCAATTCACCTTTACTCTAGAAACAATTTAGTTGGGATACACAGTAAAAAAATGCTGAAATTACTTAATTGTCATGTTGCACTTAGTATTGTAGTAAAAACACACTTTGGACCAAACCCCAATATTGATGTCAATCAACTTCCAAATGAACTCTTGCTATGTAAAGGCCAACGAACAATGTTAACGATAAACCTTTGGATTCAAACAAGCATGGTAAATGGATCACTTGGGGAGGTAGTAGATGTTTTGTATACATCAGGGTGTAAACCCCCAAAACTATCTCTATATGTGGTTGTTCGATTTGATAATTATAGTGGTCCACCTTGGGACATAGATCACCTAAAAAGTTCACCTATTATACCTATAACCTTGGTTAATTGTAGACAAATACCACTATCCATGTCATGGCCACTCACAATATATAAATCCCAAGGACTAACACTTCAGAAAATAATAGTTGATATTGGTACAACATAATGACAAGGTTTGACTTTTACAACTATATCAAGAGTTAAATCACTAGACAACCTTCGTATAGAGCCACCATTCTCCTTTGAATGATATTCTTGAATGAAAAATTATCCATATAGTAGTACCAAAATAAATGAAGAATTGTGATTGCAACAACTCTCACTATAGAGCAGAGAGGTACAAAGTACCATTCGTTCGCTTAATATATGTAACTCTATGTTAAATTCATTTATTTTTAACTTGGTTTTATTTAAGAAATTTAATATTATATTTCCCTAATGTACATAGAACTTGTTGTGTAATAGGTATGGTGAAAAGATGTCCCTTATGGTGAGGGGGTGTGGTTTATACTTTCCCTTAATATATGTAACTATGTATGTTTACTTCATTGATTTTTAAATTGGCTACATTTAAGCAATTCAATATCATCTTTCCCTAATGTATAAAGTTGTTGTCTAATAAGTATGGTGAAAAAATGCCCCTTGTGGTGATGCGATGCAGTTTTCTTTAATTGATGCACATTAACATATATCCAATGTCAGCTATTACTAATAGTGTTTATCATATTTATATTGTATTTAATGTTTATTACATTGTGTTTATATTGAATGAAACTAATTATTATAATATTTATAAATTGTCTATGTCAATTTAACAATGCTTAATTGATTTTTCTTTATTTATATACCTTTCATGTCATATTAAATATTTGATAAAAATATATGTAGAGGCTATCGGTGTACCCCTTGCTCCTTGGGGTGCAAGTGCTAGTGATTATAATATACACATCTGGTTCAAGCCTACCATTATTAAAGACAAGTCAGGATGATATAATTGCACAAACACCAAAATTTTATTAGTAATGTTTTTGTTTACCCCCTCTATTTCTTTTTTTTTGAACTCGTGACCACGGTTTTCCCAGGGTTGAACTCGTGACCACGGTTAAGGGGGTTATGGTTAGAGTTTAAAAATTACACAAAATGGGAGGTGTGTGAGACCAATGCTTGGGTAGAGTTTGTTGCAGGGAGAGCTTGCGATTAGAAGCCAGGACGTTGGAATGAAATACCCATTCAATTTCAATCCCCCAATCAATCAATCCCCTTGTTTGATCGGTATTCATGAGTATCAACATGATATAATCCTCTAGAATTGGAAGCTTCAACGCAACTCTGAGGATCTGATTGCCAAATTTTTGGAATTTTCAGTCTGCCATTGCTAATTTCTTGTGAGGATTTATCAGTGAGGGGTCTGGTCTAGTTTTGTCTTGGCTAGGGTTTCTGAGGAATTTTTTTTTGTTTAAAGATTTGGTTTTTTTGAGGGGTGAGTGAAAATCTTTGTTGGGGTTTGAAGGATTTGAGGGGGGGTTTGGGGCGGTAGGATGCTGGGGAAGCATTCCAGGTCATTGCAAAAACTGGAAAGATGAGCAGATTTTGAAATGTGGAAGATCCAATATTGCAGTAAATGTTAATAAACAAAAATATATTAGAACTGAAATAAAATGTAAAAGTCCAAGCCCTGGCTTCTGCATTATATTATCAAATGGTGTTGATCGATAATATAAATGATGACAAACCTTCAACCACATGCAAGTGGAAATTACTTCCACACTATTAAGTTTATTTCAGAAAGCTTAAGATAAAAATTGAAATTAGCGAAATCTTGAGTTATAAGAAAAGAATGAAAGTTGCATAGGAAAAGAAAACTAATTATTTTTGGTATATATTTTTTTAATACGTCTTCATAAGAAAATTTCAGCTATCTTTCTCTCTTATATTAAAAATTCAATTTCTTTAAAAACTACAACGCTTCTAGATTCAAGAATATGTGGCTTTTAAAACAAATATTAAAGTAATGATTAATGAAAAGAAATTCATGTAATGACTAATGGAAAGAAATTAACTTGTAAAATTTCAGTTGACTTAGAATATTTAGATTATAATTAATAAGATATTTATTAAAATTTAATAATTTTAAAAAGTGTATTATTTTATCATTTTAAAAAAATTAAATGTTATAGTAGAAGATTTCTTTTTTCAAATCAAATGTTCTAATACTAACAAATTTAATGTTTAACATGTTAATGTTAAATTTATATATATGGCAAAAATTTAGTGTTTCTAATGACTATTTTATATTTTTACATATATTTTTTATATTTCTAAATAATATTTTACATAATTTATATTAAAATAATTTAAATAGATAATTTTTTATTAAAATATTTTTCTTTATTGTCACAATTATATAAGAAATTGGAAAATAATTGAATTTGATATTTTACATATAAGATCGAGATGCACTCGCAACTAAGAAGCTTGTTTATTGCATTTAACTACGATTTTTTTAAAATAATTTGTCATGCAATAAATTAAAACAAAATTATATATATATGTAAAGCAATTAAATAATTTTTTTAGCCGATAGGCTATTTGTGCGAACTTTGTTCCCGAAAATTAATTTTTTGATGGAAAATTTGCAAGAGTTTGGCCGGAAAATTGAAAATCCTTCCCGTTAATTATTTACTAGCCAGTTTTTTTATCTCCCTCTACTTTTAACTCTTGTTTTGATATTTATTAGTTGTTATCTCTACTTTTAACTATTGTTTTTATTTTTCTATTTAGTAGTTGTCATCTCCACATTAGCTCATGTTGTGATCCATTCTGTTAACTTTAGATTTTAATTTTTTTTTTTTAAAATTTGGATCGGTAAATGGCGGAGGCCTTGAATCATTTTATTAAATCAAATACTAAAGTTACATATTGTTACTCTGTTCAAACGGGCACTGGTAGGAAAGAACAGAGAAGAAAACCTCCAGTCTTCCCCGAGACTTTCATCCTATATTATTACATATTCAATGGGGCATACCATAGTCCTTATAATAATAATAGAAAAATGTACATGGGCATTCCCATGAATAATAAATCTAGCTAATACAAATCTCTTGCCATATTATAGTCTAGGAAGCCTATGTCAACTCCTAAATTTCACAAATATACCTGTCTAAAAGAAACTATCTCCAATGCATCTTGAAACATTAGCTAGGTTAGATAATCCTTTGTCAAAATTTAAACTTGAAAAAAGTCACTAAATAATACGACAATTTCATTACCTCGTCTATAAGGAAGTAAACCAAAATAAAACCGCATAGAGAACCTATGGCATAATTTATGTTACCAATATATCATACCACTTGTTGTCATATCTAAATTAGTGCCACATAGTATAAAAGACTACCTAAATAAATCTAACTATATGAGAAAAGCAACAACCAAAAACCACCATGATACTAAACCAGGAGAAATCTTAGCCCTGATAGAACCATACGCCCAATATAAACAAGAAACCTGGACAACTATTCTTAACACACCAAGCATCAAAATTGATATTTAATAATAAACTGAATCACATCAGGCCCTAAAAAGTGTCATCCATGTTCGGATTCCAATTACTTGGGATGAATCCATTCCACTCTCACAAAATCTTCTGCAATAAAATCATAATAAACAGCCATCATTCGGAGAAAAGTAATTCCTACTGCATTTATCCCTGATTTCATGGAATAAATTCATAAATAAAGGTTAAGGTACCCTATTTCTACTCACTAGAAGTATCCCAAGTTCGTTTCTTGACAAACCATTAAATAAGTAGCAAAACAAGCCAGGAGATCATACATTTAGGAATCCACCAGAACACAAAGATTTATATTCTCATACGTAAGTTATCCCCTCAAATCATGAGAAAGACACTATAATTCATATACATCTCATCCTTTGAACATATATTAATCAAAATATTCTACCTAATAAACACATAGCATGAAATTAACAACCCCATAGAAGCACCAAACAGTAAGTATAAAATATGCACAGTATATCGACTATATAGAAGTCTAAAATTATAGTAGCCAAAAATTCCTCAAAACCACTACAATTCGCTATTTTATGGGGCTATTGCAAAACCCATAATCTTGCTGTATACAATCCTATACATCAAGATACATATTGTCTAAACCCTATTACTAGTTACAAAAATTATCAACTCGTGCCATATCCTACTTTTTCAAAGTTACCATTATCACCTCAAGGACATCATTTGAATCATCTATGATAAAAGTAGGAGGTAATTCAAAGTTTACCTTGGCTCTACTCATCTTTTTCAAATTGAGGGTGCAGAAATTCAGGGCATTGAGGTCATCAAAAGCCACACCCAGTTGCACATATGCATTGAACATATTGAGATAATTAATAACCCACTCCTTGTTATCATCCAATATAATCTTCTGCCAGTGCAAAAGGAAATTGATACTAGCTTCCATGCGTGGCCACTCCTTATAAAAGGCTAGACTTTCCCTAACAATGAGGGACTGTCGACAGGGAGCAGTTTGTAAATCTGTCACACCCAAAGGAAGGCCCATATACTTCTCGGGTAATGGGATTCTGAATTTTTTGTCAATGCTAAAAACTGCCTTTTTTAGCCCTCTCCTCCAAACAGGGTTGAAGATGTCAAAACAGAACCTAACTATATCTTCTCGTCCAATCTTTGCCCTAACCATAACACCTATGAATGAACCAATAATGGTGTTGTTGGTCCTCCAAGTAGTCTTGTAATCAAAAACTTCTTCGCTTATAGATCTACTAACAGCAAAGCGAGTCATGTCATCTATTGATCTAAGAAGGCGGCTCCATCTTTCAAGTTTTACCTTCCCTAAAAAGGCCATGGTTCTATTCTTAGTCGTATGATAAATATGGATATTTTTCTCCATCGGTGCTAAGGATAGGATACGTAGTGGAAAGAAATCCTAAAGGATACTGTGTGAAAGACCCTCCAAATACTCTGATACCATTCTCCAATTGTTTCACATCATACTTCAGCCTTGATTTGTGTCACCCTTAAATTGTAATGAATGCCTAAACTCGATAATGATCTTAAACAATCATGACAACTATTGTTGACACCTCACATGTGTAGTTGCATTTACTCATCGTACTGGGACTTCATAATTTTAGGAATTCTCTAAAAGCTAACTTAGGTAAAGGAATCTTGCCAAGACCTCCAAATGTTAGAAAGTTAAACTAAAAATCTAAGAGGGCAAATATACATCATCTAAGCTAGAATATAATGGTAAGTCGCAGACCACCAAATAGATACTAGGAAAATCCAATAAATGTGGAAGGAAGAAAGTAGAAAGTAACATAAATAAGGTTAAGACTCAAGATGTGGCCTTTTCCACTTATTTATACTTATATGTCTTTTTATCTACCAAAAAAAATTCTAGTTATATTAGGTCATTGTAAAGGTATACCTAAATAGGCAACTAATTATTATAAATCAATATCGCTTCTCCATCAATGCCTTTGTTCGCTAGCCCATCTACTTTATTATTACCTTCTCAAAATATATGACCAATTTGGATTTCCTCAAAATTATCCAACATCATGAGAACTTCTTGAAGCTTTGAGTTCAGGACCCAATTAGGAGTATTTCGCTTCCTAATCACATTAAGGATGATCTAAGAATTGCCTTTGATGATTATCTTAGATATACCTAGATTATAGCAAAGTTGTAAACCTTTTTCTAGTGCTTCTAATTCAACCAAGTTGTTACAGGTAGGTGGTAGGGGCGACACTAGCTTTTCAATCCACCTACCACAATCATCATTTACAATGCATCTAATTCCAGCCACTCCCTCTTGCCATGCCATCAAAATTAAGTTTATGCCAACCTTGTGGAGGAGGGACCCACTTACAACTAGCCCTTGCCTCCTTATTGCTTGATGAGTAGACCAGGGGTGGATTAATAAGATTGGACTAGTTCTTCTTCATAAGTCCATCTGAAATGGAGAATGAGCCTTCTTCTTTCCTAGCTTTCCTAAGATGAGCATTTAACACTTCCACAATGGAAGCTTCTAGTTTTAGTAAAAACCTATCCACGTTCATTTTTTTTCCCAAAAAATATGCCGGTTCTCTCCTTCCACAACTCCCACACCATTATGGAGGGGCAGATATTCCAGAGCTTGTTATAAACCTTGTGGATTGAGTTTGTAGGCCATGAATGAAGAAGTCCCTGAAGAGAGTTCGAAAAAGGGGTGGCCCAAGCAAGTTGAGCCCTGAGCCATTCCCAACAATTAAGCACGAATGGACAATTGAAGAATAAGTGATCAACATCCTCATTACTTTGTTTACAAAGAGCACACCAATGAGGGCCTATAATGCCAAATTTTGTTAATCTGTGAGTGGTCAAGATTATATTTTGTAGTGCTAGCCACAAAAACAATCCAACCTTTGGAAGACAGGCAGCATCCCAACACAAATTTAGCAGTAACTCAACAATATTCCAACTCTGAGAATGGATGATAGCCTTATATCCTTGTTTCACATTGTATATACCATCATTAGATCCAGCCCAGATAAGATTGTTCGACCTTTCAGATTGTTTTATGTTTCTATTGGAAATAATCTTCTCCAAGGCCTTGACTAAGTTAGGATCTAAACTTATCTCATCCAGCGAATGCCACCTCCATTGCAAGACCTCATCTAAGACCTCTTTGATTTTATAGTCCCTTACCTTACTGCCCCATAAAGATGTCAACCTTAGTTTAAGATTTTCATTACTAGGAGATGATGAGATCGGAGGGTGCCCGTCCCATGAGTCTTCCCAAAACAGGGCTTTATCACCCAAACCCACATCCCATGTCAAAAATTTACTAATTAGTCTCCAACACTCAGACATAAAATTCCAGCATTCTGATCCTTTAGGTAATCTTTTCCTTCTGAAAATCAATTTAGGATTTGTCGAAACAAGATATTTATTATATATGATCTTGGCCCATTTGTGATCATATTCCTTGTATAACCTCCAAATAAGTTTTTCTCCCAAAGCCTCGTTTTGCCATTGTGGCTTCTTAATCCCTAAACCCCCAAATTCTTTAGATTTGCATAAATTGTCCCATTTAATAAGGCCTAATTTCTTATCATCTTCTTTATCTTTCCATAAAAAATTCTTGGGTTTGGATTCAAATTTCATGGAGATCCAATTAGAGAGGGGCAGACATGCTATAGGAAAGATTGGAATGGCTGAAAGGACCGATCTAATCTTAGTAATTTTACCAACCTTAGAGAGTCATTTATCTTTCTAGCTTCCAATCCACTTATCCACCTTCTCAATCATGTCCAACCAAACTTTGCTATATTTCGAGCCCTTTTCCAAGGAAATACCCAAATACTTGCACGAAAAAAGTCCCTTTTTATAACCCATAATCCTACAAATCAAGTTTTCCATATCTGAATTGGTGTTTAGGAAGAATATCTCAAAATTTTCCTTGTTCACCTTCTATCCTGAAGCATCCATATAGGATTGTAAAATATTTTTAAAACCCAAAGCCTCTTGAACAGAACTCTTGCCAGGTAAAATAGTATCATCTATGTACTGTTGGTGGGTAATGTTGGGAAGGTTTCTAGTTATAGTAATTCCTGAGATCTTTCGTTTCAAATATGCGTCTGAGACTACTCTACCAAAAGCTTCAGCCATAAGAATGACGAGGGAAGGAGATAATGGATCTCCTTGTCTGATGCCTCTAGAAATCTTGAAAAAACCTTTAGGCATCCCATTGATAAGAACATAAATCTTAGTGGTGGAAATAAACTTGAAGATTAGATTAATCCATTGATGAGAAAAGCTGAAGGCTTCTAAGACCTTGCAAAGAAAATGCCAATCAACCATATCATAAGCCTTCTGTATATCTAACTTCATAAACATACATGCAACTTTGTCTTTAGATGTCGAGTGAATGGTTTCTTGTATTGTGAGAATACCATCCAAAATGGATCTCCCTGGAACAAAACCTATTTGTTCTTCAGAAATCAACTTTGGCAAAAGACCCTTGAGCCTGTTAGCCAAAACTTTTGAGAAGATTTTGTATATCGTATTACATAAGGCTATAGGGTGAAAGTCACTGGGATGTTCTAGCCCTTCCTTTTTAGGAATCAAGATAATAAAGGAGTAGTTGATTTTTGTCAACAATGATCCTCCATTTCTTGACACTTCAATAGCTTTCCATAAGTCTTCCCCCAAAATATCCCAACACTTTTGGAAGAAAAAGGCCTAAAAACCTTCAGGCCCTGGTGATTTGTTAGGATTCATCTTAAAAATTGTTGTCCAAACCTCCTCTAGAGTTATTGGTCTATTTAGATATTTTTTATCTTCAGGTGCAATCAATTTTGGGATAAATTTAAGCATTCTAGACTAGGCCTCCCCATTTGATCCTTCGTAATTATTTAGTAAACTTTTAAAGTGACTAACGTGTCTGCTATTTCTTGCGGGTTCTCTGTGTGTAAACCCAGAAGGTTAGTGATGCTAGTAATTTTATTTAGAGATCTGTTATAAATGGTTGAGTTATGAAATTTTTTTGTGTGCTCAGTCTCCCTCATCCAACCATTTTTCCCTAGATTTCTGCCTCCAAAGAGTTTCCTCTTTTGAAAGAATATCTTCCTATTTCGCAAGAAGTTCTTTTTCTAAAAGAAAGCTCTCATGATTCATACCATATCTTATAATTTCCTGATTCGGTTTCTTTAGTTTTTTTTTAATCTCCAGCTTTTCTTTGAAAATATTATTAAAGTGCTCTCTATTCCACCTTAGAATATTTTCTTTCAGCAATTTGAACTTAGAGATAAAAATAAACATTTTAGATCCTTCAAAGCTCTCTTGAGTCCACCACATCCTAATAAGTTTAAGAAATTTTGGATCTTGAAACCACATCTTTTCACATCTATATGGATTTATGGGAGGTTTAGATGGTTTAGAGAGCTCAACACGCACGGAAAAATGGTCTGATCCTACATAAAGAAGAATGGAGGACTGGAAGTTTTTATTATAATCCATAAAGTTACCTACTATAAAAAATCTATCTAGCTTTTCTACAATATAAGCCTTATCCTTTCTTTTATTATTCCATGTATATGAGCCATTACTTAACGAGATTTCTATCAAACTATATTTATCAATCCATGCTTTAAATTCTAAAGATGAGGGTGCAAGATGTTGTATACCTCCTACTTTTTCATCCAAGCTTATAATAGTGTTAAAATCACCACCTATAATGATAGGACTATCTTTATAATTAAGTAAAACCAAACTTAATTCATCCCACACAAATTTTTTCCCTACGAGACTGTTTGGACCATACATACTAATTAGAATAAATTTCATATCAAATTTTAAACTCTGTATACTAACACATATCCAATTACTACTATTCACTAGGAACTGCACATCTACTTTCTTAGAATTCCAAATAATGCCTAAGCCACCAGATGCACCTATTACCTCTAGGAACATTGAATCCCATATACCTAGCATCTTCTTTAATTTGGAACCTTCTAACTTGTTTAATTTTGTTTCTTGTATTAAAATTACCTTTGAGTTAAAATTCTTTAAATATTGTTTAATTAACCTTTTTTTACTAGGGGCGTTTAGGCCCTAGCATTCCATGTAGTAATCCTCATGGTGCCTTGGGAAGGCACTTCCCCTTCCCCATATTAAGTAGTTCATCAATTTTTCTCTGTTCCCTGCAAAGTCCTTTAATCTCTCTTAACTCTTTCAGTGATCTCCTACCTCTTTTTCCTTTTAACTTGCCACAAATTGGAGAACTTAGTACTTCTTGGTTCATATGTAAACCAAGATCTTGCTAATATTTAATCGGGCTATATGCTGAAGGAGACATAATATCCTCTATTTTTCCAAACTCCTCTTTCTCTAGTTCATTGCAGATCTTACTTCCAATGTCATCTTTATCCAAATCCTCATGATTAAGTGTTGCAATATTATCAATGCTTTTCCTGTTCTTTTCCTAATTTATATTTGGATTGGTCCCATAGTTCTCATGCCTTTCCATTAAACTGTCCTCCATCTCAATATTTAATATGTCCCTTCTGAGTTCCTCAGTTGTATAAGCTTCCCTCTACCCCCTCCCCCCACAATTTGATGATTCTTTGTATCACTTTCTCTTTCAGAGAGACAGTGTTGTTTTTAATGTTGTCAAAATTGAAGACCTGAATTAGTTCCTCGGCTAGCTGATCTAGATCCTTATCATCTACATCTGGCATGCCCTCCTCTAGAGGCAAATTTAGTTCCTTATTTAGAAAATTATGAACATCTTTTACAATAGAACCTTCTGTATTTCTATCCTTATCCAGCATATCTGGCTAATAGACCACTGGACTAAAAGGTGAAGAGATATGGTTTTCAGGTGTTTGCTAGAATTTAGAGGTTCCTCTGGATCAATTATTTCTAGGAGTAGATAACTTCGCCTCATTATTTTTACCTAGTGCCTATTGCTGAAAAACTTGTATTTTTGTTCTAGGAGGAGTTTTCTCCACCCCAGCCTTAGGTGAGGAAAAGAGAAGAGCATTTTCTGCCACACCTATATCATGAATCTCTAACGTTTCTAAAACCCTGATTCGTGACTCTCTTGATTCCTCTGCTCCTTTATCTGCCTCTCTGATTTGGCTTAATAACTCTTTTTTTTGATCCAAATCCCTTTTTTGATCTGTATTAGGGGGGAGACAATCTTGACATTCCTTGTTGTCTCATTCAAATTCTCTTGTATTAAAGGACCCTTTGTGATATCTGTATCCGAATGGTTCTATATTCTTCTAGTACCCGTTCCTTATCTTTCTTCTTCAAGATCTGTTTGGACAATACATGAAGTTTTCTCTTGCTCTATATCCTTGTTTGTGACCTTTATAATTGGTGTAGCAATCTTCTTTGAAACATCAAATACTCTGTCACTGATTTTCTGATGCTTCTATAAATACCCAAATTTTCCATTTTCAATTTTGTTTGTGTCCTTGCCGATTTTATCTTCTTCCTTTTTCTTTTTCCCTTTCTATTTTTTTGGAGATGTACCCTCCAAACCCATCTCTATTTCATCTTTGGATTTAGTTACTACTACTTATTTAAGCCTTCTTTTTTCTGGTAAGCATTATTCTGTATCTTTAGTATAAAGCAACTCATTCTGATTTGTATGATCTTTCTGGTATTTTGATGGAGAATTTTTTCCTTTGAGATCCCGAATTATTTTGTTCTTCATTATTCTCATCCAGGGGAACTTACTTCTAAAATCAGAAGTGAGGGGGAGAATTTTGGGTCTAATTTTATGTAATTCATCGAATTTTAATATGTCAACTATTTTCCCTTTATATATTTGAAAGTTGATACCATATGAAGCTTTGTTAGTGATAAATTCCTTCTTAAATTCTAATGGCTAATTAAAATTGACATTGATTAGCATCTTAACACTATTACAAAAATAAAAGGATGCATTGATACCTCTAACTTCACTAACCACAAATCCTATAGATTTAATAATATCTACTTGACATAGCTCCAGAGGGAGAGATGGCAGCATAAACTAGGAAGGCATGATACATTCTACCTTTTCTACATTAAAATTCTGTGACCATTCTATGAACTTAACGCAATGACCATTAAAAAAGCATTCAGATATTGAAAGAAACTCTCTTTAAATAGATTCTTCAAAACATTGTAAATACAAAATTCTATCTCAAAAGTGGAAAATACTTACTTGGTCCTCGCAATTTTCCTCCAACCAATCGAATAATAGAGGGAAGTCTCTTTGCGAGCCATTCCATATTGCAAAAATTCCTCCCTTAAGACATTCATTCCAAGTGTCTTCAACTTCTTTAATCGAAATCCTGGATGGCTTATTCATAGCTTTATGCAATTTCGCAATAGCAGGTGAATTAAGGTTTGATGGAGGGGACTTGTTTGAGATTCGGTAGTGTGGAGGGATATAAGATGATGGCAAGCCTAAATAAGATGAAAACCTTCCTAGTTGAGGCATTGCTGGATGCGACTAACCCAATGAAATGAGAGGATGTTTATGAAGCTCTGAGCATGCATATTTCGTTAAGTTGAAGACTCAAAATTGATTATCTAAAATTTTGACTGTGAAAAAAGAGTGAAGATTAGGGGTTTTAGATACCTTTGTGTATGTGGAAGGAATTTTTGAAATGGGTTTCATGCATATGCTTTCTTTCTTCTGACATTGAATCCCTCTATCCCGTTGATGATTGAGAGGCTCTCTTGTGAGATGATTAAAAACCTTGAATCTATTTGCCATTTCCACTGCAAATCTAGCATCTTGTATCTTTTTTGGGTTCTTATGGTGCTCATTTCAGCCATTGACTAGAGATCTCTGCCAATTATTCCCCTGAGCACTTGATTTCTTTTTCCATCTCTTTTGCAAGAACTTCTTTCCTAAGTTTTTTGTAGGTTTGAGGAAATTTAGCGTTGTCGATCATAAGCAGAGCAACTTTTTTTTCTTGACACTTTTGATTTTTAAAATTGATTTAGATTTTAGTTTTTATTTACATCTCTCATAACTTAAAAAGTAGTTAGGTTTTGATACTTTATACCATTTTCTTTTGTTGCAATTCGATTATACCCCTCCTTTTGGTGCATGTTATAAAGTATACTCTATTAAACACTTGTACCTCCTTTTTAAATAAAGTGCACCTAAACTATTATATTATTGTGATGCACTTTTTAAAATGACTCTTAAGACATTAAGTGGGCATTCACATAAAGTAATGTGGGAGTTTAGCATTGTATCTATTGTGCATCCAACTACCTTGCTAAATGTGGCAAGGGTCTCTCTCTAACATCCACTGACTTGCTAAGTCTACGTGTACTGCCAAAACTAGCAGCATGGGCATAATTGAATTATTATAAATAGCAAGTCCCTCAAACTAAACTAAATGACAAATTAGTCAATCATTGTATAGCATAAGTTCAGGTGCCCCTATTGACAATAGCTCTTACCATAATTTGACCTACTATGAATAGTAAGTTCCAAATTGGAAGCTCTATCAATTTAACTACAACTCCATAGTTCAAGAAAACTGTCTAGGTACCCCGCTAAATGTAGAATCCTTGGCTTACCCAAAATGGACGCTTATCATAAATAGTAAGTGTGCCGATCTGAGTCAAAGGAAAAGCAATCATGAACATCTCTGACCTTTGGAGTGAGAATTGGCCTCCAACTCTACCAAATGGACCCTCTGAACAACTGCATTACATATAAGAGTTAGGGAATAGGCTAAACTTATGAAAGATGTCACTCACGAAAAATGTGACATTACATCTACAAACAATTGTGCATTCAATCATTCAATCTCTGTCCATGACAAATCTATGATTTAAATCACATCTATTATCGTAGGAAATGTGGTCTTGATACATATATACACAAAATACTGTACAGATATCCTATGTGCATATATAAATATTCAAAAACTAAAATTATGGACAGAAAGTTTGAATCTGTGACTTCTTCCCTTCTTTGTTCCTTTTCTCAAAACCTTGGTGTAATTGTAGGGATGAACAAAATTTTTCTAAGTTGCATCTATCAAGAACAAATATAATTCAAGAGCAAAAAATTATTTTGAGCAGCAGACTGAAGCAATTAAAATGAGACTTCATGACAGAGTTAAAGGCAATTTATAGGAGAATTAGAGAAGATCTTCAAGTTGATTTGGAGCAGATCTCCAAGGAAGATTTGTAGCAGATCTTGAAGCTGATTGATCTTGGAGCTGATTGATTGTGGATTTAAGGCTTGATTGTTAGATTTTGGTGCTTCTCCATAGAAGAGATTGTTGTCTCTTACTAAGTGGGTGATTTTGGATTAGTGTCACCAGTACATTGCTGTTTACAAAATATAAGCAATGATTGGTGTCTCTAGTAGGTTGGTGCCTACAAAACTTGTAAGAGAACTACTTATATTAGAAATTTTGTTGTTGTGGTTTTCTTTCGAAAGGGTTTCCATATAAGTCTTGTGTTCTTTTGCTTTTAATTGTCGATGTTGTATAATTGATATTATTGTAGTTAATTGAAAAAAATTAAAATTGTCTTATAGTAATTCACTCTCTCAATTATTAGCTTGTGATCGTCACATTCAATGACATTACTCTAACTTGCTAGATAAAAAAAAAGGTTAACCAATTAGTTTCCTTCTGTAAACACATGCTTGGGCATGTGAATATGGAAAGGGACAATATTTTTACTGTTTGTTGCTACATGTCATGTATGGGCCTGTATACACTAATATGTTAGCAAGAAACACTAATCTATTAAGAGAACAAAGCATTAACTAACAAAGATTAATATAACATATAAGAGAGACTAAAGAGGAACCCCTAATTAGGAATGTGAGCCAAATGAATGGACTCTCCCAATAGGAATTAGCTCTTTGCTTGGTAGATGAGTCTAAATGAAGGATTGGTATGTATGCTCAAGATACTCAAACTATGCTTCAATGGAGATGGAAAATGGAAAATTGGTAGCTTTGTGAGTTCTCAATTTGGCATCATAAGGGTATGGTTAAGGGCTTTGTTTCTCAAACTAACATTATAACTTTAGCTTCAAGGTTGTGATGAAATGGCTTGGGAGGGGATTCAATTTATAGGCTAAGGGCTTGAGGTTTTGAGGGCTAAGATGTAAGGATGGAGAAAATCTTATGGAGGGCTCAGATTGCATGAGAGGAGAGCACATGGATTGTGCTTCCTTACAGCGAATCAGAGAGTGACACATGTCATAGGGTGAGAGGATGGAGAAAAGGGCAAGGATGAGTCAACAAAGGAGGCTCAAGGGATAATATCTTCATAAAGACCCTTCATAATGGCTTGTAAGAGCAATGAATGGGCTTGTAAGAGTCTTTTATGGCTTTGTAAGAGCATTGAAGACTTAGTGGTTGGAATATTTTGGAGGGAGTTGAGATTGTTGACTTTTCTTGGCTTAGGAAAGTCTTAAGCTTTCTTAGGGAATGTGACAAGGTTAGGGGGGGGATTAGAGGTGATTTAGGATTAGATTAGGCTTTTTTAGAGATATGCAAGTGGATGGCATTCATGAGGGTGGGTGAGTTAGTGGCTAAGCTTGGTTAGTACGGGTGGATGGGGTGGATTAGGCTAAATGGAGGATTTAGGATAGGTTAGGGGCTATTAGATTTGAGGGCTTTATTTATCAAATAGATTTATTTAATAAATGAGGTTTTTTGGAATTAGATAGGAGAATAGGATTTAATTGATAAATGATGGGTTATTTGATTTATCAATTAGGACTATAGATGACTAATTAAATTAATTAGCTAGGGGATGGAAAAAGGATTAATTAAATAGGAATTTAATTAATGATGCCTTTAGAGATAGCTAAATAAGATTACCGAAGCGGTATAATTAGATTTAGGTGTCTACAGGGCCAACTAGGCTTGGTCTTATCAATTAGCATGTTGATCACTGTAGTTGGAATAAAGTAACTATTTGGTGTAGTACTTGTTGTCTCCTTTGTTCCCTTTGTGTCTTAGCTGTTTCCTCTTCCACTCGTAACAAATTTCATGCTAGTAGGCGAGGGATCTCTCCTAGGAGATTGTACACTATTGGTGGCACCGGAAGTTCGTTACGTACCGTACCCTCAGGCACTGTTCTCACACTGGCTTCCCTTTGTACATACTGATTGACTACAACTTCCCAAGCTGTTACCAAATCACATGTCAACTGATCTTCCCTGGTTATTTCCTCCTCTTCCTTGTCACTATTTGTTACTTGGATGAGCGATACAAAGGGCCTTCCCTCTATTCCATCTTGCCGATCTCCAAGTTTGGACTTAGGCAATGATGCCAAAAATGTAGTGTGGAAATATCACACAATTTCACAGATAGACAGAATAGTCCAATTGAGATACATATGAAGTAAAACCTAGAACATACCATTCATACCACAATACTAGCAGGTGAGGAAATGATTTCTTTATTAATACCAAAAATCAACATGAGTACATCAACAATATTCCAAGTATTTATAGAAGGGTCAGTTGGTTGGAAACCAACCAATGCATTCTCTCACCTCCTAACTACCCAGCTCGACTAGCGTTAACAAGTACTACACCAAATAGTTACTTTATTCTGACTACAATCACATTAAGTGAATCCCCTTTAATGATGATATTGTTTAAGCCTTTATTGTTAGTGATGCATATACCATATAAAGCTACCACCACCTCAACAAGGTTTTGACATCTATAACCCAAGGTTAATGATGTAGGTGAACAATAGTTGTTTCCTTTTAGGGTCACTTATAGAAATATCCCTCCTACGTTCCCTTGATTTCTATTTGGGGAGCCATAAAAATTGAGTTTAAGTTAGCTAACAATAGGGGGGATTAGGGAGTTCTAGCCTTTGTGGAGTCTATAGTGTTGTCCACATAATCAGTAAATCTGAGATATCCTAGTTTCTTGCAATTTGAATCTCCTACATAGACAAGTTCCTTTAAGGCTCTTAAGTTATATTTTTTGATATTCTCTTGATGGTATTAGCTATTGACTCCACAAGAATATACCCTTGATATATTTATTCCTAGAGATTTGTCTATTACATTCCTTCTAGACCTCCCAAACTAAGTGGAAACTGACCATCCTCTTGACTTCAATAGTTAGTGGTGTGAGAAGGGATATACTAACTCTCATACATGCTCTTAATGTCTCTTGCTCACACCCAATTCAACATGAAATAATGAACACTCTTTAGTGTGATGTTCTAAGTAAAGTTGCATTGAGTACGATGACAAAGAAACTGATTTTTTTTTTAGGATTTAATGCTCCTTTCAATCTCTTGCATGAGCACAATTTCTTGAGTGCACCTTGGCTCCCATTATCAACATCTCTAGGAAAAGAATTCTCCAATCCTCCCTATTGGATTTCCTCTCACATGGAGATAACACCAATATTAGCATAGTTACTGGCCCTAGAGAAAACTTGGGGATGTGGAGAGAGGGGAGGGGGGCAGACCATAGAGATAGTACTTGGAAGAGGAACAAGAGTAGGAATTAAGGAGGGAGGATGGATCACCATAGGGAGGGCATAATCTAAAGGAAGTAGAGATGACAAGGAAATGAGTTGGGGAAGTGAGGGTGAGCTAATTCTAGGAGGACTAGTTGAATCACTAAATAAATAGGCACCATTAAGGGTGCAACATGAAGGAAAACAAAGGCAAGGGGAGAGGCGGGAGCAGAGAAGAGATTATGAGCATAAATTTTATAGATGAGCGGGTGGGAAGGGGAAGTCGACACCAAGGGACCACATAAACAAGTTGGAAAAAAGAAGACACCACCACTAAGGACCTACCTTTTGCAAGAGAGGGAGGGGGTTGAGGCTTTTCAACTCCGTGGGATAGAAACTAGAGGTGTTCCCTAGGGAAGAGCAAAAATTAGAAGGCTAGATTACATTCTCATACTTGATTTATTGAGACTAGTTAGCAAGTTGTAACTCCAAAAGGGTAGAGGTAGCGCGAATCTTGTAAGGCTCTATGCCTAACATTGAATTAGGTACACACAAACTTGGATATTGTGGTGGTAACATTATCCAAGGCAGGGGAATTGCCATGGGACTTCTAGATACCCATAATAATCTTTTCATCACAAAACTCTAGAGGCAGACTTGAGAGTGAAACCTAGGTAGGAATAATAACAATAGGGTCAAACCCGATGAGCCATTTACATAGCACTAGACTTTTCTTTCCAAAAACCTAAGGCCAACAGTCACAATATTAATGCAATATTTAGAAAGGGAGAAGGATAAACTAAACAAACCTGTTGGAAATGCTGAGATTTACACATTACCTTCGATAGCCAAATGGGTGGCAACCCATTTTTGAACCATTTAAATAATTGGGGGCTCCTTTCAAAGATTCTCTTGGCCAAACAATTTTCCATCTTGGCTAGTGATGTGTTAAGAGTTCTAACTATTATTTTAGTTTTAGCTCCCTCCTCAATAGTCATAATTGAACCATTTAAATAATTGGGGGCTCCTTTCAAAGAATCTCTTGGCCAAACAATTTTCTATCTTGGCTAGTGATGTGTTAAGAGTTCTAACTATTATTTTAGTTTTAGCTCCCTCAATAGTCATAATTTGAATGCCACCTTGGGAGAAGTCCACGTTGTTATAGGAACAATAGGAGGGCCAATATGAGGGATTCTTAGGGGGGCCAATATGAGGGATTCTGCTTCTTAATTTATTCCCCCTAGGAATGTGCATGTATGTTGTGCATCCAAAGGAAAGAAGATTAGAGATAGCTGCTCTTACCCCTATTTAGGCCTCTTCTAGTGTGATGTTGTCAACTACTTTGACTGGTGCACGATCGAAAAGTTAAAAGCATTGCAAGAAGAGCTTCTACCCAATATGCATGACCCAAGTGAGAATTTTAAATGTGCCATGTACCATTTCTATTATTATATGACTATGTCATTCATGCACTCCATTTTTCTGAGTAATCTTACAGTCATAAATTATGAATCACACCATTTTTTATTTCAGTCATTTTAGTTCTTGAGTTCATTATTTGTAATCTAGGCAAGTTTTGTTGGAATTAGGAAACTAATGCTAGTTAATGAATATAATGAATGAGAGGTAGTGAGTGGTTGTTGAATACCATATTGTGCTTTTTTAAGTGTAGTTCTATTGGGGGACACTCTTTTAAGAGACTCAGTCTAGTCAAGCATTTGTATGTTGTATTGAACACAACGACCAATTTTAGTGAAGAAATTTCTATAGCTTTAGATTCTAACGTTAGACATTATGTGAAATTATTCAAGAAATTTTCAACTTTTTTTTAGGAAAAGCATATATATATATATATATATATATATATATATATATATATATATATATATATATATATATATATATATATTACTAGAGTTAGCTATCACCACCAGGAATTATTTTTGCCTTACTAATGTAGAATCCGTTAATCATCTCTTCCTTCATTGTCCTTCTTTTTAGATATTTGGAGTCAATGTTTTCAATTGTGGAACTTCTCTTGGGTGATTTCTGAAACCGTTATGGACTTATTTCTTCAGTGGAGACTGCCCTCTGAAAATCATATCCTACATGTGACCTAGGGATATGGAAAGAACACAACAATCATATTTTCAGAGCTAAGTTTCTCATTACTGAGATTATCTTTAGGATTTATTTCACAGCTATAAATGAAAGTCTTAATAGTTTGAGTATTCCTGTGGGAAACAAGGGGAAGATTAATTGTAAGGATTGTGACTACAGGATGTGGAGGCATGTAAAGTCTAATTGGATATCATAACTGCTTTTTATAAGATGAAGAAAAGTAGTGCTTGTCTCTGTACTCCTTTAGGATGGGTTAAAATTAACTTTGATTGGGCTGTCAATGTTGTTGCTATTGCTACAAAGGAAGAAATTACAATAGATATGTGGCATAAGATCTTGGGTCACATGAGTGAGAATGGCCTAAAATTCCTCATGGACAAGAATTTGCTGCTAGGTTTGAAATCCTATAATTGTGATATTTGTGAGCATTGTATTTATGGTAGGCAACAAAGAATCTCATTTCTTAAAGGTGGTCATGAGAGGAAAACACATTTATTAAAATTGATACATTCTTATGTATCTGGGCCTATAAACATTAAATTATTTCATATTTTGTCACATTCATAGATGATGCATCTATTAAGGTTTGGGCTTAGTCAATGAAAAGTAAAGATGGAGTTTTTATTTATTTTAAAAGTTTTATGATGTTGTTGAAAGAGAGACTAACAAATTGGTAAAGTGCTTAAGAGGTGATAATGGTGGAGAATATTGTTCTAATGGATTCAAGGAGTATTTCAATAGGTTTGGCATAAGACATGGGAAAACGGTGACCCTTACTCCTTAAAAAAATGGGACTTCAGAATGAATGAATCATATTATCTTAGAGAAGGTGAGGAGTATGTTGTCAAACCCTAGATTGGAAAAACACTTCTGGGCGAAAGCATTGAGGACAACTTGCTACCTCATTAACCGGTCTCCTACTACAACCTTGGACAATGGAATTCTTGAAGAAGTTTTCTCTGGTAAGAAGCTAATTACTCTCACTTGAAAATCTTCCTGCAAGAAGTTGTATCATCTGTTTTCTTTAATTTGTCAATTTCATTATTTAAAACCTCAAGAATTTGACCCTAGTTTCCCATGCAAGATCTGCACATTAAAAATTGACAATTTCTATGACTCAAGTTCCATGTATCATGCTACACTATTCCTTAGGTATTTTAAAATAAATTCCAACTTCTTTAAAAAAACTTAGTCACTTCTTTTTGTTCCCAACCTTTTAGAATGGAAAATGTTTTTAGGAAAATAAAAAAAATTTATTTATCTTTCGTAATGCTCAGTTAAAATTTAAATTTAATAAAAAACAATTTAATACTCCCAAAATGTGTCATCTAGAACCGAAAATATGAAATTTAGTAACTTTTGTTAGATGATATATTTTCCTCTAAAAGTTAGTAAGGATGTAGAGAATAGATCCATGAGAACTTTAGCAAAACTATTTGATCTCAACTTTTATGTACCTTTATCTCTAACGGTGATGAATTTGGCTATATGAAACCTTCAACATTTAAGATGTAACAATTAGATGGAAAAAATAAGGTTCAGACTATAAGTTGTGTCAATTATTGCGAAATTGCATTTTTCCCCACCACTTTAGAAGTCATTAGCCTTTATTTGATGGGACTTGTAACAAGTCTACAAAAAAATATTCTTGTTTTGTTGGCTCTCCTTTGTGGAAAGATATTCCTCTTGTTTTGTCTCTCCTTTTTGGAGAGTGAGGTGTCATCTTGTCACTTAAGAGATGTAGTTCTACTTTTAGAGAGTAAGTGTAACCTCGTTACTTGGAATACAAAGTTTCCAAAGAGGTCTCTTCTATTCTCTTTCATGTGTATAATTATAAATGCATGTTCATTGCATTATTAGTGTACTTATTTGGAGAATAGAATAGTTAGTTTTATTGATTGCATTTGATTCGTTGTCACTTTCTTTGAGCAACTAGTTTAGTTTTATTGATTACATTTGATTCGTTGTCACTTTCTTTGAGCAACTAGTTATTTATAAATAACTTAATAGATATTTGTTTTGGGTAGGTATTTCTATCTCAAAGTCTTCTTGTCATCCATTACCCTAAATTGCTTGTACTAAAAGGATTTGCATTTTTAATTAATATTTTATATAGTGTCTAAATGTACCATTTTGCAATCTCTCACATGAATTAAGTATCCTTTTTGATGTGAAAACATGTTAAAGACTTTGAACTTATAAAATAGAAAGAGAGATTTACAATAGCTAGTAAATGTATAGCTTTTTTAACTTAAGGAAAATATTAATTCTTAGTTTTCTTAAATAAAAAATCTTCTACATTTGTCTCTATTATATTTTACTTTCTATGAATGAAATGTGGATTTGTAATTCTTTCTAAAATTTAATGAATTTACTATTTTGTTGGAATATAATGTATTAGATATGATTCATGTTTCTCATTTTGGATATAATTATGCAACTTAGGTGAAGGATGCATGAAGGATGGATGCCAGATATCAGTTGTGTTTACCATTTTTAACATGTAAGTTTTTTTTGTTAAATCTAGATTAAGTTTTTGTTCAAGTTTTAATTTTCAAATAATTTGATGTTTTTAAATTTAACTCTAGATTAAGCTTTTATTTAAATTTCAAATTTCAAATAATTTGTTGTATTTTAATCAACTTTTATGTGATTGTTTTCTTTTAAATATGTTTTTTTTTTTTAAAAGGGGTAAAAATTTATTCAATTAGAGCCAAAAAATATAGAAGGCCTCTAACCCAAAAGAACCAAATACAAGCCACAAAGCAATTAAAATTTAACCTTTTCCACTAACTACTAAAAAATCTCAGTATAATCAGTTGGAAGTCCATTCCTTCCTACAACATCACAACAAACTCCTTTCTTTGACATTGATTTTGCAAAAGCATCAGTCACTCCATTCCATTCCCTAGGAATGTGACAAAAAGAGATCCAATCCACATAGCTACTTAGATACAAAATCTCTCTAATAATAGAGGCTAACTGCTAGTTAACATCATCCACCTTCTGGTTTTTTATCATATCCACAACAATTTGAGTGTCAAACTCACAAATAACCTTCCTCTAGCCCAAAGAACATCACCGCTCAATAGAAAGCTTAATGGTAAGGGCCTCCTTTAGATAATTAGAATGAATTCTTTTATAGACCAAGAAAAGAAAGATAACCTCACCATCCTTGTTTCTTCCAATACCCTCGATACCTGCCTGTCCAGGGTTCCCACAAGAAGAGCCATCAGTATTAATTTTAAGGATGCCAATTGGAGGCAGCCACCACTTCCCAACTCTACAAACCTTTCTCTTGAGCGACTGAGATCTCTTACTGCTTGTGCCTCCCATTCCTTTGTCCACTAGTCCCAAATTCCTTACTATACTATAATCTCTAGGGTCCAAATGTTTAGTCATATCACACTTGGTGTAGATAGTTTCCTAGAGTTGCAAAAAATCCTGCGATTACATTCCAACCAAAGAGTCTGTATAATGAAAGTAGGTCCAACAACCCAAGCCACTTGGAGGAAAGTGGTTTTCACTAGGGGTCTACCAAGACTTTCCCAAAATTCAATAAGAGACTCAACATGTATGTAACCATGACACTATGCCTCCCACCACATGCGAAATTTCTCTAGAGATGGGGCATAAGAAAAATAAGTGAGATACACTCTTCGCATTCATCAAATAGAGGGAACAAAGAGATGGCCCATGGAACCCTCTCCTTTGGAGGTTATCCCAAGTAAGACATTTCTTTTGAGCCACTAGCCATAAGAAAAAATTACACTTAGGCCAAGAAAACTTATACCAAACCTTCTTCCACCAAGGAACTTCAAGTAGTCCATGTCGTTGTTAATCTAAGCAAGCATAACCTTGTGCCACACTAAACTTTCTTTTACAACATGAACCCCAAGAAAGGATATCCTTATCTTTAGAGGAGCAACATAGCCTATTAGAGAGGAGGCTAGCAAGTTCAATGCACATCTCCATGGGATCACCCAAAGGCCATTCCTGTGGGTCCTTCCAACAAGTCACATCCACTGATCCACACCATTTGAAAATCTTGACAAGTGCCATCTTAGTCCACCTACAATCGTAAAGATATGACATAGAGGCTAGAAATGGTGGTAGCTAGAAAGAATGGGAGGATGGCCATCCCAAGAATCCTGCCAAAACTAAGCACTCGATCCCTCATTACATATCCAGAAAAGACCCTCCTTGATAAGATGAGCTCCCCTTTTGAAGAGTATCCCGAATAAAGGAGCCTTTCCTAGCAAGAGCTAGTCTTGGGATACCTTGACAATCCACTTACGGAAAATACTTTTGGGCCAGAATATTAGCCCAGTCCCGATCCAGATTATTGTACCGCCTCTAGTATAACTTAGCAACCAAAGCCTTGGCAACAAGAGGCATAAATCTAAGACTTAGAACCCCAAAAAAATTTGGCAAGCAATCTGTGCCCCAATTGACTAAGCTCCACTTTGAAGAAAGAAGATTTCCTAACCAAAGAAATTGTTGAGACAAAGCATCAAATTCTTTCATAACACTAAAAAGGGGGAGTATGCACAAGACACCTGTAGATGGGAATATCTTAAATCACTATCTTGAGGACAATAATGCTCCCAGTAGAAGAGAGCCACCTATGAGTCCAGTGACTCAACCTGCTACAATTTTTTTCCAAAAGGCCTTGCCAGTAATCCTTCAGCTGAGCTCCTAGAGCCAAGCAGACTCTAAGGTAAATCAGAGGAAGAGAGTGGATCTAAAACTTGTGAATCCTGCCAATCCTATGTTGGATCGGATGTGGAGTATTAAAGAAATAAATAGATGACTTACCTTCATCGATTTGTTGTCTAGAAGCTTTCAAATAGGTGTCTTAAATCATTCTGAAGTTTCTCACCTCCTTGATTATAGCCAAGTCCATTAGTCCAGTGTCATCCATGAATCAGAGGTGTGAGTACACTAGGATATTATTATTCCATTTCCACCCATGAATAAGTCCTTGTTTAGCTTGAAATTTGATATATTTTCCTAAGCCCTCAACCATAATCATAAAGAGATAAGGAGATAGAGGATCTCCCTACCAAAGTTGTCGAGAAGTAGAAAATAGCTCAATAGGTTCTCCATTAATAAGAACAAAAAAGGATGGGGAAGTCACACAATTGAGAATCCAATCAACCCATTCCCCATCAAATCCAAAAGCTAGAAGCATTCTACTCAAGAAGTCCCATCTAACCCTATCATATGCTTTTGTGAAATCCAACTTAATGAACATGGCCTTTTCCTTGGAAGTAGCCATAGAGTGGATAGCCTCTGATGCAATGATAACCCCATCAAGGATTTGTCTACCACCAACAAAGCCTCCCTGCTCCTCAGAGATCAAAGTACCCAAATAAGGCTTGAGCCTTTCAATAATTAATTTGGTAATAATTTTCTAAGTAACATTACACAAAGCAATAGGCTTGAATTGATCTAAAATGTTAGCCCATCAATCTTGGGAATGAGAGCCAAGAAGGTAGCATTCAAAGACTTGAGCATTTGTTTGTTCTAATGTGATTGTTGGACCACTTCAAGAAGATTGAATTTAATAATCTCCCAAAATTCTTGGAAAAATTTAATGGGAAAAACATCCGGGCTTGGAGCTTTACCTTTCTTAATACCAAAAACCACCTTCTCCATCTCCTCTAACAAAATAGGCCATAAGAGATTCTTGTTCATATCATCAGAAACTAGGTGGGGAATACAATATAAAATGGCCCTTGCCTCCACCATTGGAATTGGTTCCTCCTTAGAGAAAATTTGGGAAAAGTGTCTAATGGCCTCTAGAGAAATATCCTCTTTGGAAGAGAGTTGAGCTCCAGTAACAGAGACGAGAGAGGAGATAGAAATCCCAAACCTGCGAGATTCAACTGTGTTATGGTAGAATGTAATATTCCTATCTCCCTCCTTTACCCAGTCCACACGAGACTTTTTCTTCCAAAAGATTTCCTCCTGAAGCTTTCATTCCTCTAACATCCTCAAAGTTGAGGACTCAACATTAATTAAATCCCCAATTATTCCTTGGTCCCTAATCTGGTGAGTAACACTGTCCAGCCTAGATTGTGCCACCAACTTTTGGTCTTGCAGATTCCCAAAACACTGTTTGTTCCATCTTTTAAGCCTAAATTTCACATGTTGATGCCTCTTCTCAAAAGAGAATATGGCAGCACCATGAGAAGCCCTACCCTCATGCCACTAAACTATCATAAGATCTTGCAAAGAGTGATCTCTTAACCACATCAACTGAAATTTGAAAGAAGGATTTTTCATAGCCTTGAAGGGAGTGACAAAAAGCTTAATAGGCCAATGATAAGAGCTTATCCAATCAAGGACCTCTGATATGGTAGACCATCTAACATCCATCCAAAAACAAGAAACCAAGAACCTATCCAACCTTTTAGAAGTAGCCTCATTCCCGCCCAATTTATTATTCCAGGTGAAGGTACCAATGCCGAGCTTAATATCAATGAGATTCAAGAGACCAATATAATCTCTAAGCATATTTGAAGAAGGGCCCAACAGGGCTTCCTCGCCTCTCTTTTCATCTAAACTAGTAACAACATCAAAATCCCCAGCCACAATCCAAGGAAGGAAAGGATCGAAGGATCAAACAAAGGTGATATGTGACCACATAAGAGATTTAGCCACCAAATCATTAGGAGCATAAATATTAGAAAACATGCACCTTTCACCAATCTCAAGGTGGGAACCAATCAAAGAGATAGAGGACCTACTCAAAATCCACCACACAAGTGTCACCTTCCTTGGATTTCAGAAATATGAAATTCCACCAAAACTACCTTGAGCACCCTCTCCCTGCTAGCTACCATAGGGCCACTAACTTTGGCCCACAACTATCCAAACCTCAACTATTAGCTTAGTTTCCTGAATGAAAACAATATCTGGAGAATATATCAATTTTTGGACAACCTTTTGCTTAGGGAATCTTTTCAACCCCCTCACATTCCAAGAGAGAATAATCATTTAGAAGGTTGAGAGAAGTGGGAATCAATGGGCTTTATAAACCCTGGCTCAACTAAAGTCTCCCCCATCATCTTAACCTTCCCCTGGTCAGTCTTCCTTACACTCTTGGATGAATTCTCTAAGGAACCTTTTTTAAAAAGGCTTTTGAAGGAATGCTAGAGTGGGAGCAACTCTAGTAGCCTTTGTGATATTAGGCATCCCCTTCTGGGCGAGGAGAGAAGAAGTAGTGTTATTTAAATTGCCACAAATTGTGCCCCCCTAAGGACACAACAATCCTTCCCTTGAAATGAGTCATCCACAAGAATATATTGATCTTGTTTCTCTTCTGATAACCAGGCTAGGTTCCTTACCTACTCCACTTGGGTCTCCTGTTGAAATACACCCCTAAACGGAAAATCAAGTAGTAAGCCTTCCTCTTGTACCAAATCATCTAGAACATTAAACCTGTTTAAAGTGCCATGATTCTATCTGTCCATCCAAGTTCTCTTCTTTCCTTTCCCTTTATTTTGAGACTTAATTGGGACAAATCTCTCCTTGTTTGCAGGTCCCTCTAGCATAGGCACCTTACCCTTATTAGCCTTGGGGGCCGAAGAAACAAAAACCAATGGATGAGAGAAATTAGTCTAAGGGCATTTACGTTGTAAGTGCCCATACTCATGACATATCCTACATCTAAAAGGTAGGGTTTCATAGTCCAATTGTTGAATCCATGAGGTAGGGTCGAAGCAAATTTCTATAGAATCTGATAGTGGGTTATTAAGATCAACCTCAACACAAATCTTGATTCTATGTAGCTGAACCTACCGGTTTCCCAAGCAATAGCAAAATTGAGTGGAGAATATCCTCTCTCCAAAATTCCAAAGGTAGCCTTGGTAGATGAACCCATACTGGTACCCGAGAGGGGATCTCCTCAGTAGAATTAAATCCTATGTGCCAGGGTTTGATAAAGAGATCCACGTGATTAAAGAAATATGAACCACCTTCAAACACCTTATTCCTCTCTGTCATATTCAAAAAAATTACTAGGAAGTAGTTATTTGCAACCAAGAGAATCTCCATGTCCCTCTCAGGATTCCAAATCTGATGAGCCCATGATTCCAATAGAGGAAGAGAGAGATGAAGGCCCAAAAACTTACAAATGAGCGCATGCTTGCTCTAGTATTCAACATCCTCAGAAATCTGCCTAGGTTGAATAACCAATACCGATTAATCATATGATCTTTCTAGACATCCATTCCCCTTTTTGATTCACAAAATACCCAGCGAAGATGAAGCATCAACCCCTGTTGGAGGATTCCTAGCTTGGCCTTTAGCCCTAATTTGCATCACGAAAGAAGATTCAACCATCTCCAAATCAATAGATACAAGCTAAGATAAGGGGATCTCCAGTTGCCCCATGGCTAAAAAATGAAGATACTTTAACACCAAAATCTGAGCTTCTTACCTTTAGTCAAGAACACACAATCATTCACTATGCATAGCTAAAGTGCACCAGCCCCACCCCCAAGTTCAACCCCAGTCATCCCCAAGCTCAAGGCTTCCACCAAAACCCCACTCGACCCTTGCAGTTTCACCTCCGCACTGTCCTATCACCAACAACTAGCTACAACAGTAGGCATGCCACCCAACACATGAGCAACAAAAAAACACAAAGGAAAAGCGGGCTAGGGCATGCATACCCTAGCCGCCCTGATCATTGCACATAGCTCCGACACCATCTATATTGGTCACATATCACTTCTTTTTCTTTCTTTTAAATATGTTGCAATTCCTTGATCTTTTATATTTGTTCAATACTTAATAAGTATATTAACTAAAGAAAAAATTTGCTCTACACAACAAATTGAAAAATTGTTGTTGCTTTAATTTTTTTTAAATAGTTTTTGATTAAATGTATTTTCCTAAATCGTTCATAGATGTTGAAACTCCTCTGCATCGAATATACATTTTGTTTTGTTTTTAAATTTAGAGGACAAAACTTGTAACGTGAATTCCTCCAAAAACCTCTCTTTTGATCTAAAATTAACATTTTAAATAAGAGTTTGTATGAAAAAGCCAATAGAGAATCTAATAAATTATGAGAACATTTTTAAAATATTACCTAGAATCTTTAATTATGATGTTGTTACACAACTATGAGGAAAAGATTTGACATTAATATTATTGAAAACCAACAAGTCTGAATTTTTATTTGCCATAAATAATACAATATTCATATAACATGTTTATTTTTATTGATGTTATGAATGACCAACAAGTATAAATTTAAAATTACATGAATATTAAAAGAAATGAATATAAAGGCCTTGACAATTTCTAGGGAGATCTATTGTGAGATGATCATATTCCAATGCAAATTAGATGATCAAACCAACATTGTAGATGTGTAACTGTAATAATATTATGTGATAATTGAAATAGATAGAACCATCAAGAAATCAACATAATACAATAGTAAATAGATTACCATTACAATACTATTATATTTCTCTGGAAATAAGAGAGTATATGTTGACATTGTTAGAGAAAATCTTGCTACAACAACTAAACTTGAGAAAGTTGAAATATATTCAATATAAATGAGATAGGTGTTAACCTTCACATAGCATAACATTGTGATAATATCATAATGAGAGATCACAATGTGATTCAATGTGAAGGTTAACACCTATCTCATCCTATTGAATATGTTTAAGCTATGTCGATTGTAGTTGTTGTAACAATATTTTCTTTGATGATATTAACATGTACTCTCTTATTTTCCAGAGAAAGACAATTATATTATACCCAATGCTATTAGGGATGACAAGAAAGGGTCAAATTTTTGTAAACATAATATTGGGAAACTTTGATATGTAAAAATCATTTTATTATTCCCAATGCTATTAGGGATACATGTTGATTTTGATTGTATATTCATATGATACACATTTTCAAACTTTGATTTTAAATGGATATAAAAAACTTTTATTCTCAATTGAATTTGACAAGCATTTTTATTATTATTGAGTTTGGGGACCCTAGATTTTAAATTGAGTCTATGGACTTTGATTTTTCATTGACATCTATTGATGTTGACAAATTTTATATTTTGGTTAAGTTTCCTTTAAATTTTGAGAATGTTGCTCGTTTTACTCGATTTCCAATCAAGTAGGCAAATTTTGATTATGATTTTATTGGGGAGTTTTGTGAACTTTGAGATTTAATTGAGTTTGTTGAAACTTCATCTCAATTTGAATTTTGATTGATTTCCACTTGAAATGATGAATTTGGATTTTTTAATTGAGTTTAATACATTTTTAGTTTCGATTGAGTTTGGTGAAAGATTGCAAAAAGAGGAAATGAAGCAAGGAAATGTATATGCTTTTTTGTAGAAAAGATAATTTTATTTTTATTTTCACTATTATAGTGAAGATGGAAACAATATTTATTTAATTATAAATTATTGAATTGTGATATAGATGAGATGGAAAATCTTAATTTACATGTGGATGATTCAGACATCCAAGGATACAAAAAAGTTCATTGTCTACTTTGACAACCATTATTTTGCCAACCATTATTTATTTCTTTTATTGTTCTTTATACTCATTAGATCTACTTAAAATTTGAATATTAAACAATTTATGGAATCGATATCAAAGAATGAGAAGCATTTTGTGTACGAGTCAAATGAGGACCTAAAGAGTGTGAAATTTGCGAGAAAAAATGTTGAATGGACAACCATCTAGAGAAAGAAAGGATGTATTGCACAAGCGCCTTAGAAGATAAGGAAAAATAAAACTTCTCTAGATGAAGATAAAATTACACTCAATGGAAGACAATCATTTGGGAGAGGGAGATTGAACACATAGGACATGGTCGTAGATATTTGCCACCAATAGATGCAAACCTTGTACTTTTTGAAATGTTGAGAGGCATCATGATGAGGCTTGATGTGATGTAAATGACACGAATTAGAGGAGTGCCTATAGTGAACATCAACAATGATGGTGAAGAAGTAAGAACCAATTTACTAGATTGGAAAATGTAGAAGAAAATAACTTTTTAAGGGAAACATTTAGGAGCAAACCTCAATTTAATCCTCCTAATTATAATGGAAATTTTAATCCAAAATAATTTATGCATTGGAAATTGATTGAATAACTAAGATGAAGGTAAGAGAAGACAAGATAAATTTATTAATGTCCAACAGGAGACCAACAATGGTCTAAGGGACTGGAAACAATACAAAGGACAAATGCCAGCAAGGGGGAGCACCAAACGGTGTCCATAGAAATAACATGAAACATAAATTTTAAGGACATCCACTTTGATGTTTGTATCATGCAAAAATTGATAGGCAACATATAGTCAAAGAGAAAAATAAACGTTAGGAGAGTATGGTTCCAAAGCTAAAGGCAAAAATATGGGTAAAGAAGTGAGATCCCAAACTAGTAACTACAAAAGCTTGCATGGTAACAATTAAATAGAAGATATAAAACAATGGACATTGGTAATTATTGTAATGAAGAAGTAACACCCAAAATCAACTGGGAATATGAAGGCAAAATAATGAAGAGATATGAATTTCAAGGCAACAGAAAAAGCTAGGAACAAACCACAATTTGATCTTCCTAAGTATAGTGGAAATTTGAATTAAATGTCGAGGATTGAGAATTACTTCGATGTTAAGTTAATTGAAGACTAGAAAAAAATGAAGCTTGCAATCACAAAATTGAAGGGATATGGATCATAATGGTGGTATTAGAAGGAAAATAATATGAACGGTATAGGCAAAGGGAAAAAACACATAGAGAGGATGGTTAAAAATGTGAATGAAAAATGCATGCCTTAATATAGTTGTTCCAAAAGTTGCAAAGGCTGAAGCAAAGAAAGAAGAGCCTACAAGTGTGCACATAGGAGTATGAAAAAATAAACACTTGGCATGGCTTGGGGAAGACAATGTGGAGAAAATATCGAGATATATGAATGGGCATATCAATGCGCATTCAAGGAGGTAGAGAATTTTTTTAGGAGACAACAAAGTACATCTTAAGGTAGAGATAGTTTTGCACGTGCAAGATGGGAGTTGAAAAATGGTGAAGGTTATTAATAAAAGGAAGAGAAAGTAAACACAACTTAGGAAAACACATTGGATGACAGGGGAAAGTAGTGTTGTTTAGAAGAAGAGGAGACTTCTCCAGAGGATGAGCCCATGTTTGGAAGACATAGCAGACGAACTAGAATGGGCTTAACTAAGAAGTTTATTTGGAACAAAGTGGAATGTGGGATTTCAAAGTGGTATTTGCAAATAGGAGATTAGAAGTGATGTGATGCCTACATATGGGTATCATGTACTATAGCTAAAACCATGGAACATTGTTAAACAAGATGTTCATAATGGATAATTCAATGCATACACAATATAGAAAGAATTAAATAAATATAATTAAAACTTGTTGAAGAATAGGGAAGAAGAAAATGAAAATAATCTAAGTTCTGTTTTATTTTTCGATAGACATTTATGAAAGTTTTGGGGGAATGAGAAGAAACCCTTAAAGAATTTTCCAAAACTTGCAAGATTTGAGGCAATGAGTGTAACCATGCCTAAGAGCCTTTTGGAGGAAACACATGTATTGGACAATGCAGGTGAGAGTACAATATAGATTTTGACTGTGCCAAAGAAAGAGGCCATGTTTAAGTTTTTTCAGTTTTGTAATGGTGTTGTGGATGTTTGTTTTTATACACATGATGGATTACAAGAGCATGAAGAAGAAAAACAAGTGAAAACGAAGAGGTGAAAGCTGATTATAATGAAGATATTATTGATTTGCATTTCACTGGTATAGTGAAAGGAAAATAAGATTATAAATTGTGAAATGTCGAATAAGAGAATATTAAAATCTTTAATTTACCTGAAATTGAGTATTTCAATGTTTGCATGGATAAATTGGAATTGGATGAAATTTATTTGTGGAGGAGGTTAGACAATGGTGGTGATTAGTCGATGAGAGGAAGAAGGATTGAAGGGAAGATCATGCAAAAGAAAAGTGGAGTTGTTTTGACCAAATGCTCAAAAACATAGTAGATAAAAGTGCTTTAAGTGTTGGAGTTCTTTGAAAATTGTTCCTGAATCAAAAAATTGATTAAATCACTCTAACTCTATTTTGTTAGCTATGTCACAAAATTATTTACACTAGGTCCACTTGATGCACAAGCATCTAAATGAATGTGTGATTTGCATAAACAAATAAACTATCAAATTTAACTTTGGGTCTTTGCTAAACTATTTTCTTTGGAAACCATAATTATATGGTTTATCCATTTCTATGCTTGTGGGTATGGCTAGAGTCAATGAGGCATCATGAGGCTATAAAGGTTGGTAGGAGAGGAAGCCCTTTTGTTGTTCTTTTCCATTGGAAGAACTCTATAAAAAACATCTTAATGCTTCAGTCTTAGGGAAGACATCAATTTATGAGGCCCTTTTATTCATTCAGTCGAACAATCTTTGACTTCCCATGTATTTTTAGTCATATTTTGTAGACTTTTAATAATTTCGATTGATATTTTATTGACTTTGACAATTTTGAATTTTCAATTGAGTTCCAATTGATTTTGACAAACTTTGATTTTCAATTGAGTTTTGAAATGATCTATTTTCAATTGAGTTTGGAGAACATTAAATTTAGTTGAGTTTTGATAAAGTTTTATTTTCAAATGAGTTTTATTAACATTGATTTTCTATTGAGCTTTAGTTGTGCATGTTTTACTTTGAGCTTTGTTTGGGTTTGGTAGTTTTTTTGACTTTGAATGGAGTTTGATACAATATATTATGTTTTAGTTACTTTTGTTTGTGACGATGCAAAATTTGATTATCTATTTATTTTCAAGAAAGTTTGTTTACATTGATTTTCTTTTGAGTTTCAATGTAGTTGGTGGACTTTGAGATTTAATTATGTTTGGTAATTTCTTAGTTTCAATCTAGTTTGGTGTCACCTTCAACTTTCTGATGAAGGGAGCTCCCCTTAAAACCATAAACTTGTAACAGAAACAAAGAAACAAAAACAAATGCAAGAACAAAATATGGACTTCTTATTTGCACCACAAATGCTGAACTACAGAATTCACAAGTACAATATGCTAATCCACATAGGTGCCTTCATTACAGTAATCTGCAAGACTAAGTTGTGAACTACTACCCAGAGGTGTTTTAGACAATGTTCGGGCTTTTCTTAAATAGGAAATTTTATGCCACCTAGGAAGTTTCTACACAGTTAAACTTAATACCTAGGGCCGACAGACCTTAACAATACATATAGAGTTGGGCAAATACATCTTTGCCAATTATTTTAGATATTTCGAGTAACCCAACTTCGGAAGGCCATAACTCTCAAACCGTTGCTTCGATTGGCTATTATAAACACTTTTCAAAAATGCTAGCTCATGATCTACAGGCTCAAAATGGCACTAGCACCATTCCATTGAGTTTTTAGATCTCATCCAGGCACTCTACGGTCTCCAACAATGAGCCTAAAGATTTCTCTACAAATTTTTCCACCAAAAATCTGCAATAACTTCTCCAATACTTATGCTTGAGTAATGAGATTTTTATGATAGGCTTACAGCTCTAAAATGAACCTTCCTGTAGAAAATGAGAACATTCTGAGCTCATATGGAAAACTTACTAAAAATAGCAAGCTCCCATAAATAGTAACCACCTTGTTTACTAGTTCTTATTAAAATAGAAAAGACTAAAAATAAAATATTTTTGGGTGATACAAAATTTCTCTTACACCCAAGATGCTCCTACATCAGACACCTAGGGTAATTTGAGAAGTGAACCCATCACGTCTCAGGTGTTCAGAGGAAAACCTATGCAGTTATCCTCCTCTTTTGCTAGTCATGATGAATCCTCTACTGGCCTCCCTTTCCATTAGACTAGATATTCCTCATAAGTTTTTTTCCTAGTACTTTTGCCAATACGATTGTCTAGTATCTCCTCAATCTCCTTTGTAGCCGAACTAGTTGTTGGAATACTCCATTATGCTTCTACAACTTCATCTCCCTCACATCCTTCATAATACTTTGTCAAATCTGAAATGTTAAATATTGGTGAAATATTCATTTCAGTAGTCAACTCCACTTCATAATCAATTCTAGAATCATGCCTTTTAACTATCTTACAAGGTCCAAACTTCTTCATCTTCAACTTATTATATTTACCCATTGGAAAACACTTCTTTCTCAAATGAACGATTACTTCATCTCCAATCTAAAATTCTTTATACCACCTTTTCACATATTCCTTAGCCTTATATTGTGTATTCATCTTTATAATGTGCTTCCTCACCTCCACATGGATGTTCTTCAAATGTTCAACAAATTCTTCTACTTGAGCACTACTTATCTCTCCTTTATCTAGTTGCCTCAATTCAAAAGCATTTCTGGGACTACTCCCATATACAATCTTGAATAATGATTTACCAGTACTCTTGTTAACAGAATTATTATATGCAAATTCCACCTGTGCTAAAATCATATCCCATCCTTTTGGTTTATCTCCAACCAAGCATCTCAGCAAGTTTCACAAATTGTGAGTCCCAGCTTCTGTCTTTCCATCAATCTAAGGATGATGCGATGAACTGAACTTCAAATCTATCTTCAACTTCTTCCACAATGTACACTAGAAATACCAAACAAATTTGGTATCTTGATCTGAAACTATACTCTTTTACAAACCATATAATCTCATCACTTCTCTAAAAAACAATTCTACTGCATAAACAAAATCACTAGTCTTCTTGCAAGGTATAAAATGTGCCATCTTTGAAAACCTGTCAACCACCACAAAAATAGAATCATGCCTTCACTATGTTTGTGGTAACCCAAGAACAAAATCCATGCTGACATCCTCCCACGGTTTCTTTGGTAGATGTAGTGGCTGATATAATCTTGTATTCTACTTCCCTCCTTTCGCCATCTGACATACTCTGCAACTTTGTACAAACTTCTTCACATCTTGCTACAACTGTGGCCAGTAATAATTCTTAGCAACCAAAGTTATGGTTTTATCTCTACCAAAAATGTCCAACCAATCCTCCACTATGCTTCTCCTTGATGAGATTCTTTCTCATTGAACTTCTGAGAATGCACAACTGACTTCCTTTGAACAACATATTATCCTAGATCATTAAATCCAACCACTTTTTCCTGTCAAGTGTAACAGGTTCTTTACAAGCCTTCCACGCTTCACTAAAATTAGGATCATCTGGATACAAAGTATTGAATTCCCACATCTTGATGAAAAAGTTTTCTATTAAGAGCATCTGTAACTCTATTAGACTTCCCACTCCCATGTTTCAAAACAAATGTATAACTCTGCAAAAACTTAACCCACTTCAAATGCCTTTGGTTCAATTTTCCTTGACTATTCAAATATTGCAAAGCTTGATGATCAGTATACAAAAAAAACTTCTTAGGAAGAAGATAGTGTGTCCACTTCTTCAATGCTTGAACTATAGCATACAATTTTTTTATCATAAACATAATATTTTCTTTTGGCATAATGGAGTTTCTCTTTAAAGTAAGCAACAGGTCTACCTTCTTGGCCCACAACAACTCCTATTGGTGTAGTACCTACCCTCGTTCACATCTTCTCTGGACATATTATTGCTATTGTTATCAGACTTTGATGGACTAGTACTATGTAGATGGATTAGTGGTATTGTTTTGACACTATCAGACATTATGTTAGGGATTCAGTTATTATATGATGAGATCATTTAGACTTTACATTTCATGTATGTATGATGATCATTATATTATTTTTAGTTATTGTTGATGATTAGTTAGATGGTTATTATTTCATGAGTTTATTATGGATACTAACCCCATACTTGCATGTGTATGGTGTGCGTGTTTTCTTATTGTATGGCATTTCTGATGAGGTTAAGGAAGGGAGTCATAGTCACCTGCTTAGTCGAGATCTACACAATGCACCACTTCCTGCCATTGCCTGTTTAGCTTAGCACTATATATATATATAGCATGTACATGCATGGCTTTTCTACAGGTTGGAGGTACCGGGTATCGACTTCCCTGAATTGCCAGGATGAGTGTACCCTATTATACTATCTCAATGATAAGAGAGGGGAGATAAATTCTCAAGTCCAAATCCCAAGCCCTAAAACCGTTTGTCCAAGTGAGTTAGGACAAGTATCAGAGTTGAGTACCCACTGAATGTGTCGAATGACATATTTCGTGATTTAATCCTTTAGACTGATTTTGTATGAATTGTCCTATGATGGATTTTCATATTTTATCATGAAGGTTTATGGTGAATTTTCTATTAATTAAGTCTTAACAAATAGATTTAATTAATAAATTAATTATTTGAGAAAATTAAATATCATGATTTTTGATATTTTGATTATAATTAATTTAAAGGTGAATTAATTGAGAAATAAAAGAATTAAATTAAAAGAAAATTAGAAATTAAAATAAATAATAATTATAAAATATTAATAAATTAATAAACAAATATTAATAATAAAAGTTATAAAAATTTAAAATGGGAGTTATAAATGGAAATTAGTTAAAAATAATTCAAATTATAAACTTGCTTGGACATTAATGCAATTCCCCATTTTTCATGTGTCAACAACACAGGGGTTAGTGCATCAATTGAGCACATGGTTTCTACAACCCTAGGGCTTATCAAAAAGGTTGGAAATAGGTCCATGCTTAGTTGGCGAAATCTTCCAGCTAGTTCTAGAAGCATTCTAGGGTTATCCTGAAAGCTCTTTATATACGTGCATTCCTTAATAGCTTGGATATAGCATGGATAGTGTGGTTAGCGTGGAGAACAATTGAAGCATTGGAGGATTCAGGAAAATTTTGAAGAAGGGGAGCTTGCTCTGCGGGTTATCTGAGGATAAGCGAGTTAGCATCAGAATCCGGGTAGATTCTTTTGGTTTCATTATGATACTTCTGCATCTTGCTCTCCCCTGTCTTCTTCGTATTTTCCATATGTCTTCATTGTGCATTTTCAATTTGGGCAATTAATTTTTATTTAAGGATTCTATATGCTTAGATCTGAAAATAATACGGACTAGGGTTGCAATTCATGGACAAACCCATTAGAATTAGTCATCAGAGAATTTTTAAAAGAACAAGTTTCATAGAGAGGTTCTGAAAATGAAAGCTTGTATTTTTATAAACATACTGTGATTCTGTATATTATATATATATATATATATACATAAACCTTATTATATATATATATATATATACATACATATATATATATATATATATAATATATATTTATATAATCATAACTTTACTATGGCGGAAACGTTTTAATAAACGTATTTCGCAACTTATTAAATCGCGCTGCGATTGTATGTTAAAATATATACTAATGCATGTTTGGGTGGGGGCGGAATCGCACCCTGTACCCGTGCTTTAAAGGGTCGCACGGTACCTACTACGCAGTGTACCCACGACTGTATCGGTCGCAGGGTACTCACGGCAAATGTCACAATAGTGACAGCCGACGGCATATTCGATTCGGCTTTGTTCTAAGGAAATTTTGTTATTCGGTTTCCCTTATGTGATATGAATTGAAACTAATAAAAATTCGGTTTCATTTTTTATAAAAATGCAAAAAAAATAAAAAATTAGATTATATATGTACGTATGTATATATTTAAATATATATATATATGTATATATGTAATATATATATATATATATATATATGTATATATGTAATATATATATATATATATATATATGTATATATGTAATATTTATATATATATATATATGTTATTAAAAGATTTAAAGTTGATAATAAAAGATTTATGAATTCATCTTTTTTTAATGATGAATAGTTTTGTAATTTTATAATTTTAACTATTATGAATTAATTAATAGTTTAATATTATAATATATATGAAGCATATGAAAATTAAGTTAGTGGAAACGTCTTTTAAATATTAATATTGGAAACTGAAGTTTAGAGGGAATTTTTAATCCATCAAAAAAAATTAATACATGGAAAAACGTAGGAAAATGTTCTTCCTCTAAACTTGGAATACAAAAACTGAGACTTTGCATATGAATTCAAATTTGAAAACTTAGCAAAACCAAAACATGTGTTTACATTGTGTATTCATTATGCTAATGTTTTGGGTTTTGGGTTGACTAGTGTTGACCGGCATAGGACGTTTACCAGAGGCTTGGGGGTTATGTGAATGTGATGTCATGATGATGTTCTATTCTCGATCTTTATAAACCCAACCATGATTATGTGATGGAATGCTCTATGTATTGGTTGTGAATACTGATTGTTAAAGTTGAGATTCTTATGTTTGAGACCCTTGACTTAACCATTATTTTTGGTCATCGATCAGTTATCCTTGGGTATATTCTAGTCACCATGATGGGACTAATATGTGGATTTATTATTGATGATGTCATGTTGTGACATGTTTGACTCAACCATTTTGGAGTCTTCGATCAGTATGATTTTGAGATATATTTTGGTTATTGAGAACCAATGGATATTTTAATTATCAGTGATACTTCAGTTGCCAATAGAGAGCTGTTGTGTTCATGATTTTCTATTGATGTTGCTCATGGTGATTTGATGCTTTTATGCATATTTGATGATTTTAATCATGGATATTTGTTGATTCTTATTATGGTGATTTTGTGGACTTTCTTTATGATTATGATACCATGAGCATTAGGGTAGGATATCTGCATGTAGTGTCGAGAAGTGGCTTGCAATGGGGGTCGGGGCCCTAAGAGGCTGCCAGGGTAACTCATTGTAAGTTGGTTCAATAAGTGATAACACACACACTTAATACTAGCTTAATGAACCTAAAAAGATAAGATTTTTTGGTTCTCGCCCATGCGTTGAGTGCTTGTATAGGCTAAGATGGGAGTAGAGAGAACACATGGTTGTGACCTTGCATTCCATAGTATGCCTTGTCAGTATGAAAGGATACTAGTGGCTGCATGAGATCTGTATGGACCCATGGAGTTTAGCTAACTGCCAGGGTAACTTGTACGAGATAAATGTGATGACACTTTCTCGCTTGCATAGTAGGTTCCTACATGTCATTGTGTGCCTCTGGGAAGTAGATGTCTATTTTGTGATTGAAACCTTTGAGTTAGTATACTTTTAGGATTCCTGGACTTTAGAGTCGTGTGCTATGTGGTTTTGATAGCCTGTTTGGGACTTGAGATTATCTCCTCAGCACGGTGGGAGTGGACCACTTAGGTACCACGCGGTCGGGTGGTAGTGTATTTTCCACTCTTATCATTTGAGATTCATTGAGACATTGTGGTTGATGCATCCTTCGTGATGGTGGATATGTATCCTTTCATTGATGATTAGCATATGTTAGATGATGATATCTTATGCTTTACTTTTTATGTTAGTAGGATGTTTTAGGGGTGACATTCCTACTATGATAATACCGATGATCTCTTCGGTGCTTGGAATGTTACGCACGGAGGGATGGCTAGGATCCACGATGGTCTAATGATGCTATTAACGGTTGGGAGGAACCGTGGACTTAGTTTATTTTGTTGATCTTTATGATGGATGTTTATGAATTCTATGATGATGTATCATGTGTATCATGTGATTATCTTTACTTTGATGTATCATAGGTTAGGATAGGATGAAGTACCTTATTCTACATATGTATATTCTTTTAAGCCTTCATACCCTGTGACATGTACAGAGGATGAATGAGCATTTGGATATGTAATATTTGAACATTGGACTTATCATTATTATTTCATGTGGATGTTGTACTAAATGGATTCATGTAAGTAACTCACGTTAAGGGGATCTTAAAGAATGTAATCTGTTGTATATGTTATGTTTACTCTTTAGATGGACGTTGCTATTGCTTCCGGTATTAAAAATAAGTTATATGTGGTATTTACTTTCATGGAAAAAAAAAAATGCTACCAAACTTAGTAAAATACTAGGTTAATCCTTTGGATCCCTTGGTGGGGCATTACAATTGGAGTACCACTTGCATCACAATCTACTTGAAACATCTTGTTAAAATATGGAAGTGCTAGAATAGGTTGCTCAGTAACTTTCTGTTTCAATAGATTAGAACTCTTATCTACTCCTATAGTCCACTTAAACTCTTTCCTATCCCCTCTCATTGTTTCAGTCAAGGGTCCACTAATACTGCTAAAACCTCTTATGAACTTTCTGTAAAAGCTATCCAATGCATGAAAAGATCTTACCTCTATTGCACTCCTTGGAGTAGGCCATTCGAGGATAGCTATCACTTTCTCTGGGTCCATTTTCAAACCTTTTGTTGAGACTACAAATCCCAAGTACACCAACTCCTTTACAAAACTTCACTTGTTTAGGTTTATCAATAACTTTTCTTCCCTCAACTTATCAAACACCTTGCGAATATGGATCAATTGCTCCTCCAATGTCTTACTAAAGAGAAAAATGTGATGTAGGTAAACAATGAAAAAGTTACCCTGAAACTCCTTCAGTACGTCATTCATGAGCCGCATGAAAGTGCTAAAAGCATTGGTTATCCCAAAAGGCATGACTTACCACTCGTACAGTCCTTCTTTTGTCTTGAAAGGAGCCTTACATTTATCTCCTTCTCTAATATGAATCTGATGGTACCCACTCTTCGGATCTATCTTTGTGAAATACTCAGCTCCACTCAAACAATCCATAATATCATCCATCCTTGGCAATGAAATCTATACTTGATTGTGATCTTGTTGATAGAGCAAGAATCTGTGCACATCCTCCATTCTCCATTCTTCTTTTGTGCTAATACTGTTGGTACAACACATGGACTCTGACTCTCTCGAATCAACCCATTCTGTAATAACTCTTGAACTTGTTTGTTCAACTCTTCACTTTCTGCTAGTGTCATTCTGTATGTTTCCTTGTTTGGCAAACTAGCACCTAAAACTAAATCCATCCGATGACTGATCTTCCTCATTGGGGGCAATCCATCAGGGGCATTATCTGATACAATATCAGAAAACTCTCCCAACATATCTATAGCTTCTGCAAGTACCTCCTCTACCTCTTCTTTACTATCTTTTGGAATTATAGCAAAACACATATAGTCATGCTTCATACCTTTGAGAAATTCTTTTCCATCAAGAAAAAATATTTTGGCAACACTACACACCTTTTCTTCTTTCTCCTTCAATGGTTTCAACTTATGTTTCATTCCATCCTTGGTCAGAGTGTAGGTATTTGCTCGCCCATCATGTACAATATGCTTGTCAAACTGCTATGACCTACCCAAAAACATATGACATATGTGCATAAGTATGATATCACATAGTACCTCATTGTGGTAGCTTCAAATCTTGAACTTCACAGAGCACTGCTCATTGACCATGACCTTGTGGCCATCTTGCACTCAAGCAATACAATATGCATGCAGATGTTTCTGTCTCTTCGACTTCATCTTGGTGGCCATCATTTTTGACACACCAAATTGTTAGTACTTCCACCATCAATGATCTTATCACAACACTTATCTTCACATCTACACCTTGTGTGAAACAAGCTCCTTCTTTGATCAGGTTCATTCTCACCACTTAGTAGGATTCTTCTGTTAAGTAGTACTTCTCCTCTTTCAGTATCTTTAGAATGTGATGATCTAACATCTTTATCAACATGTGCAACTCTGGCCTATCCTTTTGTTCTTTGATCTGTCCTTCCTTGGTGATTGGTACATTCAAATACTCTATGACCTTCTTCTCCTCAATGAAAACATTTCCCATGGAAGCCTTCTATTCCTGATCCTTGTCCTTAGCCTCTTCCTCTCTGATCTCTATTGTTTTGATCATGGAAAGGATTGGAATTGTTTCCCCTTTGGTTCTGACTCCTACTCCTAGCCTCATCCTTGTTCTTTTGATCATCATTATGGCCACCATAAGATCGTTTGCTATATCTTCCATCGCAACCTCTTCCACTATTTTGATATTCTCGTTGTCAAACTTTTTGCTCAATTTTTCCTCAACTCTTAGGGCAAACTACTATGCCTCCTGAATACTCTTCATTTGAATCGGATTGAACTCGTCTTGAATACTTGGCCTTAACCCATTAAGATAACGAGTGACTTTCTCCTTATCAACTTCTACATGGTCGATTTTGATGATGACTCGGTAGAACTCTTTGGTATACTCTTGAATAGATTTTTCCGCTTACTTCAACCTTTGCATCTTCTTCAATAGATCAAGCTCATAATCCACAGGAATGAATTGTCGCTTTAGTTTAGCTATCATCTATTCCCATCTAGTGATTTTTTCCTTTCCCTTTCTATTTCACTCCAATTGAACCTACTTCCACCATATCTTTTCATGTTCCTTCATTTTTGCCTTTGCAAACTTGACCTTGTTAGGATCCTCAATATCTTCATACTCAAACTACTCCTCTAGTTCATTGATCCAATCGATTAGCTCCTCCCGCGTTAAGATTTCCCAAAAATGTGGGAACTTCAAACTTAGATTTCTCATTGACATAATTTTGTTGATGTTGGCAAAATACATGTTTCCATAAGTTTCATTTCAATGTGAAGAATGGATTTGATTTTAATCTTTTTCCAATTAAGTTGGCAATTTTTTTTTTTTTTTTTTTTTTGAGTTTTGTCAACTTTAAGTCATAATTGAGTTTGTTAAGATTTCATCCTCACTTGAGGTGTGACTAATTTCCACTTGCATTGATGAAACTATATTTTTTATTGATTTTATTACATTTTGAGTTCGATTGAGTTTTTTTAAAGAGTGTGAAGAGAGAAAATAAATGAAGAAGGGGGATGTATATACTGATGGTAACAAAGATAATACTTTTATTTTATTTCACGACTATGGTGAGATGAAAAGAAGATTATATAATTATAAATTGTTGAATTTTAGTATAGATGGCATTCAAATAGTTAGTTTACATGAAATCGATGGTTGGTTTAGACATCCAAGGATTTTAAAAAAATCATTCTCTACTTTGCCAACCATTATCACATTCATTTTTCTTTATACTTTGAATTTACTTAAAATTTTAATATTAATATGTTTATGGAATGAATATTAAAGAGGGAGACAAATTTTATCTACATGCTGATTGAGGACTTTAAAAGAGTGGAGTTTGTGAGAAAAAAATATGGAACAAACAATTATCTCTTGAAAGCAATTATGTCTGACGAAAGTATATTAGAAGATAAGGAAAAAGTAGACTTCTCTAGTATAACTAGCAAAGGACTAAAATATACTTGTGGAAGAGGGCCATTTATGAAAGAGAAATAATTGATATAGGTTGTGGTCCTAGAGGTTGGGCAACAAGAGGTGGACACATTGAACTTTTTGAGATTTTAAGAGACATTACAATGAGGCTTGTTGCAATGTAAATGACACAAATTAGAGTGCAAATGATGATAATGAAGAAGTAAAAACCAAAATTACTAAGGTCATCCATCTTGATGGTTGTATCATGCTTAAACTGGTGGGTAATGTAGAGTCAAACATATGCAAATCTTGGGATAGTATGGTTGCAAATTTGAAGGAAAAATTGTAATTAAACAAGAGGGATCATAAACTCATAACTACAAAAACTTGCATGAGAATCAAAACATAGAAGATGATGCTTGAAGGTGAGCCACCATGAGGTAAAATCCCAATAGTTATGGAGGTTTTTGGAAACATGACAAGTGGGCTTGATGCGATGAAAATGACATATAGGAACAGAAGTGGTGGACATCAGTGATTATTAACAAAGAAGTGACACCCTAAATCTATTTGTAAGATTAAGGCTAAATAAAGAAGAGATAAGGGTTTTAAGTGAATGGGAAAAGCTAGGAACAAACCATGATTTGATCTTCCTAAGTACAGTCAAAATTTGTAATGGAGAATTATTTTGATTGAACATCAATGGAAGACCCAAAAAATAATGAAGTTTGCAACCAAAAATTCAAAGGGCATGTAAATTAATGGTGGAATCATTCAAAAACTAAAATGAAAGGTATATGAGAGGAAAAACCCAAAACATAGAAGAAGATGGTTAAAAATGTGAATAAAAATTGCATGCTTGGACATTAAATAAAATATTTGTTGCAAAAGTTGCAAAACATGAAGAAAAGAAAGAAGATCCTATAAGTGTACACAAAGGAGATTTGAAAATTAAACACTTGGCATGACATGCAGAAGAAGAGAAAGTTTCAAGGAGACAAAAAAGTACTATTGGAATTTACAAGTGGGAAGATTTACTTCTAAGAGGGGGGTTGAATTAGAAGTAACAATATTTCAACCTTTAAAACTTTTAACTAAGATCATTCACATGCATCTGCCATAACAAATTAACATAAAAGAAAAGACATGCATGAAAATAGATAACACAAGATTTTGGTCACCCAAAAACCCTCCAAAAATGAGAAGGTAAAACTAGGGTGGGGATGACACACACAAATTATCACTGCAGCAATATGTAACTGATTTAGGTTACAAAGTTTGACCACTTCCAATGGTCTGCCCTATGAAAGGCCTGCCTAGTTAAAGGCTTTACACTCTGTTAAAAGTGACCTGTTTAAATGATTTACAAACACTCACTTGGAATGTTACACTATTAAAGGATTTAGCACCTTGTTAAAGGTTTACAAGAATGGTTGTGAAACTAACCTATCTCCATAGGATTTTCATTCTCCTAATACAATGGTTAGAAAGTATAGTAGAGTGTCTTGATCTGATGACTTACAATCTTCAATTGTTGATTCCAGATCCTTGTTTTGCTCAATCTATTCTAATTCTTTCTAATCTGATATGTCTTTTCTTGAAGTGCCGATGCTCTATTCTAATCAACTAGATTATGCAGTGTTGTTCCTTCTCTAAGTCCTTACACCCCTTTGAACTTCGCTAGCATTCTCCCATAAACTCTCACACACACGAATTATGGGATTTTGACCTCCTTATAAAAGCTTTGAAGACTTAGGGTTAGGTATAAATTCATGATTGATATTCATCCATCTTTTCCCGCTCAAATCTTTACACTTTTCCTATTGGTTGCATGCTTTTTCCATTTTTTTGATTGGCTGCATGTTGATTGCATAGGGAATGTAGAAGATTCAATCTTATCTTTTAGATTCTTTGAGATTCATCCTAAGTCGGCTCAAAAATGGTTTACATCTGAGTTTGTGAAGGCACAAACTCATATGTTGATTCTATGTTACTCGGCACTTACTGATTGCTATTGCTCGACACATATAGGATTTCTGTCTTGCTCAACTCCTATAGTAGCTCTGTTTTTCTCGACACCTATAGTGACTCAACACCTATAGTGACCCGACACTTGAAACCTACTTGGCACCTAAACTTTACTCGACACCTATTGAATGTCTGACTCAACACATAATATAGCTCGACATCTATATTTTACTCGGCATCAACTTTGAAATTGGTTAAGTTTGTTGACACTCAATTTTGAAAACCAATCTGAGACCAACAAGTACATCCCAAGGTAGATATAGGTTCTCACGTGGAAGTTGAGACGACAACAATGGAAAAGGTTATTAGAGTAAGGAAGAGAAAGTTAACATATCTCGTGCAAACACATTAGAAGGTAGGGGAAAGGAGTGTTCTTTAGTGGAGGAGGAAATTTGTTTAGGGAAATAATCTATCATTTGGAAGATGTAGAGGAGGAATTAGATTTTTCTCAAGTAAGAATTTTATTCAAAACAAAGTGGAATGTGAGATTTCAAAATGATATTTATATATATGAGACTACTTGCGATGTGATGCCTACATATACATGTTATTTACTATAGAGAAAACCATGGAAACTCAATATACAAGATACTCATAATGGATGATACATACATGATATAGAACAAAGTAACTTAGCAGGCCTAATGTTTTTTGAAATATTGGGAGGAAGAAAATGAATATAAATCAAATTTATTTTTTAGTTTTTCAACAAATATTTATTTAAGAGTTGGGGAAGGAGAATGAATGGTTTACAATTATTCCAAGGCTTGAATGAGTTGAAATAAAGAAAGATAAGGAAAATGGAAGTATGACCATGCCTATGCACCATTTAGAGAATGCAATTGTATTGGACAATGTGATTGAGAGTAAAATATAGATTTTTACAATGCTAAAGAATGAGACTATGCTAGATGTTTTTGGGTTTTGTAATGCTACTAAGGATGTTGATTTACATAGACATGTGAGAGTAAAAGAGAGGGAATAAGAAAAAACAATTGGAGGGGAAAGAGGCAAAGTTTGATTGTATTGAAGATATCATTGATTTGTATTTCATTGGTACAGTGAAAGGAAACTAATATTATAAATTGTGAAATATTGAACATAAATAAAATATAATTTTTTAAATTTACCTAATATTGATTATTTCAATGTGTGGATGGATCAATTGGAGCATGATAAATATTTTCATGGAGGTGGTCATCCAATGGTTGTAATTAGTCCAATAAATAAGTATTGAAGGGAAGATATTGCAAAACAAAAGAGAGTTATTCCCACCAAATGCTCAAAAGTGAGTAGGTGGAAGTGATTTAAGTGTTTTTTTTTTCGATGAAAAGTGGCAAGCCACTAAAGATATATATATATAAAATAAAGTTGGTTCAATGGCTCATGAAAGGAAGAACACAACAAGAAACCCTTCAGTTGTTACCAAATATAGAAAAGATTTTAGTATAATTTCTTCAATGGCTCATGAAAGGAATAACACAACAAGAAACCCTTCAGTTGTTACCAAATATAGAAAAGATTTTAATATAATTCTTTACAATGATACATCTCCTAAAATTGTCAAGCAAAGACAATTTGCAATGATAAACATATGCAATTGCCAACTCAAAAAATGCATATGGCAGCCATCTCGAAAAACCATATTATAAATTTGTACAATGAACGACAAGCATATACCAAAAGATGAAACTAATAACATATATATGCTGATGGCCTTAATCAACCTCGCATGTGACCATTACATATTCTAACCCAAATTTTACAAAAGTAGAGAAAAGCAGTAGTTGTTTAAACTTTAAAAGCAATAGTGATTTAAGTGTTGGAGTTTGTTACAAGTTGAATTTGAATTGGAAAATTGATTAGATGAAAACCTCACTAGATGAGCTACATCATAGTTGTTTTTGTACTTTGTTAAACTTTGGATTCAAATCAGTGTTAAAATTGGATGGTTATGGAGACATTGAGAAACATCACATGCATGTTCGATGCAATGAAAATGACACAGAGTAGCAGAAATGGAGGACATCGGTGATTATTGTAACGAAGTAGTGCCACCCAAAATCAAGTTGGAATATGAAGGGAAACTAAAGAAGAGATAGGAATTTGAAGGCAATGACAAATTCTAGTCCAATAAACAACGATTTGATCTTCCTCACTATAATGGAAATTTGAACCCAATGTCAATGATGGAGAATTATTTCAACTGAAAGTCAATTGAAGACCAAACAAATGAAGTTTTCAAAATTTGAATCAACGCTGATCCTAATGATGGGATCATTCAAAAAATAACATGAAAAGGTATAGGCAAGGACAAAGTTAAAGCATAGGAGGGTATGGTGGAAAACGTGAATGAAAATTTTATGTTTGAAGAATACCTAACACATTTGTTACAAAAGTTACAAAACATGAAGCAAAGAATGATGATCCTAGAAGTGTACACAAAAGAGGTTTGAAAATTAAATAGTTGACACGATGTGCAAAACAAAATAGGGAGAAAGTGTCATGATATATGGACGTGTATATCAATATGTATTAAAGGAAGAAGAGAAAGTTTCAAGGAGACAACAAAGTAAATCCCAAGGCAAAGATAGATATTCACATGCAAGAGGAGACTCTAATAATGGTGAAAAGTTGTTAGAGTAAGGAAGAGAAAGGAAGTGCATCTCACGTAAACACACTAGAGGAGTCGAGAAAGGAGTGTTCTTTAGAGGAATAGGAGACTACTCAGTTGGAAGAGCCTATCATTTGAAAGATTTAAAGGAGGAATTAGACTGGGCTCAACCAAGAAGTTCATTTAGAGGAAAGTGTAATGTGTGATTCCAAAATAGTATTTACAAATATGAGATTAGGATGCCTACATATACATGTCATTTACTATAGTGAAAGCTGTGGAAACTCAACATAGAAGATGTCCATAATGAATAATTAAATGCATACATCATATAGATGGAAGTAAATTAGCACACTTAAAATTTGTTAAAAAATTGGGAAGAAGAAATTGAAGATGAATCAAACTTATTTATTTTTATATTCAAACAAACAACCTCAACCTACGAGTTTATTCAGGACAAAGAGGAGTGTGATATTTCAAAATGGTATTAAAAATTATGAGATTAGGTGTGACATGATACCTACATATACATTTCATTTACTTTAGTCAAAACCATGGAGAATCAATAGCCAAGATCTTCATAATGGATAATTCAATACATACATGACATACAAACAAGTAAAATATTAGACCTTAAAATTTGTTTAAGAGTAGGGTAGAAGGAAACCAAACTAAATCAAAGTTTAAATTTATTTTTGGACATACATTTATAAAAGAGTTTGGTAAGGAGAAGGAATACTTCAAAATTGTTCCAAGGCTTGCAACAATTGAGGCAATAAAGCAAGATAAGGAAGATGATTTAGTTCAACCATGTCTAAGAGTCTTTTGGAGGATGCAAATGAATTGGACAATACAACTAAGAGTAAAATACAAATTTTAGCAGTGCCAATGAAAGAGGCCATTTTAAATTTTTTTGGGGGTTGCAATGGTACTGACAATGTTGATTTGCATACACATGATGTAGTAAACATTGCCAAGAAGAGAAAGAAGTAAATGGGAAAGAGATAGCAGTGAATTGTAATGAAAATATTGGTGATTTGTATTTTAGTGGTATATTAAAAAGAAAAGAAAATTAAAAATTTTGAAATGTTGAATATATATAAAATGGAAATCTTGAATTTACCTAAATTTGATTATTTGAACATGTTCATAGATATAAAAATGATAATAGATTTCCTTGGAGGAGGTTATACAATGGTGGTGATTAGTTTCTCAGATGAAGAAGGGTAGAAGGGAAGATTCCACAAAAGAAGAATGGCCTTGTTCCCAACAAATGGCAAAATGGAGAATAACTTTTGGACTTTGTTGAAAGAGGATTTTGAATTGGAAAATTGATTAAGTGACTCAACTCCATTTTGTGAGTTGTGTCACAAATATTTTTGTACTTGGTGCATTCGATGCAAGAACATCTGAACAAATGGGTGATTTTCATTAACAAAGAATCTATCAATTTAAATTTTGTGTCTTTGCAAAATTATTTTCTTCAGAAACCATAATTATATTGTACTAATCCATTTCCTTTTCTCCCGGGTGTAGCTAAAGTCTCCGAGGATTCATGATGCCATTAAGGTTGGGAGGAGAGAAAACCCTCTTTTATTGTTTGCCTTTGGAAAATCTATACGAAAAACATCTCAAAACTTTGATTCTTGAGGAAGACATGAACTTATGAGGCCCTTATATTCATTCAATCAAAGAAACATCGACTTTCCATTTATTTTCAATTGAGTTATTTCGACTTCTAATAGTTTTCGATAATGTTTTCTTGGCTTTGACAATTTTTAATTTTTGATAAGTTCTAATTGGTTTTGACAAGCTTTGGCTTTCTATTGATTTTTAGTGGAGCTTCATTTACTTTTATATTTTTAGGAGTTTTTGCCATTTTTTACTCTTAATGGAGTTTGATATGCTTTTATTTTTCATTTACTTGCATTTTTGCTTTTGCATACAAAATAAAGTATGTAATTGATATCATAGCTGGGATGTATTTCGACTATGAGTCGATTGAAGTCCCATGATGAGAGAAGGGAGAAAAGGAAAAACCTTAACCACATTCATCTTGATGGTTGTATCATCCCCAAACTGATAGGAAGTGTAGAGCCAAAGATATTCAACTCTTAGGAGAGTATGGTTATAGTTTTGGATGTTGGAAGTCATCACAAGTAGGTTAATGTGACAAAAATGACAAAAAGTAGTGTAACAGAAGTGGTGACAACAGTGATTATTGTAACAAACATGTGACTCAAAATCAACTTCGAAGCTAATGGAAAAAATAAAGAAAAAGAGAAGATTTTCAAGGCAACAACATAAGCTAGGAACAAACCACAATTTGGTCTTCTTAAGTACAGTTGAAATTGAATCTGATGTTAAGTATGGATAATTATTTTGACTATAAGTCAATTCAAGATCCAAAAACAATGAAGTTTGCAATCTCAAAATTGAAGGGATATGCATATTGATGTTGAGATCATTCACAAACAATTATTAAAGGCAAAGGAAAAGACGAAACCAAAACATATGAGAGGATGGTTAAAAAGTTAAAGAAAAAATGCATGTAGGTTGTAGAATACTAAATCTATTTTTTCTGAAATGTGAAAAAACTTAAAGGATAGAAGTAAGAACCTATAAGTGTACACAATGGGGTTTGAAAATTTAACATCTGGAATTGCACATGGAAGATAATCAGGAGAAAGTGTCAAGATATATGAATGGGAATAATAATATGCATTGGAGTTGGAAGAGAATATTTGAAGGAAACACCAAAATAAATCTCAAGAAAGAGATAGATTCTCATTTGCAAGATGAGACTTCAACAATGGTGAAGGTTGTTAGATTTAAGGAAGAGAAAGTAAGCATATCCTAAACAAAAACCAACCCTAATAGGTAGAGGAAAGTAGTGTTCTTGAGAGGAAGAAGAGATAAATCTGGTGGAAGATTTAGTCATTTGAAAGAGATAGAGGATAAACTAGAACATGCTCAACAAATAAATTTATTGAAAACAAACTTGAATTTGAGATTTCAAAATGGTATTTACAAATATGATATTAGGTGTGGTATGATGCCTACATATACCTATCATTTACATTAGTGAAAATTGTGGAAAATTGATAGACAAGATTTTGATATAGATGTCATTTACATATAATTGAGTTCCAATTGGTTATGAAAAACTTTGAATTTCTATTGAGTTTTGTAGAGCTTTGTTTACTTTGAGATTTATTTGAGTTTGGTGATTTTTTGACTCTTTATGGAGTTAGACACAAGATTTTATTTTCATTTACTTTCTTTTGTGTTGATTTAAGGTTTGATCATCCATTTATTTTTATCCGATTTTTGTGAACTTTTATTTAGTTGAGTTTGCAAAATATTTATTTTATCTTTGGTTGGTGAGCATTGATGTTCTATTGAGTTTCAATTAATTGTGGCATATATTGATTTTCAATTTACTTTCAATTTAATATAATAGATAACTATTATACATTAAAACAGTGTACATGTTACCATCTAACATTATAGATTATGTTGATTTGATTGCATATTCATTTCATACACGTTGTTGTTAGACATTTATTTTAAATGAGTTTATAACACTTTTATTCTCAATTAAATGTGACAAGTATTAATTTTTTATTGATTTTGGCGACCAAAGATTTTAAGTTCGTTAGGTTGATTTTGATTTTCCATTGAAATTTGGTTGACATTGATAAATGTCCTATTTTTGTTGAGTTTCATTTCAATATGCAGAATTTTCCAATTTTAATCAATTTCAATTTAAGCTAGTAAATTTATGTATTTATTTGAGTTTTTTGGAATTTTAATTTTAATTGTGATTGTGGAAACTTTATCTCATCTTGACTTTTGACTGATTTCCAATGCAATTGATGAATTTAGATTTTTAATTGAGCATAGTAAATTTTAATTCATGAAACTTCATCTTCACTTGAGCTTTGGAATTGAGATTATCATATCAAGAGACAGAGACAATAAAATACATCCAAAGGTAGAGACAAATTTTCACATAAGAAGAGACTCCAACAATGGTGAAGGCTATTAGAGTGGGGATGATAACGTAAGCACATCTCACACAAACACACTACCATGCACGGGAAATGAGTGTTCTTTAAAGGAATATGAGATTACTCCATGGAAAGAGCTAGTCATATGAAAAAGGTTTAGAAACTACAATGGCCTCAGGCTACAAGTTTATTCATGACAAAGTGGAATGTGAGATTTCAAAATGGTATTTGCAAATATTTGATTACATGTAATGTGATGCATACATATGTACATGTCATTTACTTTAGTGAAAACCATGGCAAATCAATAGCCAAGATGTTCATATTGGATAATAGGGAAGAAGGAAATTGAAATAAATCAAAGTTTTAATTTATTTTTGGACATACATCTATAAAAGAGTTGGAAAAGGAGAAGGAACGGTTTAAAATTGTTCCAAAGCTTGCAACAATTCAGGCAATGAACCAAGATAAGGAAGAGACCATGTTTAAATTTTTTGGGTGTTGTAATGGTATCGAGGATGTTGATTTTCATAGACATGATGGAGTAAGCAACAAGAAGTAGAAAAAGAAGTAAAGGGGAAAGTGGTAGAAGTTAATTCTAATGATGATATTGGTGATTTGTATTTCAGTGGTATAGTAAAAGGAAAAGAAAATAATAAAGTTGGAAAAGTTGAATATATATTAAATAGAAATATTGAATTAATCTAAATTTGATTATTTCAACATGTGCATAGATATGAAAAGAATAATAGATTTCTTCAGATGAGGTTGTACAATGGTGGTGATTAGTCTATCAGAGGAAGAAGGATACAAGGAAAGATTCCACAAAAGAAGAATGGCCTTGTTCCCATCAAATGTCAAAAAGGAGTAGAGGGAAGTGTTTTTAAGTGTTGGAGTTTGTTGCAAGTGGATTTTGAAATGGAAAATTGATTAAATGATTCAACTTCATTTTGTGAGGTGTGTCACAAATATTTTTGTACTTGGTGCATGAAATGAAAGAATATCTGGACTAATGGGTGATTTACATTAACAAAGAATCTATCAATTTATATTTTGTGTCTTTGCAAAATTATTTTCTTTAGAAACCATAATTATATGGTCCCAGTTCATTTCTTTGTTCGGGGGTATGGTTAGAGTCCATGAGGCTTTAGATGGCATTAAGGTTGGGAGGAGAGAAAATAATTTTTTTTGTTCTTTGCCTTTGGAAAATCTATACACAAAGCATCTCAAAGTTTTATTTATTGATGAAGACATGAACTTACACGGCTCTTGTATTCATTTAATCGAAGAAACTATTACTTTCCTTTTAGTTTCAATTGAGTTATTTCAACTTCGAAGAGTGTTCAATAATGTTTTTTTGGCTTTGACAATTTTTGATTTTTGATTGAATTCCAATTAGTTTTGACAAACTTTGGCTTTCTATTGATTTTTAGTGGAGCTTTGGTTACTTCGATTGTTATTGGAGTTTGGCTATTTTTTACTCTTCGTGGAGTCTGAAACAATTTCAATTTTCTTTTACTTTCATTTGTGCTTACACAAGTTTTGATTATTGTAGCCCTTTGGGGATGTAGTTTGGTCTGGGGATATAGAAATTTTCAAGTTTTGATTATTGCAGCCCTTTGGGGATGTAGCATAATCCCTATTGTAGCTTCTCATTCTAGATAATATAAGTTTCCTTTTCTGTTGTTTTCATTTCAATGTCTCAAAATATGTCCTCATTAGTCCTAGAGGTGGAGCATGATGATATGTAGACCTTTTATTTTTGGAGATGTTAGGAGGCATCAAGATGAGGGTTGATGTGATGTAAAGGACACAAATTAGAGGAGTGAAATGGTGGAAATTTGAATTCAAAATAAATTATGCAATCGATATCAGAGTTGGTGATTTTTTTTTGAGTATGAGCCGATTGAAGACCTAAGATGAGAGAAGGGAGAAAAATGACAACTTTAAGGACATCCATCTTGATGGTTGTGTTATGCCCAAACTGATAGGAAGTGTAAAATCAAAGCTATAAAAATCTTGGGAGAGTATGGTTGCAATTCTGGATGTTGAGAATCATCACAAGTAGGTTGAATGTGACAAAAATGACAGAAAGTAGTGTACTAGAAGTGGTGGACAACAATGATTATTGTAATGAAGATGTGACTCAAAATCAAATCCAAAGCTAATGTCAAAAATAAAGTAAAGAGAAGATTTTGATGGCAATGACAAAAGCTAGGAATAAAGCACAATTTAATTTTCTTAAATACAGTGAAAATTTGAATTTGATGTCAAAGATGGCTAATTATTTTGACTGTATGTCAATTGAAGATCCAAAAACAATGAAGGCTGCAAGACAAAGCTGTGAACTATCACCCAGAGCTGTCCTAGACAATGTTCGACATTTCTTAAATAGGTGATCTTATGTCACTCGGGAAGGTTCTAGACACTCAAACTTAACACCTAGGGCCAAAAGACCCTAGCAATACATATATAGTCGGCCAAATACATTTTTGACATGTATTTTGGAAGTTTTGGTTGGCCTAACATCAAAAGGCCATAAATTTTGAACCATTGGTCTGATTCACTATTATAATCACTTTATGAAATTTTTAGCTTATGATCTACAGGCTCAGGTACACACAAGCCTCGTCTGTCAAGTTTTTGGGCCTCATTCGTGCACATTTAGGCCTCCAACGATGAGCCTGAGGTTTTTATATAAAAAATGTGAACCAAATGCAATAAATCCATGAATACACATGATATGACATTGACCTCAACTGGTATGTTGTTATATTCAAGATCAACATCCACCTCTGAGATTAGAACAGTTCGAGCTCGTATGACTTACTAAGTAGAAAGCATCCACAAACAACAACTTTTCATAAAGAAAACCCTTACTCAAATAGCTAAAATGAAATACTTTTGGTTGATGCAATATTGCTCTTACATCCAGGATGCTCCTCCTTCACTTTAACTCTCAATCAAATTTTACAAGGATTAATTTTTTATTTAGTTTGGGGACCAGAGATTTTAAAATCATTAGTTTGGTTTTGATTTTCCATTGAAATTCAGTTGATGTTTATAAACTTCTTATTTCTGTTGAGTTTCATTTCAATTTGGAGAATTTTTCACATTTTAATCAATTTCTATTTAAGTTGGTGAAATTTTAATTTTCTTTTAGGTAGACAATACAGTACATTCCAAGGTAGAGATAGAGACTCTCACACAAAAAGAGACTACAACAATGGTAAAGGCTATTAGAATAACTAAGATAACGTAAGCACATGTCATACAAACACACTAGCAGGCATGAGAAATGAGTGTTCTTTAGAGGAATATGAGATTACTCCATGGGAAGAGCCTTTCATTTGAAAAGCGTAGAGAGAATACAATGGCCTCAACCTACAAGTTTATTCAGGAAAAAGTGGAATGTGATATTTCAAAATGGTATTTGCAAATATTAGATTAGGTGTAATATGATGCCTAAATATACACATCATTTACTTTATTAAAGACCATGGAAAATCATTAGCCAAGATGTTCATATTGGATAATTCAATTCACACACGACATACAAATAAGTAAAATATTAGACTTAAAATTTGTTTAAGAATAGGGATGAAGGAAACCAAAATAAATCAAAGTTTCGAGATAAGGAGAAAGTGTTAAGATGCATGAATGAGAATATTAATATGCATTGCAAGAGAAAGAGAAAGTTTCAAGAAGACAATAAAATACAACTCAAAGAAGAGATAAATTCTCACATTAAAGATGAGACTCCAACATTGGTGAAGGTTGCTAGAGTAAGGAAGAGAATGTAAGCATATCTTGTACAAACAGACTAATTGGTGGAGGAAAGTAGGGTTCTTTAGAGGAACAGGTGATTAGTGTGGTAGAAGAGTCAGTCATTTGAAAGAGATAGAAGTGAAACTAGAACACACTTGACAAATAAATTTATTCAAAACAAACTTGACTGTGAGATTTCAAAATGTTATTTACAAATATGAGATTAGGTGTCATATAATGCCTACATATACATGCCATTTACATCAGTGAAAACTGTAGAAAATTTATAGACAAGATTTTCATAATAGACAATTCAATGCATACATGATAAAGAAAGAAGTAAATTAGTATATTTAAATTTCTTGAAGAGATGTGAAGAACATAAAGATAAATTTAGATTTCATTTATTTTTTGATAGATATTTATTAAAGAGTTGGGGAATGAGAAGGGACACCTTTAATTGTCCCAAGGCTTATAAGAGTGCATGAAATGAAGCGATGCAAGGAATATGAAAGTGTATTCATGCCATAGAGCCTTTTAGCATATGCAAATATATTCAATAATGTAATTGCAGTAGAATATAGATTTTGAGAGTGCCAAAGTAAGTGGTCATGTCTATTTGGGGTTTCATAATGGTATTGAGGAAGTTGTTTTGCATATACATGATGGAGTGAAAGTGTTGGTGGAAGACAAATAATAGAGTGAGAAAGAGGTAAAAATCGACTGTAACAAAGGTATTGTTGATTTGTATTCCATTTGTACAATGAAAGGAAAATAAGATTATACAATGTTGAATGTTGAATATGGATAAAATGGAAATGTTGATGTACCTAAAATTAATTATTTCAATGTACGCATACATAAATTGGAAATGGGTAAAAGACTTTTGTAGAGTACCTCGAATAATGGTGGTGATTATTCCATGAGAGGAAGAAGGATTGAAGGGAAGATTCCACAAAAGAAGAGTAGAGTTGTTCCCACCAAATGCTCAAAAGGGAATAGAGGGAAGTTCTTTAGGTATTGGAGTTTGGTGGAAGTTGAGTTCGAATTGGAAATTTAATTAAATGGCTTGTGTCCATTTTGTGAGTTGTCACAATTTGTTTGTGTTTGGTGCATTCGATGCAAGATTGTCTAAATGAATGGGTGATTTGCATCAACAAAAGAAACTATCAATTTAAATTTTATTTCTTTGTTAAAATATTGTTTTCTAAAACCATAAACAAATTGTTAGTCCATTTCTTTTCTTGAGGGTATGGCTATGTAGAGCCTAGAAAATGGGTTAAATGCATAACATACTATGAGCAAATCACAAAACTCAGTCAACATACGTTAGCACCCACTAGTGTACCATGAAAGCCAAACTAATAAAGAAAGCAATAGAAACCCCCTCTTTTGTTTGTAGCTCTCATGTCCTTCTTTCTTCTCCAAATGATTGTGGCTCCAACTTGCCCATAGTGCACACAATATTGAAGCAAAAGCCTATGATATGGATAATGCCATGAGATACTTGAAGTTTTGATTTAAGCTTGAGAGAAAATGGTGTGAAAATGCAAAGAAGCTAAGGACTCAAACACTCAAGAATTATGACTCCAAGGACTTAAGGAATTAAGAAGAGAAATGAGAGAAAGAGTGTCCATTTTATAATCAACACTTAGATATGTGATGTAAAGATTCCTTTGAAAATCCATGACGCATATGACAAAATATGCCAATTGTAAGATTCTATGACACATGGAAGTCAAACTTGGCTAAACATGGAAGAGAATCTATGATGCGTCATAAGACACCTCAACTCACTTAAAGCCAAGAATCTATGACAAATAAGCCAAATAAGGACATGCATAAGGAATAAGAATATTTGATTATGACATATCTTATCCAAGTGTCAAAGGATGATCCACGAGGTGTCATATCCAAGTGTCACTATGATGCAATATTCTATGGAATATTTGAATTAAAAAACCTTTTATTCCACAAAATAAGAATTAGTAGAAAATGGAATTAATGATCGAAAATGGAACTTAGGAAATTAAGAATTTCCACGGTGTGCCAATGATGAACCAATTAACTAATAAAATTAATTAATTAAGGACAATAATTAGGAAGAATAATTAGAAATAATAATAGGATTAAATTATGGGTAATTTAATCCTATAGAGAAAATTAGTAGATGATTGGCTAAATTGGTTAAATAAATGCGACTGTATCCTTTGATGAAAATGTGATGATGATATGGATTGAATGAGATGATGACAAGTAGACCAAAGCCATGATCAGATTGATTGATTGAAGTTGATAACATGCCAAGGACACATGACATGAATTGATTGATACGTAACATTTAACTAACATTGCAAGTGCTACAAGATTGAGGTTGATTGATAAGGTTGATCATAATAACATCAACAGAAATTGTCAATATTATTAAAATGGTTGATGATGCCATGATTCGACATTGAAAGCCTCAACAATGTCAAAGATCGAATGACATGAATGATAGTTTGACCTAGCACTGAGAGCCATGACAATACTAAGGTCAGATTAATAAGATTGATAGGTTGATAGGTTTCCAAGGCACTGAAAGCCACAACAATACCTAGGATCGAATAAATGATGATTGATTTGGGATGTTTGATATGCTTTGTGATGATTTGGATTGTTTCTGAGTGATTCCGAGTTGATTTGGGTTGATTTTGAGTTGATATGAAATGGTTTTGAGTTGATACAAATGGTTTCGAAATAATATGAAGTTGATGTGAAAGAGGATACAAATGATAAAGTATGATCAATTTTGGCCAAAAGATCGAAGTTAATAGAATGAGAAAATGGGACAAATTAGTATGAAGAAGTGATAAAACCGTAGATGCGAACCATTTTTTAGCATCTACAGGCTTGAGTCCACAAGGCTTCATGATGCCATTAGGGTTGGGAGGAGAGCAAGCCCTTTTGAGATTCTTTTCCATTGCAAAATCTCAAAAAAAGTCCCTCAAAGATTGACTCTTGGGGAAATCATGAATTTTGGGGTACCCTGTATACATTCAATTAAAGAAACTTTCACTTTTCATTTATCTTTAATTGCTTTATTATTAATTTAAACAAATTTTCAGTAATATTTCATTGTGTTTGCCAATTTTTAATTTTTGATTGAGTTCCAATTGGTTTTGAAAAACTTTGAATTTCTATTAAGTTTTTGTAGAGCTTGGTTCACTTTGAGATTTATTTGAGTTTGGCGATTTTTTTAAGTCTTAATGGAGTTTGATAAAAGATTTTATTTTCATTTAGTGTCTTTTGTGTTGATTTATGGTTTGATCATACATTTAGTTTCATTAGAGTTTTGTGAACTTTGATTTTATGTTGAGTTTGTAAAACATTTATTTAATCTTGGGTTGGTGAGCAGTGATGTTCTATTGTGTTTCAATTAATTGTGGCAAATATTGATTTTAAATTTGCTTTCAGTTTAATATAACAGATAAATATTATAAAATAATATAGTGTACATGTTACCATCTAATATTATAAACTATGTTGATCTGATTGCAAATTCATATGCTACCCGTTGTTGTTACACATTTATTTTAAACGAGTTCAGAACATTTTTACTCTCAATTGAATTTTACACGGAATAATTTTTTATTGAGTTTGCGGACCAAAGATTTTAAATTCATCAGGTTGGTTTTGATTTCCCATTCAAATTTGTTTGACATTGATAAACTTCCTATTTCTATTGAGTTTCATTTCAGTTTGGGGTATTTTTCACATTTTAATCGGTTTATATTTAAGCTGGTGAAATTTTGATTTTTTTAAATTTTTATTGGAACTTTGAATTTTAATTCTGATTGTTGAAACTTCATCTTCACTTGAGTTTTGACCAATTTCCCATGAAATTGATGAATTAAAATTTTTAATTGAGTATAGCAAATTTTAATTGATGAAACTTCATCTTCACTTGAGTTTTGGAATTGATATTATCACGTCAAGATAGAAGAATGGGCATATCAATATAGATTGAGGGTGGTCGATGAAGTTTCAAGCAGACAATAAAGTACATCCCAAGGTAGAGATAGATACTCACATGCAAAAAGGGACTCCAACCATGGTGAAGGCTAGTACATTAAGTAAGATAACATAAGCACATCTCACACAAACATAGTAGCAGGCACGGGAAATGAGTGTTCTTTAGAGAAATAGGAAATTACTCCATGGAGACCCAGTTGTTTGAAAAACGTAGAGAAATTACAATGGCCTCAACCATATATGCCTAATAGCCCATTGGAGGATGCAAATGAATTGGACAATACAACTAAGAGTAAAATAGAACTTTTAATAGTGTCGATGAAAGAGGCCATGTGCAGATTTTTTGGTGGTTGTAATGGTATCGAGGATTTTGATTTGCATATACATGATGGAGTAAGCAATGCCAAGAAGAAAAATAAGTAAAGGGGAAAGAAGTAGAAATTAATTTTAATGAAGATATTGGTGATTTGTATTTCAGTGGTATAGAAAAAAGAAAAGAAAATTATAAATTTTGAAATGTTGACTATAGATAAATTTGAAATCTTAAATTTACCTAAATTTGATTATTTCAACATGTGTGTAAATATGAAAAGGATAAAATATTTCTTTGGAAGAGGTTGTACAATTGTTGTGATTAGTGTATTAGAGGAAGAAGGTTAGAAGGGAAGATTCCACAAAAGAACAATGGCATTGTTCCCACCAAATGTCAAAAGGGATTAGAGGGAAGTTCCTTAAGTGTTGGAGCTTCTTGCAAGAAGATTTTGAATTGGAAAATTGATATAATTACTCAACTCCATTTTGTGAGTTGTGTCACAAATATTTTTGTACTTGGTGCATTCGATGCAGGAACATCTAAACAAATGGGTAATTTACATTAACAAAGAATCTATCAATTTATATTTTGTGTCTTTTCAAAATTATTTTCTTGAGAAACCAATAATTATATGGTTCTAGTCCATTTCTTTGCCTCGGGGTATGACTAGAGTCGATTAGGCTTCATGATGCCATTAAGGTTGGGAGGAGAGAATACCCTTTGTTTATTCTTTGCCTTTGGAAAATGTATGTTAAAAGCATCTCAAAGCTTTGATTCTTGAGGAAGATATGAGCTTATGAGGCCCCTGTATTCATTCAATCAATGAAACTGACTTTCCATTTATTTTCAATAGAGTTATTTCGACTTCTAGGAATTTTCAATAATGTTTTGTTGACAATCTTTGGCTTTCTATTGATTTTTAGTGTAGCTTTCTTTACTTTGATATTTATAGGAGTTTGGCAGTTTTTTACGTTAAATGGAGTTTGATTATTGTATCCCTTTGGGTATGTAGTTTGGTTTGGTTTAACTATAATCCCTATCATAGCTTCTCATTTTAGATAATATAAGTTTTCTTTTCTGTTGTGTTCATTTTGTTTCAAGTTGTGCCCACGTCAGTACTCGAGGTGAGACATAATGAGATGTAGAGCTTGTACTTTTGGAGATGTCAGGAAGCATCAGGATTGTTGGTCTGACTTTTTGTGTGATAGAAGTCTTTTGTCCAATTTTACAAAAGTCAGACTTTTATTTCTAAGTGAAACATAGGGTTTCTGGATAATCCATCCGTTGGCTAGCCTTTGAAAAACCTTATGAAAACCCTACGTTCTTTCTTTTCATAAATTGTCAGTCGTGAAATTTTTGAATTTTCAAATAAGATGAATATTCTATTGCCTTTTATCTTCTGTACCCCCGAGATACCTTTCCTCTCATATTTCCCCAGCCGTCCGATCTAAGTAGATCTACCATTGTCGTTACCTCGCTATGCAAACATGGGCACTTTTTATGTATGGCGAGGTAGCGAGTGCTGAATAGTTTATAAAACGGGACCGTAAAATGAAGATACGACGGTCAGAGCTTTGTTTTTTGACTAATTTATTATTCAGGTACACATTGCAAATACCGTCAAAACAGGAAAGGGGACCCAGCAGAAGCAGTCTGAAATCAAAAGCCGGTGACATTGCAATTTGTCAGTACCGTAACTAAACCAGGTGGCATGACAAGTAATAAATGCCTTTGTCAGAAGCAGTTTAATAGAAGAAATAATTATCTGATGGCCCCTTACATTTCACGGTGCCAAAATTCATTAAAGTCCTGGAGCTCACTACCTCGCTATAGAAAAAATTGTACACTTCGCCGTTAGCGAAGTAGCAAGGCCGCGTGAAATTGAAGAGCCGGTGGGACCTTTGATGACGTGGGATGATAATTAGGACTAAAGTAAAATCTTGAAAGGCGTCAATTGTGCAGAATTATGTATTTCATCAATGCCCTTTTGATCAAATGTACAAAGAGATCCTAAGCGTCAGATTGGAACAGAATCAACAGTCCTCACTACCTTGCTTCCAAAAGTTGCATGCTCTTTAAGCTATGCGACATAGTGAGTGTGAATAAAAAGACTACGTGCAGTTTCCTCACCCTTGATCAAATATATGATCAACGACCATCATCTTCTCGCTATGAAGAGTTGTGAGGGAGATATTTATAGCGACATAGCGAATAGGGCCCACCGCCTTCTTTCTGAGCAAGCCCAGTAACATATCATCTGCCGATTTCGGATCAGATCGATGGTTGTTGCTGCTTCGCTATGGCAAGGTGCTCGTTCTTTATGCATAATGAAGTAGTGACATGCTGACACATGTCCTCAGTTGTCAGTGGGTCTGGATATAAGCGCCATCAAGGAAAGAGCTATGTACATGGTAAGTTTTCATTGGGTGAATTGACTAACATGTCAAGTGCAACACCTAGTTGTTCTCGCTGTATCACATGATCGTAGGATTCTTGAACATTGACAACGCAGTTTTAAACACAGAATGTGGTGCCACTCTCTATATTAATTAGACATGAAAGCATCGCGCGTGAAAAAATAGAGTATAACACAGAAGATTTCATCAGTTCATCTTACACGAGCAAAGATTTTGAGCCACTCTTGTGTAGAAGCAATTACTAAAGGAAAGTGTGCCGAAGTCTGGCAGAATTTGTAAAATTGTCTGTTCGCGAAAAGATTGTAGAAATACAGAGGAAAACAAAGACAGAATTCAAGTAAGTAGTACTGCCATAATCTTCGTAGGTTTTTCTAGTTCTAAAAAATAGTCCAAGATGCCTCGAAAGAAAGGATTTTCAGGTCAAATAAACTATTTGGATAGAAATGTGCATGATGACTTGCTTGAGCTGCTCCCTGAGTCTACTGTAGAGATAGTGCAAGTTAAAAGATTAACCTCTTTGAACCCTAGGCTAAGGATAGCTGATGGATTGTATGATAAGGGTAATTGGGTCTAGGATGCTCAAACTTATCAAACTGGTTTGAGTTTGTTCAAAAAATGGTTTGCAGAAAGGAAATTATATGCCCCTCATGCCAATATATGGAATGTTGATCTGGGAAAGCTAGTTGTTCCCAGTGTGTTTATGGATTATGACCTTCTTGAAGCCGTAGCGAAAATTTATGATCAAGCCACTAAGGTAGTGAGAAGAATGGATGGTGAGGTTTTAATTACCATCAGTCCAGAAGAAATTAGGGAAGTTTTCAGTCTGGGACCTCTCACTAGGTATCATGTGCCCATTGATTTGATAGAGTTAGAAAAAGAATATATGTCCAAAAGGGATGTAGTTAGACAAGGTGCACTGAAGGCCCACATAGGCAGAATTAGAAACCTACCAACAATAACATCATCTTCTAAAGAACCTTTCAAGAAATCATGCTTTAATGCCAGGGCAGTAGAGATATATAGGACCCTGTGCAGAGTCTTCGGAGAGGGTGAAGAAGATTTTATTCCTGTGAGCTTCATGTCTATGATCACCCAAATCTCCTCTTTCAGTGTAGAAATAATTTTTGATTTTGCATCTTACTTAGCTAATGAGATTCACAATGGATTGGTGGGGATTGCAAAGGGCAAGGTGGAAAAGGTTTGCGGTCAGTACTCCCTATTGATGCATATGTTTCTATTTAAAGAGGTTACATATTTCGGTAAAGAAATGGTTTTAAATATGGAACAAGAGGGAGAAGCACTACAAGTTCAATTATGGAGCGCAAACATGACTGGGGAAGCAGAAAATGCTAGTTTTGTTAGATTTGATAGGCACTTTGCTTCTAAACTAAGATGCCTCATATTGAGTGACAATCCCAGAATTCCTAAGGCACTAATGCACCTTGTTAGGCCTATGGACAGACCCCATAGTCTAAAAGTTTCACATAATTGGGGAGATATCATCCCATATCCGGTCTCAACTGTCATTAGGGTTTATGGATTCAAAGGGACACCCCTTGTAATACCCTATCAGGTGCCTTTAAAGGTAGTTGTAGCTGAATTTTTATGGCAGTTGGGAGGAGTGGAGGAGACCTTTTTGCACAAAAGGGGAACAGGATCAATTTTTCCTACTTGCAATGTGGCTCACCAGTTTGTAATAACTAAAGAGGGGTGGATCTTCCTCTATAAATTTTTGGATCAGTATAAGATGGCAGTATCTCACTCTTGTTTTTGTGACACAGAAGATTTTTTCAATTTTGCTCTTAGACATAGGATCAAGCTGCGTCCATGTCAACATGAATTCTATTTCCCTGAAGATGTAATAAGAAATGAATATTCTCTCCAGGAGCAAAAAACAAAGAAAGAGAAATGGAGAGTCTATTCAAAAGTTTTGGAGTTTATTAATTGTTTTGACAAGGATTACAGTCCTCTTAGTAATGCTGCAACTAATGCAGATAAAATAAATAAGCTCATGAATACATTCCCTGAAATAATGGAGGTAATGAATGAGAAGAAACAAAATTTTATTGATTCTTTCCTAGATAAAGCCAGGGAAGTCATGAGAAGATTGGGTTTCACCCCTAACATAGGGGCAGGTCCACTGGTTGTGTAAAAGAGGACAGGATATACTGTTATTTGAGATCAAATGCCCATTGTAAACAAAGAAAAGCAGGTAATTGAATAAATTGGTACTATTTTTGAAGAAAGACCCCCTGAACCTTCTCCTAAAAGAAGAAAAATAATAAGGGAAGAGGAATCTCATGACGAAGGTTACTCACCTTCCCAAACTCCAATTAGAATTGAGGAGGAGTAGCTCACCAATGAGAAAATTGAACAAATGGGGTAACAAGGAGGAGTTTTTGTTACTCAAGTAGAAATTGATGAAGGGAACCCCCATGAGCCTCCTATGCCGAGTTTTGAATTAACTGTAGCAAATTTCAAAGGAAGGGAATTAGACCCTATTTTGAAACAAGCCAGTCAGCAATTTTTGTGTGATAAATGTTTTGTAAAATCTAGGGCTTTCCATCAGTTTGCATGGAGGGAAAACATGCACATTTTTGAGAAAAGATGTAGGAATATGAAAATAGAGCATCCAAAAATGGATGAAGCCTCTATTCAGAATCTGGAAATAAAGGAACAAATGCTACAAGAGTTCCAGAATATAACCCCTGAAGAGGGTAGAAAAATGGTGAAAGATGCAAATATTTTATTATTGCCCAATTGGGACATTGTTGATTCCTTAATGTTTAATTTTGTGTCAAATAATTTAGGATTATAGGATCTAGATAAAGACGAATTCTTGTGAACAACATTCAATAATGATCAAGCTGCCCTTTTTATGTGGTCATTAAGAAGGGGATCCAGGACTACTCCATTACAACCTGATGATTCAGGACTAACAAGGAGTATCATTGTGAGGAGGGTCATTGATACTTCACATGTACAGGGAGCCCACATGAATGTGTACTATTCTAAATTTTCCTTGGCCACTGCAAAAAAAGAAGAAAAGGAAATGACTGATCTGCAGAGTAAGTATGAAATAGTGGTGGATGCCTACAATAAAGAAGTAAAAAAGAGAATTGAGCTGGAAAACAAGATATCTCAATTGGAGAAAATACTTGGGAAAAGAAAGGTGGGAGAATCCAGTACACGTAGAATTGCATACCCTTCATAGTCATTTTTTGGATCAACCCCTATTATTGAAATACCTGACACCCCTGAAAGGCCCCAATTCTATACTGCAGAGGACTTTGAAGATGAAAAAACAAAATTACATGAGTTGCAAATAGAATTAAAAAATCAACAAGATGAAAAATTAAAGCAGGGTGTGATATATTTGAGGGATAAAATACAATGGTCAACTTTTTATGATCAGTTGACAAGAATTGTAACCCTCATGGATGAGTTGAACAAAGATAAGGATAAACTGACTCCTCTTGCACAAAAATGGAGGGAGAGGAATAATGATATTACAATCATATGTATATCTGCAGTCCAAATGCCTTATCATCAAGTTGAGAAAATCTTTGATTTATTAAATAAGCTAGAGAATTTTGATGATGAAAGAGATTCTTTAAAGAGATGATTAATACTCTGATTTTCCCAATATATTGTCAAAAAATTCACTTTAGTTCCTTGTGCTTTAGAATCTGTTGATACAATAAAGGAAAAGGAAAAGTGGAAAAGAGAGTTGGACGAGTTATTTAATGAAAGAATAATAAACATCATGAGTGAAACAAGCCACTAGTTTTGGGCAAAGACAAATAAAGAGCTAGTAAAAATACTGTTATTTTATACTGCTATGAGTAAAGAATTTGATGATTTAGAAGAAAGTGCAAATTCTTTAATAAAGATACAAAGGGAAGCTCTAAGTTTTGATTGGCCAGATGATGATGCTTTTAATAAATTGAAAAATCAGTTTATACAACAGATGTCAGGAGACGATGAGGAGGAAGATGCAAAAGTAACAGTTACCCTTGTAGTTAGTAATGAAGACATGGAAGATCTCCAGGTTAAAGTAAGTTTGCAGGTAACTGAAGATGATACATCACTTTCAGACCTCATGACTATGTACTCCAAGGATGAAGAATGATTGTAAAATCAGATCATATTTTCTTGTCTCAACAACTAAGAAGCATAACAGAAAGGGACCCACCAATGAATGTTTGATAAGCCTTTCTGTTATTTTGTTGTAAGACAACAAATTAGATCTAAGAATTTGCTATAGACTCTGAACCCCAATGGATTAGGCACTAATCAAGTTATCTTAGCTGAAGAAGAAATATATTATAAATGGTCATTCAAATGCATCATCAAATCAAATTTTACTTTTATTTCCTTTAGATCTTCAAAGTTGGCCAGTACTTGTCTGCATGGAACGTTTTAGCTTCAATTAGCCATTGTTCTTAAAAACATCTGCAAATCTATAGAAGAATTCTTGGCCATATCTGTTTTATGGGATGTGTTTACCCAGTTAGTAAGAATTATGTATATGTTTGAGGATCTTGAAATGAGAATCGGAATGAAACTAAGAATAATCCTCATACAGTTGTTCCATTTTTGAACCATCCTTGGGTATACCCACCCTGGTTTTGCAGAACCAAAAGAGTAGAAAACCATCTGTGGTTTTGTTGAAGTTGGGTCCAAATACCTTACATATGCAATTGTTAATAAGAATAGGCTAGTCTTTAGATTATGTATGTACTATCATTCTGGTATTAAGCATTTTGTCGCTTATTAGTTTTAGTACATTTTAAAACACCAACAAAATGGCAACTCTGTTGGGGAGTTGTCCAACACATCTGTGAAAAGTACTGCAATTTCTTTGGTCCTGTTGTGTACGTGTGTGTCATGTGATCTATATTTTGCCCGTGGTTATAAGGGAATCTTTTAGTGTCAAACCTTGAGAATTTTAAAGAAGATAGAGCCCAAGTACCATTGCTACACACTGACGTATCCAGCCTATCCAAGTGTCTTATCTAACAAGCAAGAGTTGCAGTCTTACGACATTAGTGATTGGTCTGTTTGTGCCATATATTTTTGTCTCTACTTGTGTATTATTTTTCTTCAGTCAGCAAAAGTGTCATTATATATTTTCCCTAAATAGGGTGACAACTCAGTCAAGGTTTTGAAGCTAGTGCTTATTGTAACAAAAAGGTGAATATGGCTGACAAGAGAAAAAACACAAGAGCTTACATCGGAGCCAATTTCGATGCATCAATGTATACTAATCTACCCCAAGGTGGTAGGAAGAACCAAAATAAGAAAGAGACAGATCCAAATCCTGCTTGGATACCCAGAGGTAGTGTATCCATCAATTCCGATTATCAACCAGTAATAGGAAGAGTCTCTTCTTCGCTTAGCTCTGAATCCGAAACTACAAGACTCTTAGGAGGCATTTTCAGTACGCCATTACCAGATGAGAGAGTTTTTCAAGACAAGGACATGTTTACTATGGGAATTTCTTCATTAAGACTAGATCTTGTAGTAGATATGAATTATAGGCTAGGATTTAGGAGTTCATTTGATAATCCTTTTAATCCCAGAATAGCCCCATATGTAGAACCAAACCTTATAGATCTGGATGATCGTGCTGATTCTGAGGCAACTTTTACAGATCCTAAAGAAGTGCACTCTAAAATAGAATTTTTGAAGAAATGGATTGCTAAGGAAGAAGCTAAACGCATTTGTCTTGAAAAAGAAAACGAGCAAGCCACCTTGGATGCCATAATAGAAAGAGATGCTCTGCTAAGAAGGATGGCTGCTTTGAAAGAGCAAAATAAAAAGTTAGAAGAGAATACCACAACTCTCCATAAGGAAGTTTTTTAAGATGTTGATAATCTGAGAGCGAAAAATCAAGAACAGGAGAAATGCCTAAATCAAAGGCAAGAACCGGTTATTGCTCAAATCCAAGCTTATAAACCTGTTCAAGTGGATCCTGTAGAACCCACTGCAAAAGCTCTAGATAAAGGGAAAGGCAAGGCTATAGGAATCCAAATAAATGAGCCTCAAGCTATACCAAGCAAATGTATACAACCCTCCATATCAAAATTAGATCTAGATCTTGAGAAGGCTCGAAAAGAAAGGGAAGATCTTGCAAAAGAACTTGAGAAGGTTGAGAATGAAGCTCAAGCTGCAAAAAGTAGAAGGAAACTCCAATTCATAAAGTCTAATTCTGCATTGGCTTCATGGCCTAATTTGTCTATCCCACCTACAAATCCTGCACTAGTTAGTGGTCCCATAATTTCAACTCAGGGAATACCCCAATTTGGTCCTACCTCATCTTCCACTATTGGCACCCAAGTCCCATTTGTCCCACCACAACAGTCCCAAGCTGCTCCCCTGAGTCAAGCTAATATAGCTAGTACTTCAAATGTTCCTGATTTCTAGAAGAAACCTATATACTTGGAAAAGTATAGACAAATATCATTTGCTAGTATTCCTGGTGCCCCACATCCCATATCATTTGATTTAAGAGATAAAGTGGTTAAGTTTTCTGGAAATAATGCTGTTACTAGTGAAGAACATTTGAGGATTTTCATTGACATGTTGAATGATTATGAATTTGAACATGAAGACATGGTAATGAAATTGTTTGTGCATTCACTAACAGAGGATGCAAGGGATTGGTTTAGGAGGTTGCCTGATGACAGTATTACCTCATGGAGTGATTTAGAGAAATTGTTCAAGGAGCAATATGGGGACAAAAATAATGAAGGATTCATGTTGAACGAGTTCAACAATATCAAGAAGAATCCAAATGAGTCCACATTTGATTTCAATGTGAGATTCCAAAAAGGTATGTACAAACTTTTTCAAGTTATGAGGTTAAATGAAGACGTCTGTCTCACGACCTATTTCAATGCTTTTGATAGCAAAATGGTTTATCAATTGAGGGATAAGAATCCTAAAACTTTAAGAGATGCCTATAAATTTGCAATAAATATAGAGAATAATAGGAAGGCATCTGGTAAACTAGGTAGGAGGGATGATCCTAAGCTTTTTAATCCTAAGAGAATTAATAAAAGGAAGGGTGACGAAACTCCTATAGGAAAGAAGCCTGAGGAACCTACTATAGGCCAGGTTTTAGAAATGCTCAAGAAGATGAATCCCACTAGTTTCAATAAGCCAAATGTTGCTGAAAGACCCCCTATGAATAACAACAATTTCAATAGGCATCCTAGAATGCAGAATTACCCTTACACCACTCAGTGGAAAGATGGTAAACTAGTTCCCAACCAAACCCAAAATGTGAAGGATAAGGGTAATCCAGACCCCCTGCAAAGGAACACTGTAAATATGAATGATGATGTACCATGGTGCATTATATGCCAATCACCTCATTCTGCTGATTATTGTGTTGTTGCTCAGTCATTTGCCCAAGCTCAAGGAGTGCAACCTGAAGAAGAAACTGAAGACAAAACCCATGATGATATAAGTTGCAAGATGGTGAATATGTGTGATGATTTGATAGATTCTGATTCAGAAGAGCCTAAAAACAATATTACTAGCTAGAGAATTTCTTTTCAGCTACATCATCAGCAAGTGCTTTCAGATGATGAAGGGTATGATACAGATAACGTATGCAGTACATTTTCTAATGTAGGTCTCACAAGTTTAAGAATGCTCTCCCAGGAGGAAATTGATAGAATTAAAGCAGAAATGATTTCACAATTCCATAGTAATTATAATTTGAGAAATAGAGCAATAAATAATGATCCAGGAAGGCCATCTAGTGTATTTACTAAAGACATCACTCATAAGATGAATTATCAAAACAAGAAAGGCAATGTAGATGTGCCTAGAATCAAGGAGAACAAGGGTAAGAAATGGGAACCAAAGAAGAAGGTTCAATTTCAGATAAGTGAAGCAACAAAACCATTTGTGCAACGAAAGAATTCAGAACTTGATGTTATCAAGCAAAATGCGGTGCCTACTGCTCAAAAGATTCTGACTCCAGGTACTATTGTAAAACCAACTGTGGTTGAACCTATTGATATGATATCCATGTTATCCCAAATTACAATAAAAGTGCCCTTGTATGAACTTTTTAGAATTGAAGAACATAAGAATAAGGCTTTGTCATGGTTGGGTGGAATAGCAAACAATAATATTATTGTAGATCAAACTATATCCCAACAGACCCCATTAGTAATAGAGGATAGTGGTATCATATCCCAGATTCCTCAAATGTTTCTAGATGATTCTTCAGTAGCATTAATAGAAGATACTGATCCTTTTTTCCTCAGTCTAATCATAAAGGGGAAGACCTTAAAAAATTGCATGATAGACTCAGGAGCTTCCAACGCTATAATGCCTTTCAAAGTTATGGAAACCTTAGGATTGAAGGTGGCTACCAAGCAATGTAGATGCAGAGGGATGGATGCTAGGGAAGTCCCAGTCATAGGTACCATAAATCCCTTACCATTCAAACTGATTGCATATCCTGAAGTAAAATTAACCATGTCTGTCCTTGTGGTAGATATACCTCCACACTACGGAATGTTACTCTCCAGAAAATGGAGTGCTGCCATGGGGGGAAGCCTGCAATGTGATCTTACTTATGCCACTTTTCATATAGGGGACAAACCTGTCATGGTAAATAGGGAACCAAGGGTTAACCACATTTTAGGTGAAGAAATCGACAAAGATACCACTTGTTTCCTAGATACTGGGATTAATGCTTTCAGGGCTGAATTAATTATTTAGGAATTCGAAAAATTACCTGCTATCATAAAAAATGAAGTTGAATGTTGCGTGAATTTACCAAAACTATGGACAATATTCTTTGATGGGGCTAGTTCTAAAGAGGGTGTAGGGGCAGGTGTAGTTTTTCTGTCCCTTGAAAATAACACTTTTAGGTATTCATTTACCTTGAAGTTTACCTGCACTAATAATATTGCAGAATATGAAGCATTGTTGCTAGGACTCAAAGTTACCATACATCATAAAATTAAGAAATTATGTATTATAGGGGATTTTGAACTAATTATCTCTCAGATCAAAGGAACCTACTCATCCAAGAATAGGAGATTGAAACAATATAGAAATGTAGTCTGGGATCAGATAGAATTCTTTGATGCATTTGGGATCTCATGGAGAGATAAGACCCAAAACAATATGGCTGATATGTTGGCAAATGTAGCAGTCAAGCCAAAAGAGATATCATTTGCAGGAATCTCCCAGATTGAGGTGCAAAACAGACCTTCCATACCTGACAACATTGAAAATTGGCAGGTTTTTGAAGATGACAAAGATATTACAATTTTTTTGTTAAATGAAGACAAGTACCACAGTCAGGAGATGGATTCCAGTGGATTGATTGAAACCATAAATGGGAAGGAAACCATTTTTGGTCAAGAGATAATGCAATTGAAAAAAAATAAGATGTTGAAGGGGTTAGTAGTCTTGGAAAATATTTTTGATAACCAAGACAGAGTAAAATCAGGAGTAAACAACCCCAGACCTCAGGAGTTAGAAGAAATAAACTTGGGTACTGATGAAGTTCCTAAAAAGGTTTATATTGGCCAAAATCTCCTTGTTAAAATCAGTAAAACATTGATTGACCTACTTAGAAAATATAGACATGTTTTTGCTTGGTCATATGATGACCTTAAGGCTTACAGGGAGGATCTTTTCTAGCATGTCATACCATTGAAGGAAAATGTAAGGCCTTTCAGGCAAAAAAAGAGACCAATCAATCCTACCCTTGCCCCAAAAATGCAAGAAGAACTGACAAAACTAAGAGATGGTGGGATAATCAAACCAATCAAGCATTCCACCTGGGTTTCAAACTTGGTTCCTATCAGGAAGAAGAATGGAGATATTAGGCTTTGTGTTGATTTTAGAAATTTAAACATTGCATCTCTGAAAGACAATTATGGCTTACCTAATATGGAAGCCATGTTACAGCAAGTGACTAGCTCTGAATTGATGTCAATGATGGATGGTTTCTCAGGATATAATCAAGTTCTAGTAAAATAAAGTGAACAGTTCAAGATAGCCTTCACAACCCCATGGGGAACATATGTGTATGTAAGGATGCCTTTTGGCTTGATTAATGCAGGAGCTAACTTCCAAAGAGCCATGGATGTAGCATTTCATGAGTATATTGACAAATTTATGATTGTGTACCAGGATGATCTTACAGCATATTCTAATAAGGCTGAAGATCACTACAAACATTTGGAAAAAATCTTTATAAAAGCCTTGGAATACGGAGTATCTTTAAACCCAAAGAAATGCACATTCGGGGTCACAGAAGGAAAATTATTAGGACACATAGTGTCTAAGGATGGGGTAAAAATAGATCCTGAGAGGGTGGCAGCTATTGATAAAATCACCAAACCAAAAAATGTGAAAGGAATTCAGTCCTTTTTTGGCCATGTCAATTTTCTGAGGAGATTTGTTACCAATTTTGCTGAAATTATCAGACCCATTTAAAAGATGCTCAAGAAGGGAGCCGTTATAGATTGGAATGGTGAACCTTCACAAGCATTCTAGGATATAAAAATTGCAATAAAGAATGCTCCAGTGCTGAGGACCCCAGATTATGCAAAATCCATGCATATTTTCTCTTTTGCATCATTCCATATTGTAGCTGCAGTCTTATTATAGAAAAATCAAGAATGATATGAGCAGCCTATTGCCTTTTTTAGTAAGTCACTAGAGCCTGCTAAACTTAAGTATGAAATAAATGAAAAGAAAGCATATGCTTTGGTAAAGGTTGTAAAAGCTTTCAGATGTTACTTGGTAGGTGCTACTATTATCGCTTTTGTACCTAGTGCTGCAGTCAAAGATATATTCTCTCAATAGGAAGTATCAGGCAGGAGGTGTAGATGGATCAATAGAATCTAGGAATTTAACATTGATATACAAATAACAAAGTTAGTAAGAGGTCAAGGTTTGGCCAAACTCATGGCTGAAACTAATCTAGAGGCTAATCAGATAAATCTGGTAAATGATGATCTTAGAGCTGACTTATGTGACATGGACCAATGTGATTGGTATACCAATGTCATATATTACTTGCAACATATGAAAGCTCCTCCCCATCTGCCTGAAAATGAAAAGAGGAATACTAAATTGCAAGCCATCAGGTATGTAATTGTCCAAAGCAGTCTATGGTGGAGAAATTTTGAGGGAGTATTATTGAAATGTGTTGATAAGGAAAAGGCAAAAGAGGTTTTGAAAGAAATGCATGCTGGAGTGTGTGGGGGGCACTATATGGCCAAAACTACTACACATAAGATAATGAGGGTTGGATTCTTGTGGCCTTCTCTTTTCAAGGATGCTCAAGTTATGGTTAGGAAGTGTGATCCTTGTCAGAGGTTTGTTGGAAAGCTGAAGTTCTCAAGAAATACTCCATTAAAGCCAGTGGAGATTCAATCACCTTTTCAATAATGGGGTCTAGACTTCATAGGAGAGATTTTCTCCAAGTCTAGCACTGGCTATTCTTGGATTCTGGTTGCCACTTACTACTTTACAAAATGGGTAGAGGCTATCCCCACAAGAAATGCAACAAGTAAAGTGGTAAATAATTTCCTATTGTATAATATTATTTCTAGATTTGGATGTCCACAGAGAATTGTAATAGATAATGCTATGTGCTTTAGATCTGAGGAGTTCATCAAGTTTTGTGATAAATATGGAATGACAAGGTCACCATCTGCTCCATATCATCCACAAGGGAATTGAAAAACTAAGTCCACAAATAAGAGCCTATTGAAGGTCATTAAGAGGACCTTGGATTATAATAAAAAGGCATGGGATTCCAAGTTACAGTTGGCAATATGGGCTGACATAGTAACTATAAAGAAAGCAATTGGTGTAGCTCCATTTGATTTAGTGTACGGGATTCAAGCCAGAATGCCTCAGAACAACTTGATGGGACTATACAATTACATCCAGTTATATGATGAAGATACTACAGATGAAATGCAAGAAAGAATGGATGAATTGGTAGGACTGACCGAAACCAGAAGAGAAGCATCTTTAAGGAACCAAAAGTTGCAATTGCAAGTCAAGACACTCTATGATAAAAGAATTGTAAGCAGAAAATTTGAAAATAGAGATTTAGTCTTAATGTGGAATGCCAAAATTGAAGATAAAGGAAAACATGTCAAATTTGATCCTATTTGGTTAGGCCCATATCTCATTGAAAATACGTGGGGTGAAGATTCTTATATACTCAAAGATGTATTTGGCAATATTCTTGAATTGCCAGTTCATGGACAGTTCTTGAAGAGGTATTTCTCCTGAAAGATACTTGTTTTCTTCCATGAATAGTAGTTTTAGGTTTTCCTATTGTTTTATACATTTTATATTTTTGGTAAGTCCTTGTAAATGTCCCTGTGCAGTTTGGTTGTTTGTTTCTGTGTTTTGTTTTGTGCTCTCTGAAGAAGTTGTCATTTTTGCACCAAGTATGTGGTCTGCTCTCCCATAGATTATGAATTCTTGCATAGACTCAAGTAGTCTATCATCCCCAGACAGAGCCACTGTTGGTTTGACTTTTTGTGTGATAGAAGTCTTTTGTCCAATTGTACAAAAGTCAGACTTTTATTACTAAGTGAAACATAGGGTTTTTGGATAATCCATCCATTGGCTAGCCTTTGAAAAAAACCTTATGAAAACCCTACGTTCTTTCTTTTCATAAATTGTCAAGCGCAAAATTTTTGAATTTTCAAATAAGATGAATATTGTGTCGCCTTTTATCTTCTGTGCCCCCAAGATACCTTTCCTCTCATATTTCCCTAGCCATCAGATCTAAGTAGATCAACCATTGTCGTTACCTCGCTATGCAAACATGGGCACTTTTTATGTATGGCGAGGTAGTGAATGCTGAATAGTTTATAAAACAGGACTGCAAAAAGAAGATACGATGGTCGGAGCTTTGTTTTCTGATTGATTTATTATTCAGGTACACATTGCAATTACCATCAAAATAGGAAAGGGGACCCAGCAGAAGCAGTCTGAAATCAAAAGCCGGTGACATTGCAATTTGTCAATACCGTAACTAAACTAGGTGGCATGACAAGTAATAAATGCCTTTGTCAGAAGCAGTTTAATAGCAGAAATAATTATCTGATGGCCCCTTGCATTTCACAGTGCCAAAATTCATTAAAGTGTTGGAGCTCGCTACCTCGCTATCGAAAAAAATGTACACTTCGCCGTTAGCGAAGTAGCGACGCCCCATGAAATTGAAGAGCCGGTGGGACCTTTGATGACATGGGATGATAATTAGGACTGAAGTAAAATCTTGAAAGGTGTCAATTGTGCAGAATTCCATATTTCATCAATGCCCTTCTGATCAAATGTACAAAGAGATCCTGAGCATCAGATTGGAACAAAATCAACAGTCCTCGCTACCTCACTTTGAAAAGTTGCATGCTCTTTAAGCTATGCGATGTAGCGAATATGAATCAAAAGACTACATGCAGTTTCCTCACCCTTGATTAAAAATATGGTCAACGACCATCATCTTCTTGCTATGAAGAGTTGTGAGGGAGATATTTATAGCGACATAGCGAATAAGGCCCACCGCCTTCTTTCTGAGCAAGCCCAGTAACATATCATCTACCAATTTCGGATCAGATCGATGGTTATCGTTGCTTCGCTATGGCAAGGTGCTCATTCTTTATGCATAATGAAGTAGCGACATGTTGACATGTGTCCTCAGTTGTTAGTGGATCCGAATATAAGCGCCATCAAGGAAAGAGCTATGTACGTGGTAAGTTTTCATTGGGTAAATTGACTAACATGTCAAGTGCAATGCCTAGTTGTTCTCTCTATATCACATGATCATAGGATTCTTGAAGATCGACGGTGCAGTTTTAAACACAGAATGTGGTGCCACTCTTTGTATTAATTAGACATGAAAGCATCGCGTGTGAAAAAATAGAGTATAACACAGAAGGTTTCATCAGTTCATCTTACGTGAGAAAATATTTTGAGCCACTCTTGTGCAGAAGCAATTACTGAAGGAAAGTGTGCTGAAGTCAGGCAGAATTTGTAAAATTGTCTGTTTGCAGAAAGATTGCAGAAATATAGGGGAAAACAAAGATGAAATTCAAGTAAGTAGTACTGCCATAATCTTCGTAGGTTTTTCTAGTTCTAAAAAATAGTCCAAGATGCCTCGAAAGAAGGGATTTTTAGGTCAAATAAACTATTTGGATAGAAATGTGCATGATGACTTGCTTGAGCTGCTCCCTGAGTCTACTGTAGAGATAGTGCAAGTTAAAAGATTAACCTCTTTGAACCCTAGGTTAAGGATAGCTGATGGATTGTATGATAAGGGTAATTGGGTCTAGGATGCTCAAACTTCTCAAATTGGTTTGAGTTTGTTCAAAAAATGGTTTGCAGAAAGGAAATTATATGCCCCTCATGCCAATATATGGAATTTTGATCTGGGAAAGCTAGTTGTTCCGAGTGTGTTTATGGATTATGACCTTCTTGAAGCCGTAGCGAAAATTTATGATCAAGCCACTAAGGTAGTGAGAAGAATGGATGGTGAGGTTTTAATTACCATCAGTCCAGAAGAAATTAGGGAAGTTTTCAGTCTGGGACCTCTCACTAGGTATCATGTGCCCATTGATTTGATAGAGTTAGAAAAAGAATATATTTCCAAAAGGGATGTAGTTAGACAAGGTGCACTGAAGGCCCACATAGGCAAAATTGCAAACCTACTAGCAATAACATCATCTTCTAAAGAACCTTTTAAGAAATCATGCTTTAATGCCAGGGTAGTAGAGATATACAGGACCCTGTGCAGAGTCTTTAGAGAGGGTGAAGAAGATTTTATTCCTGTGAGCTTCATGTATATGATCACCCAAATCTCCTCTTTCAGTGTAGAAATAATTTTTGATTTTGCATCTTACCTGGCTAATGAGATTCACAATGGATTGGTGGGGATTGCAAAGGGCAAGGTGGAAAATATTTGAGGTCAATACTCCCTATTGATGGATATGTTTCTATTTAAAGGGGTTACATATTTCGGTAAAGAAATGGTTTTAAACAGGTAAGAAGAGGGAGAAGCACTACCAGTTCAATTATGGAGTGCAGACATGAATGGGGAAACAAAAAATGCTAGTTTTGTTAGATTTGATAGGCACTTTGCTTCTAAACTAAGATGCCTCATATTGAGTGACAATCCCAGAATTCCTAAGGCACTAATGCACCTTGTTAGGCCTATGGACAGATCCCATAGTCTAAAAGTTTCACATAATTGGGGAGATACCATCACATATCTAATCTCAATTGTCATTAGGGTTTATGGATTCAAAGGGACACCCCATGTACTACCGTATCAAGTGCCTTTAAATGTAGGGGTAGCTGAATTTTTATGGCAGTTGGGAGGAGTGGAGGAGACCTTTTTGCACAAAAGGAGAACAGGATCAATTTTTCCTACTTGCGCTGTGGCTTACCAGTTTGTAATAACTAAAGAGGGGTGGATCCTCCTCTACAAATTTTTGGAACAGTATAAGATGGCAGTATCTCACTCTCATTTTTGTGACACAGAAGATTTCTTCAATTTTGCTCTTAGACATAGGATCAAGCTGCGTCCATGTCAGCATGAATTTTATTTCTTTGAAGATGTAATAAGAAATAAATATTCTCTCCAGGAGCAAGAAACAAAGAAAGAGAAATAGAGAGTCTATTCAAAAGTTTTGGAGTTTATTAATTGTTTTGACAAGGATTACAGTCCTCTTAGTAATGCTGCAACTAATGTAGATAAAATAAATAAGCACATGAATACATTCCCCAAAATAATGGAGGTAATGAATAAGAAGAAATAAAATTTTATTGATTCTTTCCCACATAAAGCTAGGGATGTCATGAGAAAATTGGGTTTCACCCGTAACATAGGGGCAGGTCCACTGGTTGTGCGAAAGAGGACAGGATATACTGTTATTCGGGATTAGATGCCCATTGTAAACAAAGGAAAGCAGGTAATTGAATCTACTAGTACTATTTTTTAGGAAAGACCTAAAAGAAGAAAAATAATAACGGAAGAGGAATCCCATGATGAAGGTTACTCACCTTCCCAAACTTCAATCAGAATTGAGGAGAAGCAGCTCACCAATGAGCAAATTGAACAAATGGGGTCACAAAGAGGAGTTTTTGTAACTCAAGCAGAAATTGATGAAAGGAACCCCCATGAGCCTCCTGTGCTGAGTTTTGAATTAACTGTAGCAGATTTCAAAGGAAGGGAATTAGACCCTATTTTGAAACAAGCCAGTCAGCAATTTTTGTGTGATAAATGTTTTTTAAACTCTAGGGCTTTCCATCAGTTTGCATGGAGGGAAAACATGCACATTTTTGAGAAAAGATGTAGGAATATGAAAATAGAGCATCCAAAAATGGATGAAGCCTCTATTCAGAATCTGAAAATAAAGGAACAAATGATACAAGAGTTCTAGAATATAACCCTTGAAGATGGTAGAAAAATGGTGAAAGATGCAAATATTTTATTATTGCCCAATTGTGACATTGTTGATGCCTTAATTTTTAATTTTGTGTCAAATAATTTAGGATTATAGGATCTAGATAAAGAGGAATTCTTGGGAACAACATTCAATAATGATCAAGCTACCCTTGTTATGTGGTCATTAAGAAGGGGATCCAGGACTACTCCATTACAACCTGATGATTAAAGACTAACAGGGAGTATCATTGTGAGGAGGGTTGCTGATACTTCATAGTAATAGGCAGCCCACATGAATGTGGACTATTCTAAATTTACCTTGGCCACTGCAAAAAAAGAAGAAAAGCAAATGACTGATCTGCAGAGTAAGTATGAAATAGTGGTGGATGCCTACTATAAAGAAGTAAAAAAGAGAATTGAGCTGAAAAACAAGATATCTCAATTGGAGAAAATACTTGGGAAAAGAAAGGTGGGAGAATCCAGTACACTTAGAATTGCATACCCTTCACAGTCATTTGTTGGATCAACCCCTATTATTGAAATACCTAAGACCCTTGAAAGGCCCCAATTCTATACTGCAGAGGAATTTGAAGAAGAAAAAACAAAATTACATGAGTTGCAGATAGAATTAAGAAATCAACAGGAAGAAAAATTAAAGCAAGGTGTGATATATTTGAGGGATAAAATACAATGTTCAACTTTTTATGATCAGTTGACAAGAATTGTAACCCTCATGGATGAGTTGAGTAGAGATAAGGATAAACTGACTCCTCTTGCACAGAAATGGAGGGAGAGGAATAATGATATTACAATCATATGTATATCTGCAATCCAAATGCCTTATCGTCAAGTTGAGAAAATCTTTGATTTATTAAATAAGCTAGAGAATTTTGATGATGAAAGAGATTATTTACAGAGATGATTAATACTCTATTTTTCCAAATATATTGCTGAAAAATTCACTTTAGTTTCTTGTGCTTTAGAATCTGTTGATACAATAAAGGAAAAAGAAAAGTGGAAAAGGGAGTTGGACAAGTTATTTAATGAAAGAATAGTAAACATCATGAGTGAAACAAGCCACTGGTTTTGGGCAAAGACAAATGAAGAACTAGTAAAAATATAGTTATTTTATACTGCTATGAGAAAAGAATTTGATGATTTAGAAGAAAGTGCAAATTCTTTAATAAAGATACAAAGGGAAGCTCTAAGTTTTGATTGGCCAGATGATGATGCTTTTAATAAATTGAAAAATTAGTTTATAGAACAGATGTTAGGAGACGATGAGGAGGAAGATGCAAAAGTAACAGTTACCCTCGTAGTTAGTAATGAAGACATGGAAGATCTCTAGGTTAAAGTAAGTTTGCAAGTAACTGAAGATGATACATCACTTTCAGAGCTCATGGCTATGTACTTCAAGGATGAAGAATGATTGTAAAATCAGATCATATTTTCTTGTCTCAACAATTGAGAAGTATAACAGAAAGGGACCCACCAAGGAATGTTTGATAAGCCTTTCTGTTATTTTTTTCTTGTCTTTTTGACAGAAGTGTATGTGAGTGCCCTTTTAAAAAGACACCTATCATTTGTCTTTAGCCTGAAGCTTGTTGCATCTCACACTATTTAACTAAGATCCCAAGGCTAAAGAAGGATTTGAATTCTATTGTTCTAAGTTCTATGCTTAGTCTGTTTTTGGTCCAAATTTTGAAAGCAAGTTTATAATGTATTTTTTTGTCAATTCTCTGAGAATACATGAATATAGAATGAGCTATGTTTCTTTCTCAAGGCCATTCTGATTTTATTGTAAAGGATATAACATTTTCAAAGGAAATGAATACAAATTGTGAACTGTCCCCACATCAGTTCTTTTCGAATTTTGTCTCTTTTTAAATACTTAGCTACCTTGATGTTCTATGAGTAAAAAATTGTGCAATTGAATGCAATCTAGTTAGGTTGTATATCCATTTATCATTGTTGTTAATTCAATGGATTAAATAAAGGCATTGATGAAGGTGATGAGATTCCTTAAGTATTGAAAAGGATTTTGAATGATAAATTCATATAAGAATTGCTGATAGAATTTGTTGTAAGGCAACAAATTAGATCTAAGAATTTGCTATAGACTTTGAACCCCAATGGATTAGGCACTGATCAAGTTATCTTAGCTGAAGAAGAAATATATTATAAATGGTCATTCAAATGCATCATCAAATCAAATTTTACTTTTATTTCCTGTAGATCTTCAAAGGTGGCCAGTACTTGTCTGCATGGAATGTTTTAGCTTCAGTTAGCCATTGTTGTTAAAAACATCTGCAGATCTATCGAAGAATTCTTGGCCATATCTATTTTATGGGATGTGTTTACCTAGTTAGTAAGAATTATGTATATGTTTGAGGATCTTGAAATGAGAATCGGAATGAAACTAAGAATAATCCTCATACAGTTGTTCCAGTTTTGAACCATCTCTGGGTATACCCACCTTGGTTTTGCAGAGCCAAAAGAGTAGAAAACCATCTATGATTTTGTTGAAGTTGGGTCCAAATACCTTACATATGCAATTGTTAATAAGAATAGGCTAGTCTTTAGATTGTGTATTTACTCTCATTCTGGTATTAAGCATTTTTTCGCTTATTAGTTTTAGTACATTTTAAAACACCAACAAAATGGCAACTCTGCTGGGGAGTTGTCCAACACATCTGTCAAAAGTACTACAGTTTCTATGGTCTTGTTGTGTACGTGTGTGTCATGTGATCTATATTTTGCCCATGGTTATAAGGGAATCTTTTAGTGTCAAACCTTGAGAATTTTAAAGAAGATAGAGCCCAAGTACCATTTCTACACACTGACGTATCTAGCCTATCCAAGTGTCTTATCTAATAAGCAAGAGTTGCAGTCTTACGACATCAGTGATTGGTCTGTCTGTGCCATATATTTTTTGTCTCTACTTCTATATTGTTTTCCTTCAGTCAGCAAAAGTGTCATTATATATTTTCCCTAAATAGGGTGGCGACTCAATCAAGGTTTTGAAGCTAGTGCTTATTGTAACAAAAAGGTGAATGTGGCTGACAAGAGAAAAAACACAAGAGCTAACATGAGAGCCAATCCCGATGTATCAATGTATACTAATCTACCCGAAGGTGGTAGGAAGAACCAAAATAAGAAAAAGACAGATCCAAATCCTGCTTGGAAACCCAGAGGTAGTGCATCTGTCAATTCCCATTATCAACCAGTAATAGGAAGAGAGTCTTCTTCGCTTAGCTCTGAATTTGAAACTACAAGACTCTTAGGAGGCATTTTCAGTACCCCATTACCAGATGAGAGAGTTTTTCAAGACAAGGATGTGTCTACTATGGAAATTACTTCATTAAGACCAGATCCTTTAGCAGATATGAATTATAGGCTAGGATTTAGGAGTTCATCTGATAATCCTTTTAATCTCAGAATAGCCCCATATGTAGAACCAAACCTTATAGATCTGGATGACCGTGCTGATTGCGAGGCAACTTCTGCAGATCCTAAAGAAGTGCACTCTGAAATAGAATTTTTGAAGAAATGGATTGTTGAGGAAGAAGCTAAATGCATTCGTCTTGAAAAAGAAAAGGAGCAAGCCACCTTGGATGCCATAATAGAAGGAGATTCTCTGCTAAGAAGGATGGCTGCTTTGAAAGAGCAAAATAAAAAGTTAGAAGAGAATACCACAACTCTTCATAAGGGTGTTTTCGAGATGTTGATAATCTGAGAGTGATAGTTCAAGAACAAGAGAAACACCTAAATCAAAGGCAAGAACCAGTTATTGCTCAAATCCAAGCTTATAAACCTATTCAAGTGGATCCTGTATAACCCACTGCAAAAGCTCCAGATAGAAGTAAATGCAAGGCTATAGGAATCCAAATAAATGACCCTCAAGCTATACCAAGCAAACCTATACAAACCTTCATGTCGAAATTAGATCTAGATCTTGTGAAGGCTCGAAAAGAGAGGGAAGATCTTGCAAAAGAACTTGAGAAGGTTGAGAATGAAGCTGAAGCTGCAAAAACTAGAAGGAAAATCGAATTCATAAAGTCTAATTTTGCGTTGGCTTCATGGCCCAATTTGTCTATCCCACTTACAAATCCTGCACCGGTTACTAGTCCCATAATTTCAACTCACTGAATACCCCAATATGCTCCTACCTTATCTTCTACTATTGGCACCCAAGTCCCATTTGTCCCACCACAACAGTCCCAAGCTGCTCCCCTGAGTCAAGCTAATATAGCTAGTACTTCAAATGTTCCTGGTTTCCAGAAGAAACCTATATACCTGGAAAAATATAGACAAATATCATTTGCTAGTATTCCTGGTGCCCCACATCAAATATCATTTGATTTAAGAGATAAAGTGGTTAAGTTTTCTGGAAATAATGCTGTTACTAGTAAAGAACATTTGAGGATTTTCATTGACATGTTGAATGATTATGAAGTTGAACATGAAGACATGGTAATGAAATTTTTTATGCATTCACTAACAGACGATGCAAGGGATTGGTTTAGGAGGTTGCCTGATGATAGTATTACCTCATGGAGTGATTTAGAGAAATTGTTCAAGGAGCAATATGGGGACAACACTAATGCAAGATTCATGTTGAACGAGTTCAACAATATCAAGAAGAATCCAAATGAGTCCACATTTGATTTCAATGTGAGATTCCAAAAAGGTATGTACAGACTTTTTCAAGATATGAGGTTAAATGAAGACATCTGTCTCACAACCTATTTCAATGTTTTTGATAGCAAAATGGCTTATCAATTGAGGGATAAGAATCCTAAAACTTTAAGAGATGCCTGTAAAGTTGCAGTAAATATAGAGAATAATAGGAAGGCATCTGGAAAACTAGGTAGGAGGGATGATCCTAAGCTTTTTAATCCTAAGAACAATAATAAAAGGGAGGGTGACAAAAATCCTATAGGAAAGAAGCTCGAAGAACCTACTATAGGCCAGGTTTTAGAAATGCTCAAGAAGATGAATCCCACTAGTTTCAATAAGCCAAATGTTGTTGAAAGACCCCCTGTGAATAACAAAAATTTCAATAGGGAGCCCAGAATGCAAAATTACCCTTACACCACTCAGTGGAAAGATGGTAAACCAGTTCCCAACCAGACCCAAAATGTGAAGGATAAGGGTACTCCAGACGCCCTGCAAAGGAACACTGTAAATATGAATGATGATATACCATGGTGCATTATATGCCAATCACCTCATTCTGCTTATTATTGTGTTGTTGCTTAGTCATTTTCCCAAGCTCAAGGAGTGCAACCTGAACAAGAAACTGAAGACAGAACCCATTATGATATAAGTTGCAAGATGGTGAATATCTGTGATAATTTGATAGATTCTGATTCAGAAGAGCCTAAAAATGATATTACTAGCCAGAGAATTGCTTACCAGCTACATCATCAGCAAGTGCTTTCAGATGATGAAGGGTATGATACAGATAAGATATGCAGTACATTTTCTGATGTAGGTCTCACAAGTTTAAGAATGCCCTCCAAGGAGGAAATTGAAAGAATTACAGCAGAAATGATTTCACAAGTCCATAGTAATTATAATTTGAGAAATAGAGCAATAAATAATGATGCAGGAAGGCCATCTAGTGTATTTATCAAAGACATCACTCATAAGATGAATGATCAAAACAAGAAAGTCAATGTAGATGTGCCTAAAATCAAGGAGAACAAGGGTAAGAAATGGGAACCAAAGAAGAAAGTTCAATTTCAGATAAGTGAAGCAACAAAACCAGTTGTGCAACCAAAGAAATTAGAACTTGATGTTATCAAGCAAAATGTGGTGCCTACTGCTCAAAAGATTCTAACTCTAGGTACTATTGTAAAACCTACTATGGTTGAACTTGTTGATATGATATCCATGTTATCCCAAATTACTGTAAAAGTGCCCTTGTCTAAACTTTTTAGAATTGAAGAACATAAGAATAAGGCTTTTTCATGGTTGGGTGGAATAGCAAACAATAATATTATTGTAGATCAAACTATATCCCAACAGACCCCGTTAGTAATAGAGGACAGTCATATCATATCCCAGATTCCTCAAATGTTTCTAGATGATTCCTCAGTAGCATTCATAGAAGATATTGATCCTTTTTTCCTTAGTCTAATCATAAAGGGGAAGACTTTAAAAAATTGCATGATAGACTCAGGAGCTTCCAACACTATAATGCCTTTCAAAGTTATGGAAGCCTTAGGATTGAAGGTGGATACCAAGTAAGGCAGATGCAGAGGGATGGATGCTAGGAAAGTCTCAGTCATAGGTACCATAAATCCCTTACCATTCAAACTGGCTGCATATCCTGAAGTAGAATTAACCATGTCTGTCCTTGTGGTAGATATACCTCAAGAGTACGGAATGTTACTCTCTAGAAAATGGAGTTCTGCCATGGGGGGAAGCCTGCAATGTGATCTTACTTATGCCACTTTTCATATAGGGGACAAATCTGTCAGGGTAAATAGGGAACCAAGGGTTAACCACATTTTAGGTGAAGAAATCGACAAAGATACCACTTGTTTCCTAGATACTGGGATTAATGCTTTTAGGGCTGAATTAATTATTCAGGAAGTTGAAAACTTACCTACTATCATCAAAAATGAAGTTCAATGTTGCATGAATTCACCAAAACTATGGACAATATTCTTTGATGGGGCTAGTTCTAAAGAGGGTGCAGGGACAGGTGTAGTTTTTGTGTCCCTTGAAAATAACACTTTTAGGTATTCATTCACCTTGAAGTTTACCTACACTAATAATATTGCAGAATATGAAGCATTGTTGCTAGGACTCAAAGTTGTCATACCTCATAAAATTAAGAAATTATGTGTCACAGGAGATTTTGAACTAATTATCTCTCAGATCAAAGGAACCTACTCATCCAAGAATAGGAGATTGAAACAATATAGAAATGTAGTCTAGGATCAGATAGAATTCTTTGATGCATTTGGGATCTCATGGAGAGATAGGACCCAAAACAAGATGGCTGATCTGTTGGCAAATGTAGCAATCAAGCCAAAAGAGATATCATTTGCAGGAATCTCCTAGATTGAGGTGCAAAACAGACCTTCCATACCTGACAATATTGAAAATTGGCTGGTTTTTGAAGATGACAAAGATATTACAAATTTTATGTTAAATGAAGACAAGTACCACAGTGAGGAGATGGATTGCAGTGAACTAATTGAAACCATAAATGGGAAGGAAACCATTTTTGGTCAAGAGGTAATGCAATTGAAAACAAATAAGATGTCGAAGGGGTTAGTAGTCTTGGAAAATATTTTTGATAACCAAGACAGAGTAAAATCAGGAGTAAACAACCCCAGACCTCAGGAGTTAGAAGAAATAAACTTGGGTACTGATGAAGTTCCTAAAAAGGTTTATATTGGCCAAAATCTCCTTGTTAAAATCAGGAAAACATTGATTGACCTACTTAGAAAATATAGACATGCTTTTGCTTGGTCATATGATGACCTTAAGGCTTACAGGGAGGATCTTTTTTAGCATGTCATACCATTGAAAGAAAATGTAAGGCCTTTCAGGCAAAAACAGAGACCAATCAATCCTACCCTTGCCCCAAAAATGCAAGAAGAACTGACAAAACTAAGAGATGGTGGGATAATCAAAACAATCACGCATTCCACCTGGGTTTCAAACTTGGTTCCTGTCAGGAAGAAGAATGGAGATATTAGGCTTTGTGTTGATTTTAAAAATTTAAACATTGCATCTCTAAAAGACAATTATGGCTTACCTAATATGGAAGCCATGTTACAGCAAGTGACTAGCTCTGAATTGATGTCAATGATGGATGGTTTCTCTGGATATAATCAAGTTCTAGTAAAAGAAAGTGAACAATTTAAGACAACCTTCACAACCCCATGGGGAACATATGTGTATGTAAGGATGCCTTTTGGCTTGATTAATGCAGGAGCTACCTTCCAAAGAGCCATGGATGTAGCATTTCATGAGTATATTGACAAATTTATGGTTGTGTACCAGAATGATCTTACAGCGTATTCTAATAAGGCTAAAGATCAGTGCAAACATTTAGAAAAAAATCTTTATAAAAGCTCTGGAATACAAAGTATCTTTAAACACAAAGAAATGCACCTTCGGGGTCACAGAAGGAAAATTATTAAGACACATAGTGTCTAAGGATGGGGTAAAAATAGATCCTGAGAGGGTGGCAGCTATTGATAAAATTCCCAAACCAAAAAATGTGAAAGGAATTCAGTCCTTTTTTGGCCATGTCAATTTTCTGAGGAGATTTGTTACCAATTTTGCTGAAATTAGTAGACCCATTTAAAAGATGCTCAAGAAGGGAGCCGTTATAGATTGGAATGGTGAACCTTCACAAGCATTCCAGGATATAAAAATTGCAATAAAGAATGCTCCAGTGCTGAGGACCCCAGATTATGCAAAATCCATGCATATTTTCTCTTTTGCATCATTCCATACTGTAGCTACAGTCTTATTATAGAAAAATCAAGAATGATATGAGCAGCCTATTGCCTTTTTTAGTAAGTCACTAGAGCCTGCTGAACTTAAGTATGAAATAAATGAAAAGAAAGCATATGCTTTGGTAAAGGCTGTAAAAGCTTTCAGATGTTACTTGGTAGGTGCTACTATTATTGCTTTTGTACCTAGTGCTGCAGTCAAAGATATATTCTCTCAATAGGAAGTATCAGGCAGGAGGTCTAGATGGATCAATAGAATCTAGGAATTTAACATTGATATACAAATAACAAAGTTAGTAAGAGGTCAAGGTTTGGCCAAACTCATGGCTGAAACTAATCTAGAGGCTAATCAGATAAATCTTGTAAATGATGATCTTAGAGCTGACTTATGTGACATGGACAAATGTGATTGGTATACCAATGTCATATATTACTTGCAACATATGAAAGCTCCTCCCCATCTGCCTGAAAATGAAAAGAGGAATACTAAATTGCAAGCCATCAGGTATGTAATTGTCCAAAGCAGTCTATGGTGGAGAAATTTTGAGGGAGTATTATTGAAATGTGTTGATAAGGAAAAGGCAAAAGAGGTTTTGAAAGAAATGCATGCTGGAGTGTGTGGGGGGCACTATATGGCCAAAACTACTGCACATAAGATAATGAGGGCTAGATTCTGGTGGCCTTCTCTTTTCAAGGATGCTCAAGTTATGGTTAGGAAATGTGATCCTTGTCAGAGGTTTGCTGGAAAGCTGAAGTTCTCAGGAAATACTCCATTAAAGCCAGTGGAGATTCAAGAACCTTTTCAACAATGGGGTCTGGACTTCATAGGAGAGATTTTCCCCAAGTCTAGCACTGGTTATTCTTGGATTCTGGCTGCCACTAACTACTTTACAAAATGGGTAGAGTCTATACCCACAAGAAATGCAACAAGTAAAGTGGTAAATAATTTCCTATTGAATAATATTATTTCTAAATTTGGATGTCCATAGAGAATTGTAACAGATAATGCTATGTGCTTCAGATCTGAGGAGTTCATCAAGTTTTGTGATAGATATGGAATGACAAGGTCATAATCTGCTCCATATCATCCACAAGGGAATGGACAAGCTGGGTCCACAAATAAGAGCCTGTTGAAGGTCATTAAGAGAACCTTGGATGATAATAAAAAGGTATGGGATTCCAAGTTATAGTTGGCAATATGGGCTAACAGAGTAACTGTAAAGAAAGCAATTGGTGTAGCTCCATTTGGTTTAGTGTACGAGATTCAAGCCAAAATGCCTCTAAACAACTTGATGGGACTATACAATTACATCCAGTTATATGATGAAGATACTACAAATTAAATGCAAGAGAGAATGGATGAATTGGTAGGACTGACCGAAACCAAAAGAGAAGCATCTTTAAGGAACCAAAAGTTGCAATTGCAAGTCAAGACACTCTATGATAAAAGAACTGTAAGCAGAAAATTTGAAAATAGAGATTTAGTCTTAATGTGGAATTCCAGAATTGAAGATAAAGGAAAACATAGAAAATTTGATCCTATTTGGTTAGGCCCATATCTCATTGAAAATACGTGGGGTGAAGATTCTTATATAATCAAAGATGTTTTGGCAATATTCTTGAATTGCCAGTTCATGGACAGTTCTTGAAGAGGTATTTTTCTTGAAAAATACTTGTTTTCTTCCATGAATAGTAGTTTTAGGTTTTTCTGTTATTTTGTACATTCTATATTTTTTGTAAGTCCTTGTAAATGTCGTTGTGCATTTTGGTTGTTTGTTTTTGTGTTTTTTTTTGTGCTCTCTGAAGAAGTTGTCATTTTTGCACCAAGTATGTGGTATGCTCTCCCATAGATTCTAAATTCTTGCATAGACTCAAGTAATCTATCATCCCCAGACAGAGCCACTGTTGATCTGACTTTTTGTGTGATAGAAGTCTTTTGTCCAATTGTAGAAAAGTTAGACTTTTATTTCTAAGTGAAACATAGGGTTTCTGGATAATCCATCCGTTGGCTAGCCTTTGAAAAAACCTTATGAAAACTCTACGTTCTTTCTTTTCGTAAATTGTCAGGTGCAAAATTTTTGAATTTTCAAATAAGACGAATATTCTGTCACCTTTTATCTTTTGTGCCCCTGAGATACCTTTCCTCTCATATTTCCCCAGCCGTCTGATCTAAGTAGATCTACCATTGTTGTTACCTCGCTATGCAAACATGGGCACTTTTTATGTATGGCGAGGTAGCGAGTGCTGAATAGTTTATAAAATAGGACCGCAAAATGAAGATACGACGGTCAGAGCTTTTTTTTTTTACTGATTTATTATTCAAGTACACATTGCAATTACCATCAAAATAGGAAAGGGGACCCAGCAGAAGCAGTCTGAAATCAAAAACCGGTGACATTGCAATTTGTCAGTACTATAACTAAACTAGGTGGCATGACAAGTAATAAATGCCTTTTTCAGAACTAGTTTAACAGCAAAAATAATTATCTAATGGCCCCTTGCCTTTTACAGTGCCGAAATTCATTAAAGTGTTGGAGCTCGCTACCTCGCTATCAGAAAAATTGTACACTTCGCCATTACCGAAGTAGTGAGGCCCCGTGAAATTGAAGAGCCGGTGGGACCTTTGATGATGTGGGATGATAATTAGGACTGAAGTAAAATCTTGAAAGGTGCCAATTGTGTAGAATTTCGTATTTCATCAATGCCTTTTTGATCAAATGTACAAAGAGATCCTGAGCGTCATATTGTAACAGAATCAATAGTCCTCGCTACCTCGCTTTGAAAAGTTACATGCTCTTTAAGCTATGTGACGTAGCGAGTATGAATCAAAAGACTACGTGCAGTTTCCTCACCCTTGATTAAACATATGATCAATGGTCGTCATCTTCTCACTATGAAGAGTTGCGAGGGAGATATTTATAGTGACATAGCGAATAGGGCCCACTGCCTTCTTTCTAAGCAAGCCCAGTAACATATCATTTACCGATTTTGGATCAAATCGATGGTTGTTGCTACTTCGCTATGGCAAGGTGCTCATTCTTTATGCATAACGAAGTAGCGATATGCTGACACATGTCCTTAGTTGTCATTGGGTCCAAATATAAGAGCCATCAAGGAAAGAGCTATGTACGTCATAAGTTTTCATTGGGTGAATTGAGTAACATGTCAAGTGCAATGCCTAGTTGTCCTCTCTGTATCACACGATCGTAAGATTCTTGAAGATCGACGGTGCAGTTTTGAACACAAAATGTGGTGCCACTCTCTATATTAATTAGACATGAAAGCATCATGCATGCAAAAATAGAGTATAACATAGAAGATTTTATCAGTTCATCTTACGCGAGAAAAGATTTGGAGCCACTCTTGTGCAGAAGCAATTACTGAAGGAAAGTGTGCCGAAGTCTGGCAGAATTTGTAAAATTGTCTGTTCACAGAAAGATTGCAGAAATACAAAGGAAAACAAAGACGAAATTCAAGTAAGTAGTACTGCCATAATCTTCACAGGTTTCTCTAGTTCTAAAAAATAGTCCAAGATGCCTCCAAAGAAGGGATTTTCAAGTCAAATAAACTATTTGTAAAGAAATGTGCATGATGACTTGCTTGAACTACTCCCTGAGTCTACTGTAGAGACAGTGCAAATTAAAAGATTAACCTCTTTGAACCCTAGGCTAAGGATAGCTGATGGATTGTATGATAAGGGTAATTGGGTCCAGGATGCTCAAAATTCTCAAACTGGTTTGAGTTTGTTCAAAAAATGGTTTGCAGAAAGGAAATTATATGCCCCTCATGCCAATATATGGAATTTTGATCTGGGAAAGCTAGTTGTTCCCAGTGTTTTTATGGATTATGACCTTCTTGAAGCTGTAGCGAAAAGTTATGATCAAGCCACTAAGGTAGTGAGAAGAATGGATGGTGAGGTTTTAATTACCATCAGTCCAGAAGAAATTATGGAAGTTTTCAGTCTGGAACCTCTCACTAGGTATCATGTGCCCATTGATTTGATAGAGTTAGAAAAAGAATATATGTCCAAAAGGGATGTAGTTAGACAAGGTGCACTGAAGGCCCACATAGGCAGAATTGCAAACCTACCAGCAATAAAATCATCTTCTAAAGAACCTTTCAAGAAATCATGCTTCAATGCCAAGGCAGTAGAGATATACAGGACCCTGTGCAGAGTCTTCGGAGAGGGTGAAGAAGATTTTATTCATGTGAGCTTCATGTATATGATCACCCAAATCTCCTCTTTCGGTGTAGAAATAATTTTTCATTTTGCATCTTACCTAGCTAATGAGATTCACAATAGATTGGTGGGGATTGCAAAGGGCAAGGTGGAAAAGATTTGGGGTCATTACTCCCTATTGATGCATATGTTTCTATTTAAAGGGGTTACATATTTTGGTAAAGAAACGGTTTTAAATAGAGAACAAGAGGGAGAAGCACTACCAATTCAATTATGGAGTGCAGACATGACTAGGGAAGTAGAAAATGCTAGTTTTGTTAGATTTGATAGGCACTTTGCTTCTAAACTAAGATGCTTCATATTGAGTGACAATCCCAAAATTCTTAAGGCACTAATGCACCTTGTTAGGCCTATGGACAGACCCCATAGTCTAAAAGTTTCACATAATTGGGGAGATATCATCACATATCCGGTCTCAACTGTCATTAGGGTTGATGGATTCAAAGGAACACCCCATGTACTGCCCTATCAGGTGCCTTTAAAGGTAGGGGTAGCTGAATTTTTATGGCAGTTGGGAGGAGTGGAGGAGACCTTTTTGCACAAAAGGGGAACAAGATCAATTTTTCCTACTTGCACTGTGGCTCACCAGTTTGTAGTAACTAAAGAGGGGTGGATCTTCCTCTACAAATTTTTGGATCAGTATAAGATGGCAGTATCTCACTCTCATTTTTGTGACACAGAAGATTTCTTCAATTCTGCTCTTAGACATAGGATCAAGCTACATCCATGTCAGCATGAATTCTATTTCCCTAAGGATGTAATAAAAAATGAATATTCTCTCCGGGAGCAAGAAACAAAGAAAGAAAAATGGAGAGTCTATTCAAAAGTTTTGAATTTTATTAATTGTTTTGACAAGGATTACAGTCCTCTTAGTAATGCTGCAACTAATGCAGATAAAATAAATAAGCTCATGAATACATTCTCCGAAATAATGGAGGTAGTGAATGAGAAGAAACAACATTTTATTGATTCTTTCCCACATAAAGCCAGGGAAGTCATGAGAAAATTGGGTTTCACCCCTAACATAGGGGCAAGTCACCTGGTTGTGCAAAAGAGGATAGGATATACTGTTATTCGGGATCAGATGCCCATTGTAAACAAAGGAAAGTAGGTAATTGAATCTACTAGTACTATTTTTGAAGAAAGACCCCCTGAACCTACTCCTAAAAGAAGAAAAATAATAAGGGAAGAGGAATCCCATGACGAAGGTTAATCACCTTCCCAAACTCCAATCATAATTGAGGAGGAGCAGCTCACGAATGAGCAAATTGAACAAATGGGGTCACAAGGAGGAGTTTTTGTTACTCAAGCAAAAATTGATGAAGGGAACCCCCAGGAGCCTCCTGTGCCGATTTTTGAATTAACTGTAGCAGATTTCAGAGGAAGGGAATTAGACCCTGTTTTGGAACAAGACAGTCAGCAATTTTTGTCTAATAACAGTTTTGTAAAATCTAGGGCTTTCCATCAGTTTGCACGGAGGGAAAACATGCACATTTTTGACAAAAGATGTAGGAATATGAAAATAGAGCATCTGAAAATGGATGAAGCCTCTATTCAGAATCAAATAAAGGAACAAATGATACAAGAGTTCAAGAATATAACCCCTGAAGAGGGTAGACAAATGGTGAAAGATGCAAATATTTTATTATTGCCCATTTGGGACATTGTTGATGCCTTAATTTTTAATTCTGTGTCAAATAATTTAGGATTATAGGATCTAGATAAAGAGGAATTCCTGGGAACAACATTCAGTAATGATCAAGCTGCCCTTGTTATGTGGTCATTAAGAAGGGGATCCAGGACTACTCCATTACAGCCTGATGATTCAGGACTAACAGGGAGTATCATTGTGAGAAGGGTCGCTGATACTTCACATGTACAGGCAGCCCGCATGAATGTGGACTATTCTAAATTTGCCTTGATCACTGCAAAAAAAGAAGAAAAGGAAATGAATGATCTGCAGAGTAAGTATGAAGTAGTGGTAGATGCCTACAATAAAGAAGTAAAAAAAAGAATTGAGCTAGAAAACAAGATATCTCAATTGGAGAAAATACTTGGGAAAAAAAAGGTGGGAGAATCTAGTACACTTAGAATTGCATACCCTTCATAGTCATTTGTTGGATCAACCCCTATTATTGAAATACCTGAGACCCCTGAAAGACCCCAATTCTATACTGCAGAGGACTTTGAAGAAGAAAAAACAAAATTACATGAGTTGCAGATAGAATTAAGAAATCAATAGGAAGAAAAATTAAAGCAGGGTGTGATATATTTGAGGGATAAAATACAATGGTCAACATTTTATGATCAGTTGACAAGAATTGTAACCCTCATGGATGAGTTGAACAGAGATAAGGATAAACTGACTCCTCTCGCACAGAAATGGAGGGAGAGGAATAATGATATTACAATCATATGTATATCTGCAATCCAAATGCCTTATCATCAAGTTGAAAAAATCTTTGATTTATTAAATAAGCTAGAAAATTTTGATGATGAAAGAGATTCTTTACAGAAAAGATTAATACTCTGTTTTTCTCAATATATTGCTGAAAATTTCACTTTAGTTTCTTGTGCTTTAGAATCTTTTGATACAATAAAGGAAAAAGAAAAGTGGAAAAGGGAGTTGGACGAGTTATTTAATGAAAGAATAATAGACATCATGAGTGAAACAAGCCACTGGTTCTAGGCAAAGACAAATGAAGAGCTAATAAAAATACAGTTATTTTATACTGCTATGAGAAAAGAATTTGATGATTTAGAAGAAAGTGCAAATTCTTTAATAAAGATACAAAGGGAAGCTCTAAGTTTTGATTGGCCAGATGATGATGCTTTTAATAAATTGAAAAATTAGTTTATAGAACAGATGTCAGGAGACGATGAGGAGGAAGATGCAAAAGTAACAGTTACCCTCGTAGTTAGTAATGAAGACATGGAAGATCCCCAGGTTATAGTAAGTTTGCAGGTAACTGAAGATGATACATCACTTTCAGACCTCATGGCTATGTACTCCGAGGATGAAGAATGATTGTAAAATCAGATCATATTTTCTTGTCTCAACAACTGAGAAGCATAACAGAAAGGGAGCGACCAAGGAATGTTTGATAAGCCTTTCTATTATTTTGTTCTTGTCTTTTTGACAGAATTGTATGTGAGTGCCTTTTTAAAAAGACACCTGTCATTTGTCTTTAGCCTGAAGCTTGTTGCATTTCACACTATTTAAGTGAGATCCTAAGGCTAAAGAAGGGTCCAGATTCTATTGTTCTAAGTTCTATGCTTAGTCTATTTTTAGTCCAAATTTTGTAAGCAAGTTTATAATGTATTTTTCTGTCAATTCTCTGAGAATACATGAATATAGAATGAGCTGTGTTTCTTTCTGAAGGCCATTATGAGTCTATTGTAAAGGATATACCATTTTCAAAGGAAATGAATACAAAGTGTGAACTGTCCCCATATCAGTTCTTTCTAAATTTTGTCTCCTTTTAAATACTTAGCTACCTTGATGTTGTATGAGTAAAAGCTTGTGCAATTGAATGCAATCTAGTTAGATTGTATATCCATTTATCATTGTTGTTAATTCAATGGATTAAATAAAGGCTTTGATAAATGTGATGAGATTCCTTAAGTATTGAAAAGGATTTTGAATGATAAATTCTGATAAGAATTGCTGATAGAATTTGTTTTAAGGAAACAAATTAGATTTAAGAATTTGCTATAGACTCTGAACCCCAATGGATAAGGCACTGATCAAGTTATCTTAGCTGAAGAAGAAATATATTATAAATGGTCATTCAAATGCATCATCAAATCAAATTTTACTTTTATTTCTTATAGATCTTCAAAGTTGGCCAGTACTTGTCTGCATGGAATGTTTTAGCTTCAGTTAGCCATTGTTGTTAAAAACATCTGCAGATCTATAGAAGAATTCTTGGCTATATCTGTTTTATGGGATGTGTTTACCCAGTTAGTAAGAATTATGTATATGTTTGAAGATCTTGAAATAAGAATCGAAATGAAACTAAGAATAATCTTCATATAGTTGTTCCAGTTTTGAACCATCCCTGGGTATACCCACCCTGGTTTTGCAGAGCCAAAAGAGTAGAAAACCATCTGTGGTTTTGTTGAAGTTGGGTTCAAATACCTTACATTTGCAATTGTTAATAAGAATAGGCTAGTCTTTAGATTGTGTATGTACTGTCATTCTGGTATTAAGCATTTTGTTGCTTAGTAGTTTTAGTACATTTTAAAACACCAACAAGAATGAGGTTTGATGTGATGTAAAGGACACAAATTAGAGGAGTGCAATTTTGGACATCATCAATGATAATAAAGAATCAAGAAGCAAAAGTAAATTGGAAAATGTAGAAGAAAGTGAAATTTTTTAGGCAACATCAAAATTTAGTAGGAAACCTTAATTTCATCCACCTAGTTATAATGGGGATTTGAATCCAAATTATTTGTGCAATTGATATCAGACCTGGGCATGTATTTCGACTACGAGTCGATTAAAGACGTAAGATGAGAAGGGAGAAAACACAATTTTTTAAGGACATCCATCTTGATTGTTGTATCATGCCCAAACTGATAGGAAGCGCAGATTAAAAGATATACAAAGCTTGGGAGAGTATGTTATAGTTCTGGATGTTGAGTCATTATATGTAGGCTGAATGTGAAAAAAATGACAGAAAGTAGTGTACCAGAAGTGGTGGACAACAATGATTATTATAACAAAGATGTGACTCGAAGTCAATTTGGAAGCTAATGGAAAAAATAAAGAAAAGAGAATATTTTCCAGGCAACAACAAAATATAAGAACAAACCAGAATATGATCTTTCTAAGTATAGTGGAAATTTGAATCTCGTGTCAAGGACATATAATTATTTTGATTATAAGTCAATGGAGGATCCATAAACAATGAAGTTTGCAATCTCAAAATTGAAAGGACATGTATCTTAATGTTGAGATCATTCACAAACAAATATTAAAGGCATAGGAAAAGACGAAACCAAAACAAATGAGATGACGCTTGAAAAGCTGAAGGAAAAATGCATATAGGTTGTAGAATACTAAACATATTTATCTGAAATGTACACAATGGGGTTTGAAATTAACGTCTGGCATTACATGCAGAAGATAATAAGGAGAAAGTGTCAAGATATATGTACAAGAATAATAATATGCTTTGGAATTAGAAGAGAATGTTTCAAGGGCTTGACAACAAAATAAATCTCAAGGAAGAGTTAGATTCTCACATGCAAGATGAGACTTCAACAAAGGCGAAGGTTGTTAGATTAAAGGAAGGGAAAGTAAGCATATCTTGCGCAAACTCATTAATAGGTTGATGCAAGTAGTGTTCTTTAGAGGAAGAGGAGATTACTCTGGTGGAATGCAGAAAACACAAAATTTGAAGGACATCCATCTTTATGGTTGTGTTATGCCCAAACCAATAGGAAGCAGAGAGTCAAATATATACAAATCTTGGGAGACTATGGTTATAGTTCTATATGTTGAGAATCATCACAAGTAGGTTGAATGTGACGAAAATGACACAAGTAGTGTAGCAAAAATGGTGGATATCAATTATTATTATGACGAAAATGTGACAATTGAAATCAACTTCAAATCCAAAGGAAAAAATAAAGAAACAGAAGAATTTCAAGGGAACGACAAAAGCTACGAACAAACCACAATTTGATCTTCTTGAGTACAATGGAAATTTGAATCCAATGTCAAGGATGGACAATTATTTTGATGCAAGTCAATTGAAGATAAAAAACAATGAAGTTTGCAATCACAAAATTGAAGGGATAAGTATCTTAATTTGAGATCATTCACAACCAAATATTAAAGGCAGAGGAAAACATGAAACCAAAACATATGAGAGGATGGTTAAAAAGTTAAAGGAAAAATGCATGTAGGTTGTAGAATACTAAACCTATTTTTTTGAAATGTCGAAAAACTTGAAGCATAGAAATAAGAGCCTACAAGGTTACACAATGGGGTTTGAAAATTTAACATCTAGCATTGCACACAACAGATAATAAGGAGAAAGTGTCAAGATATATGAATGAGAATATTAATATGCATTGGAGTTGGAAGAGAAAATTTCAAGCAAAGAACAAAATACATCTTAAGGAAGAGATAGATTCTCACATGCAAGACAAGACTCCAAGAGTAAGGAAGAGAAAGTAAGCATTTTCCACCCAAACAAACTAATAGGTGGAGGAAAGTAGTGTTCTTTAGAGGAAAAGGAGATTACTTTGTGGAAGAGTCAGTCATTTGAAAGAGACATAGGAGAAACTAGAACATGCTCAAGAAAAATAAATATGTAAAACAAACTTGAATGTGAGATTTCAAAATAGTATTTGCAAATATGAGGTTAGTTGTGATACGATGCCTACATTTACATTAGTGAAAACTGTGGAAAATTGATAGACAAGATGCTCATAATAGACAATTCAATGCATACACAAAATAGAAAGAAGTAAATTAGTACACTTAAATTTCTTGAAGAGACAAGAATAACATAACATCCAATTAAGATTTTATTTCTTTTTGGATAGACATTTATAAAAGAGTTGGAGATGGGGAAGGAATACTTGTAAATTGTTTGAAGGCTTATAAGAATTAATGAAATGAAGCGAGATAGGGAAGATGAAAGTGCATTCATGTCGTAGAATATTTTATAGAATGCAAATTTATTCAACAATGCAACTGGAGTAAACTATAGATCTTGATAGTACCAAAGAAAGCGGTCATGTCTTTATGGGGTTTTATAATGGTATTGAGGAAGTTGTTTTGCATACACATTATGGAGTACAAGTGTTGGAGGAAGAGAGAGAATAGAAGGGGAAACAAGTAAAAATTTATTGTAATTAATATATTGCTGGTTTTTATTTCTTTGGTACAGTGAAAGGAAGATGAGATTATAAAGTGTGCAATGTTGAATCTACCTAAAAATAATTATTTCAATGCGTGCATAGATAAATTGGAAATGGGTAAAAGATTGTTGTAGAGGAGCTCGAACAATGGTTTTGATTATTCCATGATAGGAAGAAGGATTGAAGGAAAGATTCCACGAAAGAAGAGTGGAGTTGTTCCCACCAAATGCTTAAAAGGGCATCGAGGTAAGTTCTTAAGTATTGGATTTTGGTGGATGTTGACTTCGAATTGGATAGCTGATTAAATGACTTGGGTCCGTTTTGTGAGCAGTCACAATTTTTTTCTGTGCTTGGTGAATTCGATGCAAGAGCATCTAAACGAATGGGTGATTTCATCAACAAAGAAACTTTTAATTTGAAATTTGTGTCTTTGCTATTTTTTTTCTTTTGAAACCATAAATATATCATTAGTCCATTTCTTTGCCTATGGGTATGCCTAGAGATCACGAGGCTTCATGAAGCCATTAAGTTTGGAAGGAGAGAAAGCCCTTTTGTTATTCTTTTCCATTTGAAAATCTCTATAAAAAGCATTTCATAGATTCATTGTTGGGTAAATCATGAATTTTGGGGGACCTTTATTTTAACTTGGGCTGGTGAGCACTGGTGTTCTGTAGAGTTTCAATTAATTATGATGAATATTGATTTTTAATTTGCTTTCAATTTAATATATAACAGATAAATATTATTGAATAAAACAATGTACATGTTACCATCTAACAGTATAGACTATGTTGATCTGATTGGATATTCATATGATACACGATGTTTGTTAGATATTTATTCTCAATTGAATTTGAGAAGGATTAATTTTTTATTGGGTTTTGCACCAAAGATTTTAAATTCGTCTGATTGTTTTTGTTTTTCTATAGAAATTTGGTTGACATTGATAAACTTCCTATTTTCGTTCAGTATCATTTCAATTTTTCGAATTTTTGCTATTTTAATCAATTTCTATTTCAGCTAGTGAATTACTTTTATTTTTCTCGGTTTTATGAACTTTGAATTTTAATTGTGATTGTTGAAACTTCGTCTTCAATTGAGTTTTAACTGATTCCATTAGAATTGATTAAATCAAAATTTTAATAAAATATAGTAAATTTTAATTGATGGAACTTCATTGTTACTTCATCTTGGGAGAATATGGTTACAATTGTGGATGTTAAGAGTCATCACAAGTAGATCGAATGTGACAAAAATGACAGAATGTAGTGTAACGAAGATGTGACTCAAAATCAACTCGCAAGCTAATGGAAAACATAAAGAAAAGAAAAGATCTTCAAGGAAACTACAAAAGCTAGAAACAAACCACAATATGATCTTCGTAAGTATAGCGGAAATTTAAATATGATTTCAAGAATGGATAATTATTTTGACTATAAGTCAATTGAAGATCCAAAAACAACGAAGTTTGCAATCTCAAAATTGAAGGGAAAGGTATGGTAATGTTTAGATCATTTACAAACAAATATTAAAGGCAAAGGAAAAGACGAAACCAAAACATATGTGAGGATAGTTAAAAAGTTGAAGGAAAAATGTATGCAAGCTGTAGAATACTAAATATATTTTTCTGAAATGTCAAAAAAACTTGAAGCATTGAAATTTAATATCTGACATTGCACACAAAAGATAACAAGGAGAAAGTGTAAAGATATAAGAAATGGAATAATAAGATGCATTGGAGTTGGAAAGTAAGCATATCCTGCATAAACACACTAGTTGGTAGAGGAAAGTAGTCTTCTTTAGAGGAAGAGGAGATTGCTCTGGTGGAAGAGTTAGTCATTTGAAAGAGATAGAGGATAAACTAGAATGTGCTCGGCAAATAAATTTATTCAAAGCAAACTTGAATGTGAGATTTCAAAATTGTATAGGTGTGATATGATTCCTACATATACGTGTCATTTACATTAGTGAAAACTGTGGAAAATTGGTAGACAAGATGTTCATGATAGACAATTCAATGCATCATACACAATATAGAAATAAGTTAATAAGTACACTTAAATTTCTTGAATAGACGGGAAGAACATAAAGAGTTAGGGAACGAGAAGAAAAACTTTTTAAATTATTCCAAGGCTTATAATAGAGATGAAATGAAGCGAGATAACGAAGATTAAAGTGCATTCATGTCGTGGATCCTTTTAGAGGATGTAAATATATTCAACAATGCAACTAGAGTAAAATATAGATATTGATAGTGTCAAAGAAAGCAGTCATGTCTTTTAGGGGTTTGGTAATGATATTCAGGATGTTATTTTGCATACACATAATGGAGTAAGTGTTCGAAGAAGGGAGAGTGTTAGTCTTGTTAGCTTGGACAGCTGTTTGTCCATATGCTATTATTTAGTATCTAATTGTTTTTGCTAACAAATTGGTTAGAGCAAGGACAATTATTTATTAAATAATTGACTTCTTTTAGAAGCAACTAGAAACCAATTTTGTTAGGGTTGGTAAGTTGTTTTATATCTCCACCGTCGATTGTAAATCAATCTCGACTGTTGGTTTACCAACGAGAGTAGTATAAAAGGGGGTCTAGGGGCATTTTGAGAACAAAAAGTTTGGAGAAACGTTTGTAGTGTTAGCAAATAGTCTTGTAGTGTTAGCAAGGGCGCAGTGTTAGCGCAGAAATAGCAGTGGGGAATAACAACGGGATAAATTAGGAGGTTGTCGAAGTTTTGTCAGTAAGAGGCAAGGAATTTTGTATCTCTTGATTTGCTGAAGTTTAATATAATTCCTCATCTATAGAACTAGTTTTCCCTTAGGGGTTTTTCCAGGGACAATTTGTCCGAAAATATTGTATTCATTGTGTTGCGCATTTCTTTTCGTATTTTATAAGTGAAGTTGCAGTTGTGTTATTTTTCGATATTAGCTAAGAATTTATTTTCAGCAGTTTAATAATCGTTTATGATAGGAGATTCATAATCAGTGACTGCAATGGTTAGATTTTTCACATGGTATTAGAGCATTGTTAAAGGTAGAAGAGTTTTGCCCTAGGAAAGAAATTTTGATCTCTTTAGATTTATTATTGAACCCTTGAGATGGCTTTAGCTGGTTTGAGAGATAAGGATAGATTGGATGGTGCCTCAAATTTTGGTGTCTGGAAGGCCAGAATTTCCTTATTGTTGGAAAAGAATGGTATCAAGGATTATGCTACCAGTGTTGTACCTGTACCAACGGATGCAACACAGCTTGCAGCATATAGGAAGGACGATGCCAAGGCGAGGAGGATAATCCTTGATGGTGTCAAAGATCATATTGTTCCACATATCTCGGAGCTAGATACATCAAAGAAGATGTGGGACGCCATTCTGAATCTATACCAAAATGCTACCACCAACAGGAAGTTGATTCTTAGAGAGAAGCTAAAGAATACCAGAATGAATTAGGAAGAAGACATCACAAGTTACCTTACCAAGCTTAGAATTGTCAAGGATGAGTTAGCAGCTGTTGGAGATAGCCCTAGTGATGACGAGCTAGTGAGAATAGCCCTAAATGGGTTTACTAAACAATGGAGTGTCTTTGTTCAAGTTGTCAATGGACAAGATACTTTACCGAGTTGGGATCAACTATGGACTGATTTAGCTCAAGAGGAGTTTAGACTAAGTCTTGTCAATGGGGCCAACAAGAGTCAGAAAAATGAGGTGGAACAAGAGAACGTTGCCCTAGTAGGTAAAGGGAAAGCAAAGAAAGGATCTAGCAAAGGATCAAATTCACAAAGTGAGAAGAAGAAGAAGGACCTTTCTAAGGTCAAGTGCTTTGGATGTCACAAGTTTGGCCACTATGTCAGTGATTGCCCAGAGAGGAAGAAGGGTATGAAGCAAGTGGTAGCTTCAACAAATGCAGAAGAACTCTCCAGTAGAATGGAAGATGAGTTTGCATGCATAGCTTGTATGGTTAGCTCCACCTCACAGTGTGTTTGGTATATAGATAGTGGGGCGTCATTTCATATGACAGGAGTTAGAGAGTACTTCTCCAGTTACAAGGAGGAGGACACCAACATCTAGATTTCTATGGGAAACTTGTCCAAACTCAACCCTGTTGGGAAAGGGACTGTTCAGTTTCAGAGGGAGAATGGAAAGATAATCCCACTTCATGATGTGTTATATGTGCCAGGCTTAGGTATGAATTTGATTTATGTATCTGTTTTTCAGGATAGGGGGTATAATGTACTCTTTAGAGGGACAAATGTGTTGATTAAGCACAAGGATTGGAAATCACCCATAACTATTGGAGTTAAGAGTGGTCAACTTTATAGATTGCAGTTTGATACTCCTAAGGCACTTATGAGCAACACTAATCCTAGAGATCTTGGAGAGCTATGGCATAGGAGGATGGGCCATATTCATCATGGAGCACTTAGATTGCTTCGTGAGATGGTGACAGGTGTTCCAGAGGTGAGCACAGAGCATGACGATGTATGTAAGGGATGTGTTTTGGGAAAGTTTGCGAAAGCATCTTTTCCAAGGGGTGACACCAGATCTAAGGGTGTTCTTGATCTAGTACATTCAGATGTTTGTGGACCGATGTTGACGAAATCTCTCAGAGGATATGAGTACTATGTTACTTTTATTGATGACTTCTCTAGAAAGACCTAGATATACTTCTTGAAGACTAAGGATGAGGTTTTCAGTCGATTCCAAGAGTTCAAGGCTCTTGTGAAGAACTCGACAGGAAAGAAGATAAAGGTTCTCCAGTCAGGCAATGGAGGCGAGTAAAAAGGAAATGTCTTCCAGGAGTTCTGCACCAAAGAAGGAATCAAGAGATAATGGATTGTTCCTTACAATCCACAGCAGAATGGAGTTGCTGAGAGGAAAAACCGTTCTATATCGGAGGCAACAAGAGCTATGCTACATGACCAGGACATGCCCCGTTACTTATGGGCAGAGACATGTAATAAAACAGTCTACATTTAGAATAGAGTTCCACACAAGGTGCTAGGGAAGATGACACCAGAGGAGGCTTTCACAGGGAAGAAGCCAGATGTTAGTCACTTCAGGATTTTCGGGAGTTTGGCATATTGTCATATTCCTAGAGATACACGTACAAAGTTAGATCAAACTGCAGAGAGGGGGTACTTTGTTGGGTACAGTGAGACCTCAAAGGCATACAGGATTTTCATTCCGGGGACTAAAAGAATTATTGTCAGATGGGATGTCAAGTTCATGGAGGACAAGGCATTCAAGAGACCTAGAGATTTGCCAGTAGATGATCAGAGTGAGTAGCCAACAGAAGCTCCAAGACCAAGTCAAGAGCAACAAAGCTCAAGTACAGTTACCGGTACGAGTGTAGACTCAGTTAGTGAAGATTCACAGAGTATGGAGCAATAGGTGCAACAAGAAATGAATCAAGAAGACTTAACGGTTGACATTTCATCCTCTATAGTTGGTACCGGGAACCAAGTAGTTCTAGATACACAAGGGGATACTCAAGAATTTGTGGGAGCTCCTAGGAAGAGTACTAGACAGTGAAGACAACTAGCCAAGTTCAATGACTATGTGGCATTAGTTAGTAAATTGGTAGAAAGTGAGCCTTCTAGCTATCAGTAAGCTACAGAACATCAGGTATGGTGAGATACTATGGTTGAGGAATATTCTTCAATAATGCAGAATGATGTGTGGGAGGTAGTACCTAGATCAACAGATAGGGCTATAGTTGGATCATGCTGGATCTATAAGATAAAACACGGTGCAGATGGTAGCATCGAGAAATACAAGGTGAGGTTCGTGGCAAAGGGGTTCTCTCAAAAGGAGGGAATAGACTATGAGGAGACATATGCTCCAGTTGCCAGGTATACTTCTATATGAGTTGTAATCTCACTTGCAGCACAGATGGGATGGCAAATCCATCAAATGGATGTCAAGACAACATTCCTTAATGGTGAGTTGAAGGAGGAGGTATCCATAGAACAACTAGAAGGCTTTGTAGCACACAGCAAAGAGACCCACGTATGTAGATTGAAGAAAGCATTATACAAACTCAAGCAGGCTCCTAGAGCATGGTATGAGCGCATTGATACATGCAGAAAATGGGTTTTGTGAAGAGTGAAGCAGATGCTAACCTCTACTACTTGGTGGTTGGGGGTGAGATTCTAATTCTTGTTCTTTATGTGGATGACCTATTTCTTATAGGTTCACTAGGGCTCATAGTGGATTGCAAGAGGAACCTTGCAAAAGAGTTCGAGATGAAGGATTTAGGACTTATGCACTACTTTCTAGGCATGGAAGTGTGGCAGACAGATGGGGAGATTTTCCTTGGTCAAGGGAAATATTGCATTGAAATCTTGAAGAAATTAGGGATGGAGGATTGCAAAGCCATGTCTATACCCATGATTATGAATTGGAGGAAGGTAGATACATCTAAGGAGAAGGATGTAGATCCCACTTTATATAGACAGTTGATTGGTTTGCTTATGTATTTGGTCAACACTAGACCAGATATAGCATGTGCAGTAAACTCTCTTAGTCAGTTCATGGTTGAACCAAAGAGAATGCATTAGATAGCAGCTAAGCATGTGCTACATTACTTGCATGGTACAGTCGAGTATGAGATCAGATATGTTTGAGGTGAAGGTATCAGGTTGATAGGCTATACTGACGTAGATTGGGTAGGAAGTACAACAGACAAAAGGAGCACTTCAGGGTGTTGTTTCAGCTTGGGATCAGGAGTTGTATCTTGGTTCAATAGGAAGCAAAAGTCTGTGGCTCTAAGTTCAGCAGAAGCAGAATACATAGCAGCTAGCATGGCAACATGTGGAGCTATATGGCTTCGGAAGTTGTTAGTAGCCTTGTTTGGTCAGAAGGTTGAGACTACTGTGATACATTGTGACAATCAGAGTTGCATCAAGTTGTTTGAGAATTCAGTGTTTCATGATAGGTCTAAACATATAGATATCAGATATCACTTCATCAGATATTGTGTACAAAGGGGAGTTGTTCAGCTACAATACATCCCTACAGAGGAGTAGGTAGTAGACATTCTGACTAAGGCATTGGGGAAGGCAAAATTTATCTTCTTCAGAGATAAGTTAGGTGTCCTACAGAACAACTTCCTCGCTAAGAGGGAGTGTTAGTTTTGTTAGCTTGGACAGTTGTTTGTCCATATGCTATTATTTAGTATCTAATTTTTTTTGCTAACAAATTGGTTAGAGCAAGGACAATTATTTATTAAATAATTGACTTCTTTTAGAAGCAACTAGAAACCAATTTTGTTAGGGTTGGTAAGTTGTTTTATATCTCCATCGTTGATTGTAAATCAATCTCGGTCGTTCGTTTACCAATGAGAGTAGTATAACAGGGGGTCTAGGGGGCATTTGGAGAACAAGAAGTTTGGAGAAATGTTTGCAGTGTTAGCAAATAGTCTTGCAGTGTTACCAAGGGTGCAGTGTTAGCGCGGAAATAGCAGTGGGGAATATCAACGGGATAAATTAGGAGGTTGTTGAAGTTCTGCTAGTAAGAGGCAAGGAATTTTGTATCTCTTGATTTGCTGAAGTTTAATGTAATTCCTCATCTGTAGAACTAGTTTTCCCTTAGGGGTTTTTCCAGGGACAATTTGTCCGAAAATATTGTGTTCATTGTGTTGCGCATTTCTTTCCGTATTTTATAAATGAAGTTGCAGTTGTGTTATTTTTCGATATTAGCTGAGAATTTGTTTTCAGCAGTTTAATAATCGTTTATGATAGGAGATTAATAATTAGTGACTGCAATAGTTAGACTTTTCACAGAGAGAAGAGAAGGGGAAAGAGGTAAAAATTGATTGTAATGAAGATATTGTTGATTTGGATTTTATTGGTATAGTGAAAGGAAAATAATATTATAATGTGTTGAATGTTGAATATGGATAAAATCAAAATGTTGAATCTACCTAAAAATAATTATTTCAATGTGTGCATAGATAAATATAAAATGGGTAAAAGATTTTTGTAGAGGAGCTCGAACTATGGTGGTGATTATTCCATGAGAGGTAGAAGGATTGAACGGAAGATTCCACAAAAGAAGAGTGAAGTTGTTCCCACCAAATGCTCAAAAGAGAGTAGAGTGGAGTTCTTTAAGTATTGGAGTTTGGTGGAAGTTGATTTGGAATCGGAAAATTGATTAAATGACTCGCTTCCGTCTTTTGAGTTCTCACAATATTTTTTGTCCTTGGTGCATTTGATGCAAGATTATCTCAACAAATGGATGATTTACATCAACAAAGAAACTATCAATTTAAAATTTGTCTTTGCTAAAACATGTCTTTGCTAAACCATGTCTTTCTAATACTTAAATATTTGGTTAGTCCATTTCTTTGCTCAAGGGTATGACTAGAGTACACAAGGCTTCATGATGCTATAAAGGTTGGGAGGAGAGAGCCCTTTTATCATTCTTTTACATTGGAAAATCTCTATTCAAAGCATCTAAAAGATTGACGCTTGGGGAAATCATGAATTTTAGGGGACCTTGTATTCATTGAATAAAATAAACATTGACTTTCCATTTATTTTCAATTACATTTTTAATTTTTGATTGAGTTCCAATTGGTTTTGAAATTTTTAAAATTTCTAGAGTTTTGTAGAGCTTGGTTTACTTTGAGATTTATATGAGGTTGGTGATTTATTGACTATTTATGGAGTTTGATACAAGATTTTATTTTCATTTACTTTCTTTTGTGTTGATTTAAGGTTTGATTATCCACTTATTTTCATCATAATTTTCTGAACTTTGATTTTTGGTTGATTTTGTAAAACATATATTTGAACTTGGGTTGGTGAGCATTGATGTTTTATTGAGTTTCAATTAATTGTGGTGAATATTGATTTTCAATTGTCTTTCAACTTAATATAATAGATAAATATTCTACAATAAAATAGACTTTGTTGTTAGAACTTTATTTTAAATGAGTTTAGCAATTTTTTATCGTCAATTGAATTTGACAAGAATTAATTTTTGTATTGAGTTTGGGGACCAAAGATTTTAAATTCGTTGATTTTGATTTTCCATTGAAATTTGGTTGACAATGATAAACTTCTTATTTCTATTTAGTTTCATTTCAATTAGCAGATTTTTTTCCATTTTAATTAATTTCTATTTAAGATGGTGGAATTTTGATTTTTTTCGATTATTGAACTTTTAATTTTAATTGTGATTGTTGAAATTTCATTTTCACTTCAGTTTTGACTAATTTCCAATGGAATTAATGAATTTAGATCTTTAATTAAGTATAGAAAATGTTAATTGATGAAACTTCATCTGCACATGAGTTTTGGAATTGAGATTATCATGTCAAGATATAAGAATAGGTATATCAATATGCATTTGAGGATGGTCAAGAATGTTTCAAGGAGACAATAAATTATTTCCCAAGGTAGAGATAGATACTCACATGCAAGAAGAGACACCAAAAATGGTGAAGGGTATTAGAGTAAGGAAGATAACCTAAGCACATCTCACACAAACATACTAGTAGGCACATGAAATTAGTGTTCTTTAGAGGAATGGGAGACCACTTTGTGGGAAGAGCCAATCGTTTGAAATACATAGAGAAACTGCAATGGCCTCAACGTACAATTTTATTCATGACAAAGTGGAAAGTGTGATTTCAAAATGGTATTTACAAATATGAGATTAGGTTTAATATGATGCCTACATATACATATCATTTAGTTTAGTGAAAACCATGGAAAATCAATAGCCAAGATGTTCATATTGAATAATTCAATGCATACATGACATACAAAGAAGTAAAACACTAGTCTTAAAATTTGATTAAGAATAGGGAAGAAGGAACCCAAATCAATCAAAGTTATAATTTATTTTTGGACATACATCTATAAAAGAGTTGGGCAAGGAGAACGAACACTTTAAATTTTTTTGAGGCTTGCAACAATTGAGGCAATGAAGCAAGATAGGGAAGATGATTTGGTGCAACAATGCCTAAGAGCCCATTGGAGGATGCAAATGAATTGGACAATACATTGAAGAGTAAGATACAAATTTTAATAGTGCCAATGAAAGAGACCATGTTTAAATTGTTTGGGGGTTGTAATGGTACCGAGGATGTTGATTTGCATATGCATGATGTAGCAAGCAACAACAAGATACAAAATAGGTAAAGATGAAAAAGGTAGAAGTTAAGTTTTATGAAGATATTGGTGATTTGTATTGTAGTGGTACAGTGAAAATAAAAGAAAATTGCAAATAAGGTGAAAGTGTCAAGATATATGAATGGGAATAATAATATTCATTGATGTTGGAAGAGAATATTTCAAGGAGACAACAAAATAAATCTCAAGGAAGAGATAGATTCTCACATGCAAGACGAGGCTTCAACAATGATGAAGGTTGTTAGATTAAAGTGAGAGAAAGTAAGTATATACTGTCCAAACACATTAATAGGTAGAGGAAATTATTGTTCTTTAGAGGAAGGGGAGTTTATTTTGCTGGAGGACTCGATCATTTGAAAGAGATAGAACATAAAGTAGAACATGCTTGACAAATAAATTTATTCAAAACAAACTTTAATGTGAGATTTCAAAATGGTATTTACAAATACGAGGTG